>CM054059.1:14512804-14900093 GCA_028641055.1 Alopecurus myosuroides
TTTGCTACTATTATAGCGTGTGTGATTACTAAACCTAATTGCTAGTGCTAATGATGTGTGTTTGATGGTGTTGTTGTGTGATTGATTGTGATTAATGAGTTTGCATAGAGGTGGCAAGATCACCATTTTCGTAAGGCTGGTCACAATGGGGAGGAATTTAGGAATAACATCACACACTCCAATACAAGTTTGCTTATGTGGCACGTATTTAATGAAGAGAGAGGTGCTTGTGATAACTAGCTAAGTTACCGGAACATCACACACTCCAAGAAACAATGAGTCTATAGTCTAATAAATGCATTGTTGCATGACACTACATACATGTTACTCCCCGTTGTGGAGGTAGCAACATAGTATAGAAAAATTTGTAGGTTCCTACCTTATGTTACTACCCATTGTGACCAGCCTAAGAGGTGAGCACAACAGAAGGCTAACAACTCACAAATAACTGCCTAATGCATTAAGTAGCAAACACTGTACTTAATTAGGTCTAGTACAGGAAGTTACATCGGGTACGAAAAACGAAAAATGCCAACTCAGACAACGAAATAGGCTGGACAACATGGCCCAAGTTCATTTCTCCACGGCCAGACCCTGCCAGGCTACGAATGCAAAGATTCTAAAATAGACTCACCTAACCAAACATGCCCAGTGTGTTTCTTCTTCACGATACATAGAGCATATCCAATGGTGTGTCGTGTTAATAAGTCTGGCACTCGTCAAATATTGTCCTCTACTAGGGTCAGCACACACATGAAGTTCTATAGGGCCGACTCCACGAGCTGGGGCCCAAAACGGCCAGTCTTATTATTAATATGTTTTTACTATTTTTATCAACATGTTCATATTTATATCTAAATGATATATACCTCGGGTGCATTGTAATTTTAAACACGGATTTTAGTTCAAGTAAAAATAATGTAGGTAATACAAATTTTCAAATCAAAAGTTAAATTTGGCAATTTCTAGGAAGAAGCATGATATGTGAATTATTGTTTTCATTTAAGCGCCAAAAGTGTTCAACTAAATCACATTTCTATTGCCAAGGAACATATTCATCACAAATTCAGTAAACTCGGATGGGACGTCCTCTTGTGGCTTGGCAAGAGGGTCCTAGTAGTCAAATTGTCGATCAAACACTAGGCTAACATTGTGTTCAGTCTCCACGATCATGGCGTGCATGATAGCACAAACATTTATGACCTTCCACATATATCTAGCAACAATGTCTGAGAAGGATAACACAATCGAGGACCCTCTAGTGCTCATCAACATCTCCTACGCATCGGCTAGTGGTATCAAACAACCACCTATAATACCTTATTCGCCTCTTCAGGAAAATGAATATGGCCAGAAAATATTCTCATACTGCATCGGCGTCCTCTTCCATCATTTGGTGGAACATGAAGCCATCGTCATCATCCATAGTCTATGAATTAAACAATGATGGAATAAAACTACTAAGCGTTCTATTGGCTCAAAAAAAACAATTCGATGTGTTCAGTTGTGACTAAATTTAGCTATACGCAGATAAAGGCTAACTTCTGCCCGAGTGGATGAGACCCGTCACCGGAGGCTTGGGGCGTCGGCATCGTACGGATCAATATTGACCTTGATTTCCACCTCTTTATATACCTCTTGTAAGCCTCCGCACAGGAATCGAGAAATTACTATAAATCCCAGCCATTTGTAACCT
Source organism: Alopecurus myosuroides (assembly GCA_028641055.1). Classification (NCBI taxonomy): domain Eukaryota; kingdom Viridiplantae; phylum Streptophyta; class Magnoliopsida; order Poales; family Poaceae; genus Alopecurus; species Alopecurus myosuroides. The sequence continues at coordinate 14,514,501 of CM054059.1, forward strand.
CGCCCATTATATTGAAAATTTGTTGGCACATGTGCTTTTTTTCTCTTCCTTCCTCCTTGGAAGGGTTTCACGTTAAAAATCTCGCGTCCCATGTGTCTGATCTCTTGTTCTTCGTTCTTTTATTGTCTATTGTTTATAACACGATGGGGAGGGAGGAAGATTGAACACGGCAGAGGAGGGTGGGGACAAATGGTCGGGTCACTGACATCTGGTGTCGGCCTGTGTCGGATATGTGATGGGCAAATGGCTATGGTAGCCGGTGAAGATGATCTTATCATCACATCAAGCCGATAGAACACCACATAATTTCATATCACATGTCTTAATAAGGATGTAAATTGGCACGTACACCAAATAGAACAGAACAGGAAAAAACATATTAAGGTGAATGATTACCCACTACAAGAAATATGCTGATACATGACGCTCAATTTTCGTCACTAAATCGTCACCAAATTTCATCCATGACGATCTTATGACGAAAAACAAATCGTTGAAAACCGAGCGTCAGTAATGGTTCACCACGACGATTTTGTAGGAATCGTCATGGACATCCACGACGATACAGGAACGTCATTAATCTATGACGATCCAAAATCGTCGTGAGCAATCCAGCCAGGACAGCTCAGCTCCGACGTGGCCTATCCTACGTGGCAGAATAGTGACGAAATGAAATCGTCGTGGACCTAATTCAGCCCGGTCCATTTTGTTGGTCTGTGTGGGCCTAGCCCAATAACTTGGCCGTTGATGGTCCTTTTCTTAGTTGGGCCTGGGCATTTTTCATCTATGGGCCTCGGCCTCTGTATGATCTTTTTGTTTTTAAATTTTAAAAAGTATTCACTTTACTATTATTTGGGCCGTGGCCTTTTCGAGCCCATATATTTCAGTCCATTCTGAGTATTTAGCACATTGCTTCTGCCAAGCATGGGCCTTTTAGCAATCCACTAATTTCTGGGCCTCTAGTTCTTAATGCACAGGATAAGAGGACATTTTTTATCTTCTCTCTCCAGATACACATTTCAATCGAATATATCAACGAATTTGAATAAGAAATCAAATTACACAGGAACATAAATTTCAGCATTCATGCAACTTATCAGCAAACTTCAGGACTGCAGGACACTAGTGTATAAACAGGAACATTACATTCAATGTTACATAAATAGCATAACTTGTTCAGGATCATGAGCTGAATCGAACATCAGAAGCTGGAGTGTACTTCAACAACATGTAGAGCAATGTGAGCTCCTTTCATGCCCTTCATTCCATCCTTGAGTTCTTGTATCGGTTCAACCTGCAAAAACACCAAAGATACAGCAAAGAAAATCAGACAATTATTTTTTGGTAAAAAAGGCACAACACCAGTACACAGCAACAAGTCCTCCTTGAAATTAGACCAACTATATTATCTAACCTATCAAAGGATGCAACAACAAAATAACTTGCTTTACACACACTTATGCCTTCCAATTTGAAAAGGCTCCAAGTTAATTGCAATCACGAATTTAGAACAGCAACAAGAAAATAATGCATTAAACTAAATTAATTAGGAGAGTGCTGACTGGAATTAAAACGCTACTACTGGTACCATGCATGGGATGGCTGCAAGTAAATCTTAGCTACTGAGCATCTGATACATTCTTAGGATCATCATATCAGATATAGATGAAAATGTTATAGAGTATGATTATCTAGTACATACATGGAAAGCACGGTTATTTCTGGATATCCTATACAGCTTGCCTAACATCAGATTCATTTTTAGACTTCTCACTTTAGAAGGAATCCCTTCCATCTGCAGAAAAAATGTAGAACAAACAGTACATCATTTGTCTTTGTCGTTACCAGAAGAACCAACCATATCTGCATTCATACCACCCTACATATATTTTAAAGGATCCATGTTTCCAGATTCGACCAACATTTAACAGGGTAAAAATTGTTTGCTAAATTTAGCAAATAATGACAGCGATACAGAAAAAATAGAAACCTCTTGGAGTGCTTCACGGTACTCATGTAGAGCAGAATGGCAAAGAGCTATTGTAGACTTCACCTACGACAGTGGAGAAAAACAGAACTCTCCAGCAGCATGACACACCCGGCCTTGCCAACCTGCAAGCAATTCACCACCACCGGCCTTGCCAACCTGCAAGCAATTCACCACCACAACCAACATTGATTCAGAACTTACAACGCAAATCCATCGCAGCACCGAAACTGGAAGAGAAACGGCGGGGAACGAGGGCGCTTACCACGGAGACCTTCTTGTTGTTGGGGTGCTTCTCCTTGTAGTCCTTCCTGGAGCCCTCCCTGCAGAAGGGGAACCAAGCCCAAAACATCCGTCAGAAACACCACACCACAGCAGAAACAAACCGAAACCGAATCACGAACTGTGGGAAGCAGATCTGGGAGGAGGCTTCTTACATGAAGACGAAGAAGGCGCTCAGGGGACGCTTGGGCTTGTTGGGGTCCTTCTCGGCCCTTGTCTTCTTCACCGTGAGCCTGCACGCAGCAGCAAAAAAGCCAACAACAAATCGAGTCAGACCAGACGCAGAACCGCTCGAACACGCAAGCTAAACAGCAGGAAATCGAACTGGGAAGACGGGAGATGACGGGATCAGACGTGGTTCATGCTCACCTTGGCCTTCATCTCGAAACCTGCAGCGCGGAACAGATCGAAGCACCGGCCGCCCTGCTTCACCTGGTACAGGATTGCAAGATCACCAAATAATGCAATGGGAAACGCAAAAGCAACCAGGGCAGATCAACACGGCACAACTACCAACAGTCCAAACAATCAACTATCATTTTGAAGCATACTAAGGTCAGATGGTTATTTTCACACACTTGCATTGGACGAATGATTCTGGCTCCAAAGTTCCAGAACTAATTATGTTTTGAGGCCGAGAAACAAATGATCTTCAAGGCCAAACAACAGAATATACAGTAGCATGAAACATAGTATCCAGGGTATCTGGGATTACGATACTTAAATGCTGAACAAAACGGTTCATACTTCAAAATTTAGCTAAGACCAAACAGATTTCACTCAGTAAACACAACACTAAGCGTCAGATCTTCACTTCTTTGCCTTCTTTGGTGCCCTGCAGCATCAGGTAAAAGCAGATCAGCCAAGTTGAACATAAAATTTTCAATTTGTGGAAAATGTAAGGAAACGAGTGGGAATGCTTACACTGCAGGTTGAGCAGGAGCTGCTGCGGCTGCAGGTGCAGAGTGGTCGGTTGGGCCCTGTTTTAAGAAATAATAGTACATTAAATCATCTGAACAAAAACATCATTAACAAGATACACAATGGAGTAGATATTTGGTCTATGAATAGGCAAAACAGACAACAAGCTAACTGAAACAAACATACATAACTCAGAGAAAGAAATAGCAGCAATTTGCTTACAGGGAAGGAACACCGAGAGCAACTAAACTCTCCACCTTAATTGTGCACTTCCGAGAGGGAGAGCTCAGCCGATGGCACTTCAGAGAGGGGGAGCTCGGCCGACAGCAAGGCTTCGCCGGGGATAGGAATCCTGCAGGTTGCTTTGTTGTGGCCATACCCGAGCGTAATACAATTATGCCAGACCAGCTCAAATACTTGCCCAGACCATTAAATTTGCTCGAATTTCCTTGAAAAATAACAATCCAATCTACACTGACAATACAAATCTGAATCTCAATGCTAACCGAATTAACACATTTCTCTCGTTGATGTGGTATTGATACCAGCATCTGCTAATATGAGGATTGAATTAGGGACATTAGGGTGGGAGATCGGACCTGGCAAGTCGGGTGTAGAAGAGCTGCTTGGAGAGCTCCTGGCACTTCTCGATGGTGGGGGCTGCACGATGTACTGCTTGTTCCACTCCATGATGGTCTTGTGGTGGATGCATCCATGCTTGGCCAAGACCTTGGTCGCCTTGCCCCAGATGCACCATCTTCGACCCCAGCGCTCCCATGGATCTGCTGCTGCTACTCCTCTCGGTCGCGACTGAGGAGATCCTGGTGAGGGAGGGGGTGGGGGACGACTCGAGGATGTGGAGGTGGAGGCCACCGAGTGGCAGCGTCGGCGAGGGCGAGAGGCTTGGAGAGGTAGGGCTTCGGTCGGGTGGGCGCCACCTTCTTGTGCGCGACGAGGAAGGGCACGTCGGGTTCGTTGGCTCACGGGGTTCCGCTGCCGGTTCGTTGGCTCACGGGGGTGAGCGGTGAGCGCGCGCTGACGGGGAGGCTTCGGAGCGTCATCTTCGCCGTGGAGGCTTAGGGTGGGTGGGCGGTGGGGATCTGGCTGGTGAGGGAGATGAGAGGAGGCGGCTGATGGGGGAGGACAGTTGGGAGGGAGAGAGGAGGCGGCTGGTGAGGGAGAGAGAGGAGGCGGCTGATGGGTGAGGGAGAGAGAGGAGGCTGGTTAGGGTTTGGGGATAAGTTGGGCGCCGGGGAGGGAAGTCAGGCGCGCTCGTTTCCGAAATGTTTTCTCAAGTTTGGTACTACTAAATTTTCCAGCTCGCCATAGAGTCACCGACTGCACTTGGGACCTACCATTTTTTGGCCCCACTATACAGTCTCTAGCTAGGGGGTTTGGTTGTAAGAATAGACTGATATCATACTGCCAAAAAACATTTCCTTTTCCCTCTGTCAATAGAAAATACTTTAAAACTTATATTTAATAGTTTTAAGGCAAAGTATAGTTCCAATTGTCACATGCTTTCTAATACTACTAATTTAAGATTATACCGATAAATAGGCATAAAAGTGTACATATTCTACACAAGCATGCATAATGTAACAACTAGCAATGTTCACGAAGAAAGTTTTATTTTTCGTTGAATAAAAATACCATTTTCCATCTCCGAAGTGTCACAACTAGGTTTTTTTGTGAAGCACCTACCAAACATATGTTACAAAATTGTAGAAAGAAAAATTCTAAATATATTATGTAATATTTGATCTACAAATAACAAACTTACTACCTCTCAATAGCTCAAAACACACCTCTTTTGAAAAAGACAAATTTCTGCCGATTCAGCTGAAACCGAGCCAAATTTGAACTACAGGTGCCTCGTAGTTTTCTCTTTATTTTTTGAAAAAATCATTTTTAGGTACCAAAGTACCTATTTCAACATAGATGTACCAAGAGTTCATCAAGATTCAACACCTAGGTACGAACGGTCATGTCCCCCGTTTTGACCGTTTTCCGAAACCGGCTTTGAAAATTCCAGAAAATTTAAAAAAAACTCGAAACGATGCAAGATCTTCGCGTGGTGTTATTATATATGTCCTAGTATCCACCAAAAATAATAAACTTTGAATAGGACAATTTGGTGGAAAATGTGTTCACAGAAATGAGCTATCTCGTACGAACATTCTTGGGTTTCGGGCGAAATGACGGATGTTTTGGCCACATCCATGGCATAGTTTGTTGAAATGTGACCATATTCCACACAAAGATGCATATTGGTACAAATAACAATGTTCACGAAGAAAGTTTTATTTTTCGTTGAATAAAAATACCATTTTCCATCTCCGGTGTGTCAAAACTGGGTTTTTTTGTGAAGCACATACACGAAATATGTTGCAAAAATATAGAGAGTAAAATTCTAAATATATTATGTCATATTTTATCTACAAATAACAAACTTACTACCTCTCAATATCTCAAAATACACCTCTTTTGAAAAAGACAAATTTCTGCCGATTCCGTTGGAACCGGGCGAAATTTGAACTACAGGTGCCTCATATGTTGCTCATGATTTTTGGTAAAAATAATTTTTAGATACACAACTACCTATTTCAATAGAGATGTACCAAGAGTTCATCAAGATTCAACCCCTAGGTACGAACGGTCATGTCCCCCGTTTTGACCGTTTTCCGAAATCGGCTTTGAAAATTCCAGAAAATTCAAAAAAACTCGAAACGATGCAAGATATTCGCGTGGTGTTGTTATATATGTCCTAGTATCCACCAAAAATAATAAACTTGGAATACGAAAGTTTGGTTGAAAATGTGTTCACAGAAATGAGCTATCTCGTACGAAGATTCATGGCTTTCGGGCGAAATGACGGATGTTTTGGCCACACCCATGGCATAGTTTGTTGAAATGTGACCATATTCCACACAAAGATGCATATTGGTACAAATAACAATGTTCACGAAGAAAGTTTTATTTTTCGTTGAATAAAAATACCATTTTCCATCTCCAGAGTGTCAAAACTGGGTTTTTTTGTGAAGCACATACACGAAATATGTTGCAAAAATATACAGAGTAAAATTCTAAATATATTATGTCATATTTTATCTACAAATAACAAACTTACTACCTCTCAATATCTCAAAATACGCCTCTTTTGAAAAAGACAAATTTCTGCCGATTCCGCTGGAACCGGGCGAAATTTGAACTACAGGTGCCTCATATGTTGCTCATGATTTTTTGTAAAAATCATTTTTAGATACACAACTACCTATTTCAATAGAGATGTACCAAGAGTTCATCAAGATTCAACCCCTAGGTATGAACGGTCATGTCCCCCGTTTTGACCGTTTTCCGAAATCGGCTTTGAAAATTCCAGAAAATTCAAAAAAAACTCGAAACGATGCAAGATATTCGCGTGGTGTTGTTATATATGTCCTAGTATCCACCAAAAAAAATAAACTTGGAATACGAAAGTTTGGTTGAAAATGTGTTCACAGAAATGAGCTATCTCGTACGAAGATTCATGGCTTTCGGGCGAAATGACGGATGTTTTGGCCACACCCATGGCATAGTTTGTTGAAATGTGACCATATTCCACACAAAGATGCATATTGGTACAAATAACAATGTTCACGAAGAAAGTTTTATTTTTCGTTGAATAAAAATACCATTTTCCATCTCCGGAGTGTCAAAACTGGGTTTTTTTGTGAAGCACATACACGAAATATGTTGCAAAAATATACAGAGTAAAATTCTAAATATATTATGTCATATTTTATCTACAAATAACAAACTTACTACCTCTCAATAGCTTTTAATACGCCTCTTTTGAAAAAGACAAATTTCTACCGATTCAGCTGGAAACGGGCCAAATTTGAACTACAGGTGCCTCATATGTTGCTCATGATTTTTTGTAAAAATCATTTTTAGATACACAACTACCTATTTCAATAGAGATGTACCAAGAGTTCATCAAGATTCAACACGTAGGTACGAACGGTCATGTCCCCCGTTCTGACCGTTTTCCGAAACCGGCTTTGAATATTCCAAAAAATTCAAAAAAACTCGAAACGATGCAAGATCTTCGCGTGATGTTGTTATATATGTCCTAGTATCCACCAAAAATAATAAACTTCGAATAAGACAATTTGGTGGAAAATGTGTTCACAAAAATGAGCTATCTCGTAAGAACATTCTTGGGTTTCAGCCCAAATGACGGATGTTATGGCCACACTCATGGCATAGTTTGTTGAAATGTGCCCATATTATACAAAAGTATGCATAATGGAACAACTAACAATGTTCACGAAGAAAGTTTTATTTTTCATTGAATAAAAACATCATTTTCCATCTTCGGAGTGTAAAAAAGGGTTTTTTTGTGAAGCACCTACCACAAATATGTTACAAAATTGTAGAAATAAAAATTCTAAATATATTATGTCATATTTGATCTACAAATAACAAATTTTATACCTCTCAATAGCTCTAAATACACCTCTTTTGAAAATGGAAATTTCTACCGATTCAGCTGGAAACGGGTCAAAATTGAACTACAGGTGCCTCGTAGTTTGGTCATGATTTTTTGTAAAAATCATTTTTAGCTACACAAGTACCTATTTCAACAGAGATATAGAAAGAGTTTCACAAAATTTCACAATCAGATAAGAATAATCGTTCCCGTTATTTTGACTCCAAAACCGTTATTCAAAATCCCCTAAAGTCTTAATAAATATATGATCATGGGAATGATTGTTTTATGTTTAAAAAATGGTTTCAAATGGTTTATAAATACGAAAATTATTTTTTCAATTTTTTCAAAATTGGTTAAGTTCAATTATGAGGTGAAATTCAAATCATAGAATGAAAACAGACAAAAAAAAAAAAAACGTCCCAGCCCAACCCAGACGCCAGCCCGCCCGCACAAGCAACCCAGTGCTCTTGTCCCTGCCGAATTCGGCCCATGCTGAATTCCTTCTAGTTTCTTGGTCTTGTTGGGCTTTGGCCCAAAATGAGTTCGGTAAGCAACAAAACGGACGACCACATCGCTCTAACACCAAGTGATCGGTGGCCTTCTGGCTGGCGGAGACCGCGATGTACGTACAGGTGGAAGGTTCGAACCCCCGCCTTGCGCATTTTTGAAGAATTTTCCACATAATGCATGGCGCAAATAAGAATTAAAAGAAAAGAACACGTTCTTGTAACAAGATGTGTTCGGTGGCCTGGTGGCTCGCTCACACCGCGCGGTTCCATTAGTTACACGGTTCGAAACCCCCAACTAGCATATTTTTGTGGCATTTTTTGTCCCATTTACCTATCCCACATGGCAATTGTCCCACATGTCATGCCAGAGTTGATGACGTGTCTATCCAAATGACAAGCCACGTGGGCGGAGTTGATGATGTGTCTATCCAAAAGACATGCCACCTGGGCGGAGTTGATGATGTGTCTATCAAATAGACATGCCACGTAGGCGGATTTGATGATTTGTCTATCCAACAGACATGCCACGTAGGCGGAGTTGATGATGTGTCCGTTCAAACGTACCAACGCATCCACATTTAGAATGTCATGACGATTTAATTTCGTCGTTATCGGTTAAAAACAAGGCCATAATCGTTCATGACGATATCACTTCACAAAATCACGACGTTTTTTGGCCAAATCGTCATGAAACTTCAGCGTTTTTAACCCCTCTAGCGGCTAACGACGGTATGGCACAAAATCGTCATAACTTTATGACGATTTCGTCCATCGTCGTTGCGAGAACGTCATGTATCAACACATTTCTTGTAGTGACCAATAGGAGGATTCAATGACCACGCACCAATGTTGGGTGAAGATTGTGTCCAATCGTGTGCACCCTGCCGTGATGTCGGCCCTCGAGGCAAAGACAAGGCAGGGTAACCATTAATTGTGCCAAGAAGAATCACTTGTTCTTGTGCAATTTTCATTGCATTTCTACCCACTCTCGCGTGTTAGACTAACATGACCAAGGCAATGGAGCATGGCTCGTTCTGACAAAATCTTATCATGGCGCAATGAAATTTTTGGTAGGAAACATCCATGATTGTCAAATGTCTCCTTTATGGAATTGTAATTAGGCTGTGACGGGTATTGGCCCCAAATAAATGCATTTTCCAAAACATATCCTCCTCGCGATATATTTTGAGTGTCGCCATTGATGTTTTTTGATCTATATTGTTGTAACGTTCTTTGCTGTTGAAGGTGACGAAGAGGGGGGAAACCGTGTCACCTTCATTAGACCCACACGAGTGCGAGTCCGTTAAGACCTTTGATCCCAAGTATTTCTTTCATCTAAATCATGTAGCAATCCACTGAGAAAACCATATCGCATTCCCCCACTAGTAAAAGGGGATTTGCTAGTAAATATGGTAATAGGTAACTAAACCGACACCAATGAGCATGTAATAAAAAGTTGAAAAGGTAAAATATGCATAAACATGTGTACATGTAATTTTATATGAAAAAAATACAAGTTTTGTGACTGGTGTGTAAAAATGGTGCTTGAAAAATAAGCAAGAGCACCTTTTTAATAGCGTGACATTTTTTTCTTCTTTAAGGGCACTTTTTAATGGCACATTTGTGTTTTCAAGCACTTCTTAAATAGTGTTTGGAAAATAGGAATCCAAAGTGTTTTGAATTTTGTAAAAAAGAAGAAGTGATTTTTCTATTTATTTTCTAGAGCATATGCTCATGGGATCCAAATCGTACGACGTGCCTTACATGGGGAGTAAGTGTGTGCTAATTTCAAAATAATATGCCACGCAAAAAAAAATCAAAATAATATTCATGAATTATGGCTATATGGTAACCCCAAAATAATATTCATGGAACAGTACAATATGGTACAACCATTGTACGCAAAATTTGCGGGTTTCTATTGTGATTTTTTGGTTCACGAGAGTTTAAGAGGAACATCGAGATGAGAAATGTTTTTTATAGTATGTGTTATGGAAAGACGCATCAGATTCACACAAGGAGGCGAGACGGCCGATTACAACACCACTAGCACTGACGCACAGTACGCAACCCACATATAACACACGGGATCACTCGCCAAACCTTCACATTTCAACCTGCCGAAGACTACTCTTAAAGAGACCGGCGGTGCACCACAGGGCTGCTTCTGCCTCAAGCATTCTGAGCACCCTCTCTACGGACGGCTGATGTCCCTCGAACACAACTCCGTTCCGGTGTCCCCACAGACACCAAGAAATCAGTGTGATTGCTGTCCATAGCTCTTGCTTGTCATTCCCTCCCTCGAGCCTGGCAGGCAACCAATGTGGAGATGAGAAATGTGAAGCTAGCGGCAACAACTTGAAATTTAATGTATTTGTTTTTAACTTTATCATGGATCTTTTCTGCTCGTGTGTGCTTTATTTTCGTAGATCTGTTTAAATTATCAGTAAAATTAGAGTTTACTTTAAAAAAAATATAGGGCATACTCTTGAGTCGGAGGTTCAGAGCAAAGGGTCAAAAGCTAGCTAGGTACTCCATCCGTCCAGGATTATTAGTCCCCTAATAAATAGCATCATGACCAAGGCGTCATTCTATTGGTGCTGTTTCCACCAATCAACGTGACTGCTTCCAATTTTTCGATTAATAGCGCAATTAATTTGGCCATGCAAACCAATCAAATTACGGCTGGGTGGGATTTTACAATTATTACGGCACAGATAATTTGGGTCATAAATGATTACGGACCTTATTTAGACTAGCCATAGTGGTGGTATCATAGGTGGTATCATGCAAGTTAGACCCACAAAAAAGGTGACGTGGCAGGTAATTAATGAGGAGAGAGGTGGTTATAGTAACATAGGTAGATACCGTATCATGACACGTAAAACTAGAAAAATTAATTGCATGTAAATCTTGTACATATATTTGCATTGAGATTCTATAAAATGATAAATATGATGAGATTATGATACTACTATAAGATACTATACACTATAGAGGTAGTATCATATACTGGTAGTATCATATACTAGTATCATATGTATGATACTTGTGTATGATACTCACCACTATGACTAGTCTTAGAAACAATTTCTAGACAAATAGAAATCCACTAGGGGACTAGTAATACCGGACGGAGGGAGTATCTAGTTCAAACTTGATGCTACACACACCTAGCTCCGGTCAGTGTAACGCTTTGCCCTGCAACAGTGCGTATGGGGTTGGTGTGAAGATCGGATCGGATCGGATCGATCAATCCACATCAGAACAGTAGTGATTGGGCGTGACGGAACAATACCTATCTAACGGCCACCATGCAACCAGCAGTTATGTATGGCGCGTGCATGGGTCAATTAGTGATCTTCACGAGTTCCCTCCATAATTTCTGCCACCAAAAAGGGGTTCCCCCGGCGCTGGCAATTTCCGAATCGCCATGGATGGTGCGTCGCTAGAGAGGCCGCCGCCGGGCGATCGACCGATGAGCATCCGAAGATCAGCCGCGCGGGCGAGCGGGGGGGCCAGGGCCACCGTCCATTGGATGGGTGGGATGACCATGACGTTGGTGCGTGCGAGCCACAAAGAAAATTGTTGTAACTCAAAGATTGAGAGGAAACTTGTGTTCTCATTGATTGTGGGCAAAGCCCTTTTATATACAGGTTGGGACGCCTCCGTAGAGGCGTCTATTTACAAGGGGCGCTCATAGCGCACGAGAAGGCGTCCGTACGGACGTTCGCGTCCGTACGACACTTTGGACACTAACCGTACGTGACTAGTCTAATGCCTGTTCTCTAACGACTCTTGGTATTGTGACGGTTAGGGGAAACGTCGGTTGATTCTTAACACTCCCCCTTGTACAAAGCTGCTTCTCGTGTATCTTGTATTCCTTATATAATCTTGAGAATGTTGGGTCTTGATCACAAGCAATAACTCCTCCAAAAACCCTGTGGGAAAAATATGAGGAGAGTAGCATATATGATATGTTGCTAAAACTCCTTTCAACCCAATGGGAAAATAAGAAGAAAATGATGCAACATATATTGATTATTGTCTCTTTGCTAACTCCGATGAGAAAACCCAAAATGGAAAATTCCCATGAGTTTTGAGAACAATAAATATGTCTTGTATACTTCCTTTAAACCCCGGTAGGGAAAAAATGGAGTTGACAATTTCTCCCCCAAAAACCCTTTGGGAAAAATGTGAGGAGAACAATATTTGATATGCTGTTAAAACTTCTTAAAAACCCAGTGGAAAAAATAAGAAGAAAATTATACAACATATAATGGTGATTGTCTCTTTGATAACTTATATGATAAAACCTCGAGAGGATAAAAATCATTGGTAAGTTTAGAGGACAATTTATATGCCTTGTATACATCCGTTAAAAACCCCGGTGGGGAAAAATAGGATGTATGACATATATTCTTGTGTTGATATTACCTCATTAAAAACCTTGATGAGAACCTTGAGAGTAAACTCATAAAGGGAAAAAGAGTGTAATATAATGTTTGAATAGGTTATAATTCAGGAAGAGACTCCCCCTGATCCTTGAAAAATTGGTTGCAAAATGCTTAATGATATTGCTTTTGTTTAACCTTTTTGCATCTGAGCAACACAAGTATTATTATCTTTGTAGATAATAATTGGTGATTCAATAGAACTAATACCACATGATGTTGTATGTAGTTTATCATTCTGTGAAGCCACACATATTGATGTGAAGTCTTGTATATAAGAATGATAGTTGGGTGTAGCCATTGTAGTCTGTTTGAAGACAACAATGGAATGGCAAGTCCACCATATAGGTACATTAAGCCTAGTAGTGATCTGACATCACGGGGATCGGATAATAGTCAGTATCAGCGCATCCGATGATATTGGAGTTCAGATTTCTCTGAAATTTTACAAATAGGTCAACGTATCCGGTGTATTGGATATATCAGAAGATACTCTTGTTCATGTCCACTAGTGTTAGGTCCAATGGCACTAAGATATGGAACATTATGTCCCAACTTCTCTTCTCCATCTTCCATGGTTTTGAGTTTATGTTTCTCTACGTCTAGAGATTGAACAACCATAGAGTTTGGATGGATATGACCCATATTTGAATTTCTCCAATAATTTCTGGATATAGGATAACTGATGTACCTAGCTCTTGAGTGAAGGTGCTCAAATTGTAGCTAAAGAAAAATTTGGTTTTTCTTATATCCTTCATCTTAGATTCCGTCTCAGATGATTACGTTCTGAATGCCTTATTTGGGCTTAATGAACACGTGTGAACAATCATCATTGTTAGAGTAGTCCTTTTGTATAAGGAACTCTCTAAGTCGGTTGTACCAAATTTGTTCCGACTACTGTAAGTCATGTAGTGACTTACTGAGTTTACACTATGCATGTTGTGATTTGTATTTGGATTCAGAATTGGGATTCCCTTAGGGAATCTATATGTCTGAATTAAGTGATATACGAATATGTATAGTCACTACATCTATCCACCGCATAAAATAGATGATTTGTACTGCCATTGAGACAAGTTATCGGAAAGTGATTACACTTGTGTCTAGAGAATAGATTTGGGTATCTGCGTGAACCCTTATGCTACATGCCTTGCTATTGACTCACCACCTTATTGCCGGTGTAGGTATTCCTTTTGTGTATACCTTCCTCATTGAGCAAGGCTATTTCTTCTTGGATTGCATCCTTTGATTGAGTCCAGTCCAAGCGAGTGTTTTTGAACTCTGCCATGGCCATGGTATTTGGATCCGGTTCATTACAAAGGTTGTTTGCAATCATGCTTGAGAAATGCATGTCGACATTTGTAGGCTTTTAGTAATATGATCCTCTAGAATGTATATAGTTGGTGAAATCATGTTTACCCTTGGTGACTCTTCGTGTTTTCCCAATACGGTTGAGTCTAGGTATTCCGATTTCCCAGTCATTGTGTGCACTATTGAGCTGGGTTGTGGTGGGGTTTCCATCCACTGGGTGTATACTACCCATTTTGTGTCTATCAACGTGAAGCTGACTCGCATTTACTGGTTTTGAGGGTTTCTTCCCCAGTTTCCTGTGTTGCTTGCAAGAAGTTGAATCCTTCTCTATGACCGTACTTCTCCCCCTCTCATTTTGAGCAAGGGGTTAAGTGATTTTTGTTGGTACCTTCACTCTTTCGGCCACAATTGTTACAGGATTATAGGATTATATGATATATTTGTAGCCAGTAAATGGATTTGGCAGGTTATTTGCAAACAATTGCAAATTAATTTTCTTGAACGTGAAGTTCAATGTCTTGAGTATGTGAATTTGAGGTAGAAATGTGTCGAACATTTCAATTGATTTCCTGGCATTCTTTTTGGTACTTCAAATCTCCCCCTAATGCCTGGAAATTGTCCTCACTAAACATACTAGCCTTGGATAACTCCCCCTAATACGGGCTTGTGGTATTTGACGGAAATACAGTTATTCCTCACAGAGATCCCAATTTTCAGTGAGGGGCCATAGATGTATGTCGTGGTGGTGATATCGATATATAACCGAATTATCGCAGATGGGAAATTCTTTGAATTTTCACATACTAATTTTAGAGGAGAGATACTACGATAAGTAGTATGTTGCAGTTGAATTAAGTCAGCAGCATATGTAATACGATATTGACGATAGAGAGGAAATATTTATCATATCCGTTGCTTTGGTAAAAAGGAGAAACTCCTCTTAGTTGTCATCATGGGTTTCAATATGGAAACTGTTTTGATGGATATCTCTATATCTTGTAAGGTACAAATTAAATCGAGATACTATAAGTTTTCTCGGTTAGTACTTGTGTACCCTTGGGGGGTAAAATTGTGGTACGGCTAGGGCCAACAATTATTGTATCGCGTCTAGCGATTGTTTAAAATCATTATCTCTTACTAATAGTTTTGAGTATATGATTTGCCCATGTATAGAGTTTGTGGTTACATTGTCCACAAAGACAATTTCCTCTTCCATCAAATTGAGTGTCGTAAAATTCCATATATTGAGGTGTAGAATTTTCAGTGAAGAAAAAAACTTCCATTGGATATATAGAATATACACAACTTTATTGATATCAAAGTGCTGATACAATATATATTGTGCTTTACAATATATGGTGATGACAACAACAATACTAATATGTTTTTATTACAGCAATATGATGAATGTATATATATTATCTAATGGAGTTGATCGACTAGTGAAAGTCCTCGAATACGTCGTCTGATGCGTATTCGATTATCATATTCTCCGTGTCCTTGGAGTCCTGTGGTAGATGGAATTTCTCGGTGTTGCTTGGTGCTCCTTGAACATCTTGCAAACATCCAACTTCCATGCTATTATCAGGTTGAAGATTGAAGTGAGCTTCATATCTTGCTCCTTGGGCTGGTCTATTACGTCCCATGGATTGCAGGTAGAGGTTTACCAGATGTTTTGGGGTGCGGCATTTTTTAGTGATATGCTTGTAGCATCCACATTTCTGGCAAAGATTAGTTTTATCAAACTTGTTCTTTGCTATGCCCTTTCCCTTGTCTGAATTGTATGGCTTGTTCTTCTTATTGCGGTTGCGGTTACCATTGAAGTTCTTTGTTTGGCTATTGAAATGACCATTGAACATATTGTTTTTCTGAAAATTTGCATGTACTTCAGGCAGAGGGGCAGCCCCAACAGGGCGATGATGACTATTCTTTAAAAGAAGTTCATCATGTTTCTCTGCTTGGAGAAGTACATGTATAAGTTCAGAATAAACTTGGTAATCCCTTGCACGGTATTGTTGCTGTAGGATCCTATCAGCCGGGAGCATAGTTGATAGAGTCTTTTCTATCTTCTCCACTTCTGAAAGTTCCTTCTCGCAAAAGCGCAACTTTGAACAAATCTTGTGAACCGCATGATTATAATCTCCGATAGATTTGAAATCTTGGAGTCTTAAATGGGTCCACTCATGACTAGCTTCAGGTAATATAACTGCCTTTTGCTGTTCATATCGAGTTTTGAGTGCTTGCCACATATTGCTTCGAGATTCCTCCATTAAATATTCAGATTTTAGATCTGGGTGAATATGGTTCCTTATAATATATAAAGCACCATATTTTTGTTGCTCCGTTAATTGTGCAACTCCCTGTGGAAGAGGATCCTCAGGTGGTATGAGTGCGGCTGCAATCCCACGGGATGAAAGACTAACTTTAACATCCATAGCCCATGTAGGGTAGTTATGTCCGTCGAGCTCAAGCTCTTCAAATTCTTTGACGGTCATTTTGTCCTACATGAATGAGGACCAGAGATTTGTAAATTTACTTGTATGTAAATTAAAATCATCATGGTTGTGCTGTAATAAAATTTGCAAAATTGTGAGTTCAAGTGGAGACTTGAAATTTATTTGGTGTCACTACACTTTCGCGATATCACCACTTTAATGGAGTCCATCGCGTTTCGAAATATCAACAAATGAGGTCCATCTCGATTCGAGATATCAACATTTGGAGTCGGTCTCGTTTCGAGATATCAACAAATGAGGTCCGTCTCGATTCGAGATATCAACATTTGGAGTCCGTCTCGTTTCGAGATATAGTCACTTCACAATTTTTTTTGTAATCAAGTCAATTCAAATAAAGTCATTTTGCGCCTTTTCGGCATATTTAGACTTAATCGATGGTGAATTGATATTTTTTTTCAAGAAAAATAATTCTCAATTACAAAAATAATATTATTGTGCCATTTATTATATATGTTGTAGGGATTGCAAAAATAACTGCAAACACATTGAACATATAATCATTTGTACTAGCAAAAACATGACCAATTTGTACTAGTACTGCTAGAGTGCTGATGTATACGAGCTACTCTATATTATAAGCAAATAGTACATGGTGGCCGAACGTGTTTAGATGGCCCTATTTAGTAACCCAGCAAGGACCAGCCTTTACGGTCAACTAGATAAGGAGAGTGACTAAAAAAATTCCAGCCACATCCATCCCCAATCCATCGCTACTACCGACAGAGACGGAGGTCCCCATGGCCGCTTGGTTGCATCGGCGCCGGGAGGAGCTCTCTGGGCGCTCTTCCTCGTCAGAGGAGCCGCCGGGCAGATGGTGCCAGGCGTGACGCCGTTGGAGGTGCCGTCCGCGAGTCCGAGCACGGATGGAGCGGCTGCTCGACGGCGGCCTCGCCTCGACGACCTCCACCGCCGGGAACCTCGCTAGGAGGGCAGCGACCATGGGCCTGGCCGCATCACAGGGGGTACGAGCGGGAGCATTCGCCACCGTCGCTCCCTTGTGCCGCTGGGCCTTGGGCGGTCACGACACCGCCGCATCGTGAGGAGCCGCGGTCGTCGGCGCTGCTGCCCGCTATGAAGCAGGTCGGCGGCCGACTTGGGCGCACAGTGCGCCGTGCAGGTCGAAGAACGAGCCTCCAGGCCGAGGAACTTTTCCGTTGTTCAATTTGGTAAGAACATCTTGAATCGAAGATCACTTTGGTGCTCACCTTGTTTGGTCGTTGTATTCGATTCTTTGTTGGTCTTACCAATTAGGACTACTTCCCAATTTGTAGCAGGAAATTGCTTCTGTTCTTCCTGGGAACAATGGAGGCCGATGCCTCGCAATCCTTTTCTGCCTTGAATCTCTCTTGGTTGAGACTAGGTGCTGATAACGTGTTGTAACTCAAAGATTGAGAGGAAACTTGTGTTCTCATTGATTGTGGGCAAAGCCCTTTTATATACAGGTTGGGACGCCTCCGTAGAGGCGTCTATTTACAAGGGGCGCTCATAGCGCACGAGAAGGCGTCCGTACGGACGTTCGCGTCCGTACGACACTTTGGACACTAACCGTACGTGACTAGTCTAATGCCTGTTCTCTAACGACTCTTGGTATTGTGACGGTTAGGGGAAACGTCGGTTGATTCTTAACAAAAATATCCAATCTAGCTAGATCGAGGATGCATGCACATGAGGCCCAATAATTCCATCAGATGAGTATCTCCTCCTCTCCCGCCCTCGCCTGCTGGTCAGAAAACGCTTTCCCGTCCACCCAATGGCGGCTGCATGTTTTAGGCAGATCTTTTGCCTTTTGGCACCGTGGAGGTTTCCTAACTAGTGGAGGGGCCCTCCAATATCATATCATATATATATATATGTATATATGCCCGTTGATCCGATTTACACTCAGGAGTGTGAGGACTGTTAGATGTAGGCCGGCTTTAGGTTTTGCATTGTATTAATTCCCAAATACACCGGCTAAATTTTGTCAAAATTTCATTTTAATTTTCTTACTTTGACCAAGTATATATACCTGAAAAATGGAGATTTAAAATTACCAAATCATGACCAATATATACATCCACCCTAAGATATATTTTCATTATGTATGTATATTCGGCAATAGTATAGTCGTTGATATTCCCTTTATATATATCTGATCAAAATTAGAAATCATTGACTTTTGACTAAGTTTGTACACCATAAATATGGGGACAACGGAAGTATGAATCCGACGTAGGAGTAAGTAACTATAATATCTAAGGCCGGTCATAGCGAGAAGTAACATAGAGCAGTAACATACAAAAATGTTACTACCTCCATAGTGGTTTTATTCATTTCGCGTTACATACGAGAAAAATATCAACAATTATAATATCAAATGTATATAAAATTAATATATATCTTATAAGCATTCTGATGGTACTAAAGTTATATTGTAGATATTGATATTTTCTTCCTACATATTTAGTCAAACTTCACAAAGCTTAACTTTAACTAAAGCAGAATGCAAAATAATTTCACAAAGTTCTGATGGTACTAAAGTCATGCAATTAATGCTTCATTTACCAGGTTGTAGACTCATGTTGCATTTAAATGTTTGATGTTAGGTAGAGTACTCCCTCCGTCCTAGTTTATAGGGCTTAATTGGTAAAACTCTCAGCCCAAGGTACGACATGAGTGGGGCTGAAATCTTGTATGCATCGGTGGAAGATGCAACTAGTCATTAATTGAGAGGGAATTGAGGTGCGAGGTTTTGGGACTATATGATTTTCAAATTGTGCCCCAGTTGGATAGAGGCGCTAATCTATTATATTACCACATTCATCTCTCTCCTCATTAATATCGTGATACATCATCTATTTTATCTATATATATTTTACCTAAATATGTGTGATGTTACTACTTATATTACTCCCACGACAAGTAGCCTAATTGCTCATTAGAGAAGCATGGTTCGGATGCCATTAGTGGCGGGGACAGCCAACAATTTTGGGAGGCTGGAACGACAAAGTTTCGCCAAGAATTCTCTCATCTCCATCTCATAACTAGCAAGAGAGGTGCTACACAATATTGATGTATTGTAAGTCTGGCGGACGCCATAGCTAGCATCTATGGGTGTGTAACCGATTATTTCGCACCGATTTGAGTTTAATATTAAGTTTGATTTCTAGTTGAGATAATTACAATTTTCAATTAAATTCCACCCAAGTTTAAATTTTTTGCGTCCAATTCACTTTACGTGTTGATGGCATGATCATTGCAAGGCATGACTAACTTGTTACTGGTACCATGTCGACAGCACGCCAAAACGGCACGCCACTGCTAGCTCCTGCCATTGATTGATGAGAAATTGCATTGTTGTTACCGCACAAGAACATTCATGAAACACCACAATATGTTACACTTACAACCAACCGTACTGAAATTTGCAGGTTTAGAATTGTGAAGCTATTTTCTTCACTACTTTTTAGTGGTAATTCAAAAGAGAGATGAAAAATTAATGTGAAGCTAAAGACACAGCAACGACGTCAAATTTGTTTAATGTAATTTTAACTCTATTTATCACGGAGCTAGCTTTATTTATCAATGAAATTCGATGGTTAACTTTAAAAAATAAAATAGGACCTAGCGCAGGAGCAGAGGGTCGTCAAAAGCTTAGCTAGCTCTTGACCCGTGGTAGCTGTGGTTCAAACTTGACAGTATATATGCTAAAGCTTTTTTTGAGGGACAGTATGCTAAAGCTAGCTCTGGCGATCGAGTAGTAAACTTTGTGTTGCAACAGTGCGTGCATATGGGGTCGGCCAGTTTGGTGTGCCGATTGGATCGGATCAAATCGAATCGATCGATCGATCAATCCACATCAGAACAGTAGTGTAGCGATTGGGCGTGACGGAACAGTATCTATCTAACGGCCTCCATGCAAACCGTCAGTTATGGCCCGTGCATGGGTCGATCGGTACGGCGTCAACTATTGATCGACCCTTCCTCCATGATTTTCTGCCAACAAAGAAGGTTCCCTCGGCGCTGGCACGGCCGGGGCCGAGATCGATCGCTCGCTAGCAATGGCCGAATTGCGACGGATGGTGCAGCAAGGCTGGAGAGCCAGCCGGCAAGGTTACCGATCTACAGTATCGATCAGCATCGCAAGATCAGCCGCGCGGTGCGGGCGGGCCAGGGCCACCGCCCAGTACTGGCTGGATGAGATGACCATGACGTTGGTGCCTGCGAGCCACAAAGAAAATATCCTATCTACATCACGGATGCCTGCACATGACACCCAATCATTCCATCCATCCAGATGAAGATGAGTATCTCCATCCTCTCGCGCGCTCGCCTGCTCCTCAAATAACGCTTTCCCCGTCCGGCCAATGGCGGCTGCGTGTTTAGGTGCTACTAAGATCTTTTGGCACCCTGGAAGTTTCCTACTGGCAGGGGCCCTCCAACATCATATCACGTGGTGATCCGATTTCCACTCAGGAGAGTGAGCCCTGTTAGAGCAACTCTAGTAGAACTCATAAAAGGGGAACCGTTCCTTCCGGTTTGTCGGTGTAAAAAGGGTCCCAATCAAAACCCGCAAACGACCCCAAGCTATAACTTTTTTTTAGGGGATTTCCCTCCCTAACAAAGAAAACACCGTTTCTGTGGTCGACCCGAAGGTGCCTTGAATAGGGAAATGAAGCGGTGGGCGAGAGGAACATTTTAGCCCCGCCTGAGTTCCTTCCCATTCCCCGATCCAGTCGCTGCCACCGCCGCCGCCAGCTCGCTCCCTCGCTTTCAGCTATAAACCGGCTACATTTGCGGGGAAGAAGCCGCCATGTAGTCACCATCGCTGAGATCACGAGTGGAGAACAGGGCTTTAGTCCCGGTTAGGAAAAGTCTCTAGTTCCGGTTTTCCAACTGGGACAACCCAATCGGGACTAAAGCCCGCCCCCTAGTCCCGACCGGCCACGAACCGGGCCTAAAAGCCATGCACGTGGCCGCGGGACCTTTAGTCCCGGTTTGTAACATCAACTGGGATAAACGCCCATGCACGTGGCCGCGGCGGAGAGCTCGGGCCGCGGGACAACGCGTGGCTGGAGAACCCTTTTGTCCCGGTTGATGTTACAAACCGGGACTAAATATCCCGCGGGTTTTGGGGTTTAGGGTTTTAGCTTTTTCATTTGTGTTTCCTTCTAATTCTCTCTCATTTGAGACAAATTCCACGCTACTACGTATATATTGTACACGTTGATGCATACATATAATATAATATCTCCTACAAGCGTGTATACATATATAAATTGTGTATTACATTACAACTCTTTAACAATCAGCAAGCGTTCTATCAGCAAATGAATAAAGGAGTTACTAATTACTTCATATCAGCAACTCTTTAACCTTCAGCTTCCATTCACCGGTAATCTCCTTGATAAACTGTTCCCAACAACTGTCCCGCAAAGAAAATGAATAAAGGAGTTATTAATTACTTCATATCAGCAAATGAACGAATGAGACCGATATAGCGCGATAATGATTAAAATAATTAATGATTGAACTTACCTCTGGAGCATCGTAAGCATGTTGTCGTATAGGCTTCCGTTTTTACCTAATGGGTCCATGATTTTACCTTCTCCATCGTCAACTCTAATGATTAGAAGAATCCAGTGAAAGCTGCGCACATTTATATAATCAAGCATGCATATAACTCATCAATTACACTTGACATTTGGTAAGCAAAATCGAATGAGTACAAGACGGTAACACTCACTCCCACCAATGCAACTCGTGAACTCAAGACACTTTGGATGTGATGCTTTTCTTTTGAAATAGCCTATGGAGAACCTTTAGTCCGGGTTGGTGGTATCAACCGGGACTAAAGGGTCATTTAGTCCGGGTTCATGGCTCAAACCGGGACTAAAGGTTCCAACTGAACCAGAACTAAATCCGTTCGGCCTCCTAATCGCTCGAACCGGGACAAATGTGAGTATTAGTTCCGGTTCGTAACGCGGCCGGAACTAAACCTCTTTCTCGGGTTGGAAGAAAGCCTTGTTTTCCACTAGTGACACTTGCTATCCTTGGGCTCAAAGTCGCTGGAATGTTTCATTCGGGTTCCTTGGCAGAGTTGAGGTGTAGAAAACGAACTGAGAACCACCCCGATGGTTTAAATGCCCACAAGAGTTTGAGGTAATTTTTATTATAATTCCTCATGCTCTCTGTTGTGCGAAGCGGCGATGGTGCAGTTTTAGACATATGAAAATTTGAAAGGGTGGGATTCTACTTAAGTTCAAAATATTTTTGTGGCACTTGGTCAAGTGTAGTTGCCTTGTGGGAATCATATTAGAAGCGTGCAAGCCCAAGGGATAACAAGTGCATCGAAATCATCATTTTTAATTCAAAATTTCTGTAAAAATATTACAGGTACATGTAGATGTATACCATGTACGTCTAAATTTTAAAAAATTATGTTTTCATCCTTAACGTACATAAAAAAGACAAATGTGAAGATAAAATGAATTTTCAAATGATCACTTAGAGCCACATTTTCGTGAGCTTTGTTTATCCCAAAGTACAGTGTACTCCCTCCGTTCCTAAATATAAGAAGTTTGCTAAAAAAATGCACATTCGTAGAAATCATCTTCTGTTTCTGCAAAAAAAAAAGAATAGTTTTGAAACTTTGAAATGAACATTTCATTCTTTTTCTTTAAAAAATGGCTCCATTTGTCCATTCTCGTCTAAACGTAACTTCATTGATGTCTTTGAGGGATAAGGGACATATAATGATATAGTTTCAGTTGCTTACCCCGTGCGGAAAAATGGAGGCCTAGCCCAAGTGAGCTCATTAGTTTCAAAATTTTGAAAATCATATTTACTTTTTTCACAAAAAAGAAAATGTTTGGATGCAATTAGCAACTGTGTATCTTACAAGTGCAATATCAATACAAGATTCTTTGCATTTCAAGCTATACAAAAATGACAAGATCAGTTGATTCACACCTCTATCATTTTGTTGTGTAGCCTAGAATACAAAATATTTAACACCGATATATTGAGCTTACATGTAGTATTTTTTTTTATAAATTGTTTAGAAACTTTTGAAATATGATTTTCGAAGAAAAAATCCCAAAAAACAAACTTTGAATTCTTGGCTACAAAATAAATAAATGAACAAGTCAATTTGGAAAAAAATGATTTTAATTTTAAAGAAAGTATCATTGAACTCTGGAGCCAGAAATCCCTACTCGATTTGTTAGCTAGCGCAACTCGTGTACGTCCCTTTCGACTTTCACAACTGGAGTAGCTCAATCGCAGCGCGGCGCGCGCCAATAACGGCCGCATGCCTAGCTAGTTTGCATGGGCTGATCATGGGCAGCTAGCTAAGCTAGCTGGCGATGCATGTATAAATCGTGTGGACGACGCGTTACAGAAGCACGGTCGACAACACGTACGTTCAAATGCACTCCTTTCATCTCAAATTAATCGTCGTGGATTTATCAAAATATGAATGTATCAATACACTAAAACATGTTTATATATATTTATTTTTGAAAAATTGACGTCACCAAATCCGCTCGTCAGTGCATGAACTGAGTCAGATCATTATATCCTGGCCGGCTGTGCGCTTTGAGTGGGAAATGGATGGACGGCAAGAAGAAACAGTGACACGCGCGTGCTCACCTTAATTGACTAACCGTGCATGGGCCATGCATCAACGCTGAGGGGAGCTTAGGCATTGAAGAGAGGCGGGTCGATGGAAAATTAGTGAATTAATGGGAGATTGATCGTGTGTGGAGCAATTGATCGATGGAGAGGCGCCCCTGCAGGCCATGTCTGGGTTCAGTCAGCCTGGACCAGCTAGCTAGCAGGCAGTGGCAGTGGTAGTGTGTGTGGATAAGTGGCGGCCGTGTGTGCATGCAGCAAAGCGTGCTTGTGGATAAGGGCCGGCATGAAGATGAAGATGCTGCTGGCCGTAACGTCGAACGGCGGCGGCCACTCGCTGACGATCCAACTTGACCCGACGCGAAAGCGACGCCCTTCATTTCATTGCCCCCCACCCACATCCCAATCCTACCCGCTTTCTTCCAAGCTTTTTTTTCTTTTTGATTTTGCTTTCTTCCAAGCTTAATTTGGAGAAGAATACAGTCCGGAGCCCACTGGCCTATCGCAATCAGAGATGGCCCAGAAACCAGCCCAGAATAATGCGGCCCGGTAGAGCAGTATGCTCAGGCGTCCATACCAGATTGCGGCCCGTCAAGCCGCGTCCCGCCTAGCTACTTTCTTCACACAAAATAAAAACGGATCGTTCCTCCGACGTGTCTCGTTTCAGTTTGAGCTCATCCCTATATCCCTCTCCAGAAAAAAAAAACATGTAATAATGATGGCACATACTAGCACGTAATGGTGGGGCCGAACTCCTGAAGATGGTGATCAAGAACGTCTTCAAACGATTGAGAGTATTATATCGATTAATACACAGTGGTTTATCTGCATCGGTAACGACTGCACCCTGGGTTCTATTTGACCTAGGCCGTAGTAGTGGTTCTGGCATGTGCCTCGTTTTCTTTTCTCTGTGTAATTTGTGTATTTTTCACCTCTGCTTTCTACTTGTAATCTATTCTAGATACATTGGTTGTAATAGGGTAAAATAAGCATTTGAATCTGGGAGTATACTCTCATGCCTTGGAAAAAGAAATTTTCAAATATTCAAAAATGTCGAAAAAAAATCGTTGACGTGCATCTATAGGCACTAGGTGAGAGTACAAAGTTTCACAGAGAAACTAATTAATTTTTACTTGGCCTGTATAAAAAAACACAAATATATATATATATGTAACATATATACCGCTATATTTTCCAAGGCAGGAGCATATACACCATGGGTCAAATGCCTATTTTCCCCTATGAGTGTGGATAGAATGAATCGGGGGTATATGTTCCTCGCCTATTTCAAATGTGTATTATGCTTTTCAAAATGTCAAAAAAAATCTGAAAACAAATTAAAATGCATAGGTAAAGCAAAGAAAATGCGCGCACATCAGTTTCGTGGTGAATTCGTATTTACTTTGGCTCCACACAAAAAAAAAAGGTGCTATCAATGGGAATTCAAATGTGTATATGCTCTTGTAATATGGGACACAGAACGAGTAAATTAGCATGTGTGTTGCTGATATTGAAACTAGGATGCAAGTAAAACCTGACGATGTCTCGATCATGTTAACTTCCGTTGACGAAGTTATGTGATTCCCGTCGATAAACAAAAATATGCCCGATCGGTGACATGCATATCTGTAGCCATCTCCTCATCATCGTTTTATATTTACGACGAGTCTCATCGCCACTGAATTCTTTCCTTGAATTCCTAACACAAGTACACATCGAACCCTTATCTTATTCATTCATTTACTTGTCATGCTACTGCTACACGGCCTAATTAATTACTTAGCTACTTCTACTTGTTAGAGCATGTCTAACAGGACCCGTAAACTTTCGCCCTCTAAATCGCGTGTAGAGGGCCCTGTATAGGAAAACTAGGAAAATCCTTGCTCAGTTTTTCAAGTTCGTCTAGCAGTCCCCTTAAATCCGCCCCGTATGTTTAAATTCGAACTACGCGGGAGAGAAGATAAAGCTTGATTTCATTCATTTCTCAGATCACCATTACAAGAACTGCTAGAACATTAAGAAATCTAACCTAACAAACTAGTCGAGGAAGACGACGGGGCCGGACTTCGCCTCCTCCATCGCCTTGAAGGCCTCGACGTCGGCGACGGCCTTCGCCTCCTCCTCCGCTTCCGCCCGCGCCCGCGCCTCTGCTTCCTGCTTCGAGAGCTCGAGCGCGGCCGCGAAGGCGGCCTCCTCCTCCTCCTCTGTCGCCGGCAAGGCCTCCTCCTCCGCTGCCGCGCTTCCTCCTCCGCTGCCGCTTGCGCCGTCGCCGCCGCGCTTGCACTGCTGCAGCAGCTCCCTCTCCGCGAGCCATTTCTCGAATTTGCGGCCGCTCATCGGCCGCGGCGGCGGGTCGACGCTGTAGTAAATCCCTCCCGGGGCGTAGTCCTTCAGCGTGTCCGGCATGGCCTCCGGCCACGCCACGTACTTCCACACGCTGCGGCGGCTCCCTGCAACGGAGTGCTTGCAATGGAGCCGCCACGCCTCCTCGAGCGTCTCCGGCTCGCGGCGGCGCTTGGAGCGGGCGGTGGAGGAGCCGGAGGCGTCGGGGGAGCTCATGGCGGTGGTGGGGCTTCTAATTTTGCGGCGGCGCGTGCGTAATTGCTCGCCGGAACTGCGAATGCGGCGGCGGCGCGCGGCGGAGGTAGGGTTGCGGGTGGGGGGTTGGACCCCCACCCGAACCCTCACCCTCTATATGTACGGGGCGGAGGGGGCGGTGGAGCAGGCCCCGTAAAATTTTGTTACGGGCCAGGCGGCATACGGGGCCTGCTAGACGGCCGTTTTGGCTCGCGCCCCGTATGCCGCCGGAATTTTACGGGGCGCTCGCGTTTTACGGGTCCTGTTAGATATGCTCTTAGTATATTCGATTGGATCCAACGTACGCATGCATGAAATCACCGACATGCATATACAGTGAGTCAACTGCACACTCGACAGTAGGTGAGCGTGCTCATCACTCAATTAGCAAGTTATTCGCCCGGACAAGGCAGAAAATGACAGGGAGAAGAGATCCAAGAGCAAGCATACGCATAAACAGTTCGACCGACCCCTTCCTGCACGCGCACAGGCCACAGTCATGCATGCAGCAGCTCATCAATGCAATTAATCATCTACTATTAACTGCACATCCATAGTATGCATGTCGATCATCAGCTGGGCTAGCTTGAGACGTGAGTACATTTCACAGTGATCATATGATCTGCCAAAGAGTACTAACCTTAAGCATGCAACTCTATACATACAGGGGTTAGTTATACTTAGTTAGGGAATTGTTCAGAATGCAACCCCGTGCGCGAAACTGAGAAATTTCTGAATAATTAATATCCGGCGATGAGATAGCTAGATGTCACCTGTATTGTTGCTGTTGTTTCCTCGCCGCCCTCGCCCTCAATCGTGTTGTTTTGTGTCGTTGGGCAGGTCGCACGTAGAGCGAGGTTCAACAGAATTTCAATTTCGAGGTGATGGATGCATGGAGATTTTTTTTAATCGAATGAGTCTTATATTCGACAACCAACCAGATAATAGGGTAATTAAATCCAGAGAGGCAAAAACAACTCTAAACAAAGGGGGAATTACTACATCCAACACTCTAAGCCGCCACATTCTCGTAAAAACGCAGCCAAACTCATCGCCGTTACACCACCCTAGCTCTCATCGATGATGTAAAATATCGGCAAATTCAGCCTTTGAGGTACCTGTAAAAACATGTGGATGAGCAAACCCTGTTGAATCGCCGCAATATACACCTTTGCATATGACGAAGACCGGTAAACATGCCAAGCACATCAGTGGAGGCATGCACCACCCCGAACTAAATTCGGGCAGAAACATGAATCAAAGCACAAATTAGGTTTATGATGAGAAATAGCCCCGTATTTTGCCAGCTCGGCCCTGTTAACGACTAACACGAATCAAATCATGAATTGGGGTTGGCAACCGAAAATTGCTCCATCTTATAAGCATGTATATTTTATGTATTGAGAGTATATTATTTTACGGTTTGTCAAATGGCCTCATATTTTTCCGGTTTGGCCCTACAACATAGTCAGATTAAGATGACGCTCTTGCTTGCATAGGATATAAAAAAGGTGGTTTAAGAATACCACATTGTAGCCGATGATGCCCATCGTGTATGAAAGAGGACGAGATAAAGACTCACAAGCTCCTTAATCACCAGACAAAACGTGTAACTCAGATGGAATTGGAGCCGCCTAACTTTTATTCAAGATAACATTGCCATCACCATCATCACAGGTAGTCGCGACTCAAGTCCCAACCCAAAGAAAGTTTCTAATACACCAAAGTAGAGACGAGTGAAATTTGCAAGCATATGCATCGTAAGTTACCAGATGCTTATTTGTTCCTCCCTCTATATATAGGGGACTAGTATATATGATATAATACCTTAAGAATTGAAGATGATAAACCAAACATGAGTCATGATTCTATATTCCGGAGTTGGAAAATAAAATTGAAGATGATAAAATCCACATTCAGAATCCAACAACACGTTGTCAAAGCCTCGAGGATGCCCAAATAATAAACAGCCTCAGTTTCTTGATTACATCGGGGCTGCTAGATTGCCTACCAAAGCAACACATGTGCACCACCATAATTGCCGGATCCTGCCACTGAATTCCAAACCATGGGTTTTTACCCGGAAATGCATGCATACTAATCATTTCCTATCAAGTGGCCTCAACGGCTCCAAATAAATCAGTAAAGGAAGGCAAAGAATATGCAATGATGCTAGCAGCCATTATCCTTTGAGTAAAGTTTATGCAAAACAAATATGCTTCGTTATCCTTTGATTTGTTACACGTATTTAAAACACGCACTAGCTAGCTTGATCCACACACACAAGAAAAACAAGTAACAGTGAAGATAATATCCTAGCAGATTTCTACCACAAGAAGACACGAAATTAACAGTGAAGACACGTAATTTATTTGTTCTAGCTTCTATGTATGGCTCCTGAGAGTCTCCATATATAAACAGGTGATTATTCCTCCTTATCCGGTTCCTCTAACTTGCTATTCGTAGGTACTCCCTCCGTTCAACAATAGATGACTTGCATTTGTCTATATATGGATGCATCTAAACACTAAAACATGTCTAGATACATCCATATATAGAAAAGTGGAAGTCATCTATTGTTGAACGGAGGGAGTATCTAGCTTCGGGTGTACTACACACGTACACACAGGGTTGCTCTAGATAGTTGGAAATAATTTTATCTGGAATTAATTGTGGCTGAGATGAACCAATAGATCGAGAAACTCGAAGACAAAATTCAAGCTGAATGCTTTTTCAAACTCATGCAAAAAATTAATACAATCTCGGTAAATCCCAAATAATTAGAGAGCGATCAGATTGACCCTTTTCCATCCCATATATAAACCGAGGAAAAAGGAGAAGCATGTACATAGATGTATCTCACCTGTGAGCAATCGGGGCGGCCAGTAAAAACAGCTAACGACCAAGTAAGCTGTGTTACCTCCTGATTTCTCTAGATAATTCGGCTCTCCTGATCCATGCCACGGATGGAAGAGAATCGACGGCGGGAGACGGAGGCGCGCGGGGAATTCCAGAGGGATTGCACTGATCTTCTTGCATACACACCATGCACCGATCTGCAACGATACCATGCAGCGGCGGCGGCAGCCCATGATCAATGCGATCCCTTTGGAATTCTCCACTAGCTTCCCGGAGCTTCTTGCTCGCTTGCTAGCTAGCGAGTTGAGCTAATCAGTGGCATCGATCCATGAACCGATCGAATTGCCTCCATATTCTCCATGTATTTTACTACTATTTTTGCATATCCATGCATGGCAAACTATGTAACAGGACTGAGCAGCTAGGGTAGCTAGGTAGAAGAGGAGGGGGGGGGGGTTATAATAGCATGGCGAATTGGCAATGGCAGCAGCATGGAGCAAGATATGTAGAGAGAGAGGAGGGGGTGTAGAAGGAAGGTGAGAGCTACAGGGCAGGAGATTGGTTTGGTAGCTGCATCGTCGTACACCGGGCCATAATTAGCTAGGCAACCTCACACTTTGTACGTGAGAGCGAGAGGAGGGGACAGTGCGTGGGCCTGGGGAGACACGGTGGGCCCACCACGGAGGATGCTAGTGTGCTGGTGTCGCGCTGGTCCACCACCCAAATTACGAGCCTATCCTCCTCTCCCGTGACAAGCTTGTACTGCCAGAGCACGCTACGCCGTCCCTACGCAACTGTAACTGTACGGACATACTGTACGATACAAGGATGTACTAAAATTTTCCGTAGAAACTTCCGAGTGTAACGGCAGTAGAAGCAACACAAGAAGTAAAAACAATTGCAACTAGATCTGTAGACTATCTTGCAACGACTACGAACACCGAAGCGAGCGGGTATTGCGATTGAACTCTCTTCCCGCCTCCACTAATTTCAGTTGCATGCAAAGGTGTTCACTAAATAAATCGAGTAGAACTGCGACTCTACCTTATCTTCTCCCCAGCTACAGTGCTTTGGAGGGTCGACCTCCGTTTTCGCCGTGCTCTGGCCATCCCCGCCGCTAGCGCTCGAGCTAGCCGGTGTGGTGATGTCGTAGGGTGCCGGCCCCTCTTGTATAGCAGTAGATTAGATTTCCGAGTTAGTTGTTTGCTTCTGTGCTTGTGTGTCGGCGACATGCCGTGGAGGATTGCCTTGCAGGTGCATCCGGCCCGTGCCTGCGTGCTGTTGCTGCTCCCGCTCTTCGTTCTCAAGCTCTCGTGGTGGGGGTGGGATATAGAGGAGACGACGGCGGGGTCCTCTTTCTCGCATAATGTCGATGGAGGAGCTCTGGTTCTTGGGCGCCCTCGGTTCCCCTCTGCGAAAATTGAAGGTGTGGCTGATGCACTTCCGCTGGCCGGCCGTGGCGGCGAGGGGCGGAAGGATGATGCTGCTGCTTCTTCAAGTTTCGTCGACAGGAGCTTGGTTCTCTGCTGCATCGACGAGCTCATCACGCGAAGCCTGAGTTGCTTCCGCGTTTTAAGGCCAGGAGGGTGGCCTGCTTTCAACCTCTGGTTTGGAGGCCTGCTGGACCAGTCGTCAGGGCTCGAAGTCGACTTGGGTGCAAGTGGTTCGTCCCCGCGCTGAGGAAGACTGCTGACGGCTGTGCTCCATCGCCGGGACGGGAGAGTTTCGAGCGTTCTGTGCTCCGTCCTCGGTGCTTTGCGCCTGGAGGACGCCGGCGATGAGGTGGTGGGGAAGATCCTGGACTCGATTGCTTTTCATTTTTTGTTTCAGGGTCTATTCCGTAAATTTCCGGTCCTTTCTTCGAATTCGCAGGTCTATAGTGCAATAGACGCAAAGGGCCTGGATGTAAAATGTAACTGCCACGTTTGATGAATACGCAGCTTCGGGCTCTTTGACCCCTCTCTTTGTTAAAAAAAAAAATCGAGTAGAGCCACATGCATGCATGCAACGAGTCTTCGCCTATAGTGGAATGGCTATAGCTAGGTTGATTCTTGTAGCTAGCATGCATGCTATTGCAAAAATACTATACGGTGTCCCTTCCCACAGTGAAGTGGAGGTTAATTAAACAACTCGATTAAACAAACAAACTAGCTAGCTAGCCTGTGATGACCCATGCGCATGACGGCAGTGTCATTTGGTCAGGACGATGCATATGTACTGCTTGTTGGCCTAGTCATCAACTTAATTAAATCAGTAGTCAGCTGCACGCACGCTCGAGTGTCGTAGCTGGCTTGGCAGTGGCAGGGTAACCTAGAACTGTAGGTGACGCCCATGATTTCTGGATCTCATGATTTCCCTTCACTTGACCCACCCTGCTGCTTGCACGGCTACACCTACCTGAAGAAGACGCGTAAATCGAGACCCACGCTGAACAAATTCAAGCAGTACTTCCATGGCTCCATGCACGTACGGCCTCACATGCGAATGCGTGCAGGACCATACATGCATCTGCATGCATGAACCCATCTCTTTAACCGCCTAGCTAGCAGCCCGCTCCCTGGTCCACGAAGAAACATGGCGTACGTGCAGCTAATTTAGGAGGGAAAGGTGTAGCTATAAGTTTTAGAATTCGTGGAAAATAAATAGGCATGTAGACTCACCTGCATGTGGACATTTTGGGTGAAATTTTAGTAGGTGGAGACAAACCACGATCTGGCTCACCTGTTTGGAATGCGATACGTGTATGGTAAGAGCATCTCTAGCAACATCCCTAAAAGAGCCGAAACTATCATTTTCCGGCGACTTTAGGGGTTAGGCTCAGTTTTCGCGACGTAACAGAGACTGAAAACTCGGTCCGACCTGAAAATGGCTTACAGACCGCCTCGAATGCCCCCTTCCATCCTGTATTTATTCCGCTACGTGAGCCGTTTTCGGGTCAAGACAGAAACCTAGCTCCGCCGCCGACGACAAATCGCCAACGCGAATCCCCACCTCCGGCGAGCAATAACCCCGTGTCGGCGACAAATCAAGCCAAGCCCCGTCCAATGGGGCGTACGTAGCCCTAGCTCAGACGGGTCCGAAAGAATCCGCGACGGCGGCGGGGATGACTTTGAGTGCAAACGGCTAGTCCGTTCTGACGGCACCCGCAAGCGGGGGCCGTGGAGGTTCATCCGCGCCGGGGCGCCCATCCCGGAGAGGTTCCGCTACCGCGCCATGGAGGAGTACGACTGGAAGATGCGCGACGAGGGAGGCTCCACCAGCGGTGAAGGGAGCTCCACCGGCGGAAGAGGGCGCGCTCCAATGCGCAGTCCGAGCAGTGGCGCCCTCGTCATCCACGAGCCTCCTCCATAGGGGCACAACTTGGAAGCCTTTGCCTCCACCGTCTCGCAGGAGGAATTCGTCCCCGACGAACAGGTGGACGCGATGGTCACGCTCCTTTGCGCCCAGACGGCGATGGAGGAGAAGCCACTCGAGCAGTTATGCCAGGCGGACACATAGCTCCTCCAGGCGGGCCTCGCCGCGGACGCGGCACACATGGATCGTCCGACGTACTGAAAGAAGGTGGCGGTGGATGACACCAAGGAAACTTTCGCGCGCATATGTTGCGGCTATCTGTGAAATTTCATATTTTTCAATTCAATTTTAGGAGTTATTCTATCTTCTAGGAGTTCTTGAGCCTTCAAACTGACGAAAACTCGAACTGGAAACCAACATTTCAGTTTTCACGCTCTACTAGTGATGCTCTAAGAAAGGTAAGAAACGGAATAGAGACTTTCACCCCACTTTATTAATAAAGCCACACGGTCGAATTGATACAAAGTGACGAGGCAACTCTCTTACAAAGCAGATCAAAGATTAACAGAAAAACTTCATACAGACTCAGACCAAGTTGTCACCGGAGAGGGCCGCCTGCCCTCTCGCTCCAAGTCGTGGAGTGTCGATCCTACCAACGGACAACGAGGACGGAGGGTGATAGAGACTAATTCGCGTGCAAAATATAAGAGGCCGTCGAGACCGCCCTGCGCCAGCGCTGAAAGTGCCTCGAGATAGGATCCGAACTTGCCTAGTGATGACAACCAAAGGAGCCCACGAGGTACCGGAGGTCTACGTCGACGCCCGCAAGAGGGTGACGACGCAGCATGCCCTATTGTCGTCGAGATCGAGCGGTCAAAATTTTTCACCTGAAGCCGAAACGCGAAAAAGGTAACCACAATGACGCCTCCAAAAGGGTTGCGACACCCGGAGGCATTGCTTTCGCTGGCACCAGAGCTCTGAGCTTTCTTGCGAAAAAAAAACCTTTGCATTGCCACCCAAAATCTCAAACGGCTTGTTGTCTGTCGCCAAGCTAGCCCTCCAAAACGTGATCTGGGAGCCGACTTTGTCGGAACGCCTTCAACACTAGGACCCCCTGCAGCCCACTCCTCACCATATACATGGACAAAGATATAGCCATCACCACCGTAACACCGAGATCCGAACACATGACCACCTCCATCCCAAAGTCGTTGCTGGGCAGGGACGGAGCTTAGTGGTAGCCAGCAGGGGTCACCCCCACCCATGTTTGGAGAAATTTGTGAAGAAATTATTGCTAGGAGGGCTTAAATGGGATTTTTTTAGTACTTTGCCCCCCATATATTGATAATATGGCATCCCCCCCTCCGAATTTCTAGAAAGCTCCACCACTGCTGCTGGGGCGTCCAAGGAAACCTAATTTTGCCGGGTAAACCAGTTCGAATGGGCTACAAAATTCTGTCCCAACGGGGAGACCCAAATTGCACCATGGAAATGAAGAGTAAAAACCAACCCATTACATACGTATACAATGGTGTCACCGGGGGCATTTAGGGCATTTGACGGGTGGGCACGCGTGCACGCAGCAGCAACAATTGCACGCACAGGGGTGGTCCAGAGGGAGCAGGGTGTGAGCGTGGGTCGTCGTCCTTGTCTCACCAACTGTTGGATTCCCCACCACCACCCGGGGAAGACAAGAAAGCACCTACGTGCACCATTCATATTGGACCGGCGGCCGAACGGACGGACGGTCACGGCATCAGGGAAAGAATATCGGAATGTTTCTACTAGCTAGCAAAGATGCTCCTTGTGCGTGCATTCCATGTTGAGATGCATGCGAAAATTTTGTTTGTTTGGTCCATGCATCAACTTGGCCTCCTCCATGTTGTCAGAAAGATAAAAAGGTCCGAACTGAACGCGGCCACCATCATTACCTGGATTTGAATTCAGAATCGACGCGAGATCATTTGGAAAAAAAGGTGAATAGCAACATTTCCGTGGTCCATCTGCTTCACCTGTCGGCTTGTCCTGCGTACGTACCTACTGGCAATACCCAGCCCAGCTGCCTACCAAATTTCACCGACACGACGCTAGCTTTGCTTGGCTGTGCCAAAATATTTTTTTCTTTTACCAAACAACACCAGCAGTAATTAATTGGTTCCATCGACGACGTGACGAATACACAAACGAAGAGTTACAATTTCGTTTCTCCGGACCTGAAAAGATCGGCGGCGTCCCAACCGAATCGAAAACGAACAGAAAACGATGCCACGCCACTGCTGAAACCGATCCAACCGAATCGTGGCGGGCCCCGCCGGTGGCGTACGTGCGTACTCCACGGACGCACGCGACTGTTCCCAGACAAGCCTCATGTGAACCATCTGGCCGGTGGGCCCCCGGAGGGGGAGAAAAAGCCTGCCGTGGCCCGCGGCGGCGACAGAAACGGGCCCGCGCGCGTCCTCTTGCTCCCCTCCTTGTGGCTCGCTGGGCCTCACCTTCGGGCCCGTCCGCGCTTTCAAAGTCCTTCCCCGCCATTATGCTGTTTCCCTACTAGGCCTCCTCCCCGCTGCTGTTACCTGCTGCTCTCCATGCATGTTCCTCAAATTTATCTCATATATCGGTCACGTAAAACTGATTACGAGATAAAAAGAAACAAGTTTCTCGGACAGATCGACAGATGTGCGTGCACACAACCTTCATGACAAAAGGGAGATCGGAGAATATTCCGGCCAGATATTTTCCGGGTGTACACATCAATCTAGCTATCTCCTCCGGCTTTTCCTACACAAACTTGACGTGAGAAGTCATGTTCAGTTGGAACGCGAAGCAGCACAAAGTATGGAGACAAGTCGTTGCGATTTAGACATATCGCTTACCTTTAAGAAAGATGATGCATGAAAGGATGGAGTCAAGCCCAGCACCTCTACAACCCCGTTCGAGAAATTTCAGCACATATGTCGACTTCTCCTTTCGATGACGCTTCAATCCGAGACACAGTTTCCCCCAAAGCAACGAGTTGTCGCATAAAGACGAGGCAAGAATTTTAGACGTCTCTTATTTTCTTTTTCTTTTTGCCCGATGTTCCGAGCCCAGAAAAGAAAACAGGCTTATGGCGCAAGGAAGTCGCCCTTGTGCTCGACAGACAAGGAAATAGCAGTGACATGCATGATGCCGCCTTTAGAAATGCTCCACTTGTTGGCCAATTACGTGTGTGTGTGGCCCAAGGAGGAAAGTGCAAAGTTCTTGGGTGTCACTACTATGAACCGCTTTGTGCGTGCAGCCACTTTGAGCGAGCAGAGGTAATGAGCAGAAACAGCAGTTAGTCAAGGTAGATAGGTCTGCTGCCTCTAAAGTTGTCGCAATTAAAGGTGAAATAAAGGCTGATGGCTTATAAAAAGATAACATATTTAACTGCAACATATGGTAAGAAAGCTACTATAGCGTGGCTAAAAGGATAACATACTATGTAAACCGCAGTACTCCAGCGTTCCAATAGGGGAAACATTAGAAAATAACATGACGTAAAATAAATAGTATGAGTATTGTTCAATGCTATTAACTGAAAAAGCAATGAAGCGTCCGATGGAACAACAAGGACAGACACCGTCCCCGCGGACAGCAAATGCGAGAGCAGCGATGCTTATTCGGAAAAGACATCATTTTTGCTGTGTCGAGAAGTAGACCGGCTATTCGTATCACAGCGAAACCGCTACCAGGAAAATGTTTCTGGAGTGCTCCCTGTATGCAAGGACTTTGGTGGTCTCTTGTTGAACAGCGCCCCCGTGGCTTACCAGAAACAGACACTCATGGCGGGAGCAACATGAAGAGATAAAAAAAAAAAGACGGGGACGGTTTGAATTGTCGTGCGGGCATTCGACCAGACTGAAGGGAAGATATAAATTTCCTGCATTTTCATGTGCTCTAGTTATTTGGTAAGCGCCAAGCTAAGGAGCTAACTACAGAGCATAATCTTTTGCGTATCACTCCAAAACAACACGAGATGGAGACCGGAGTACATTCCATACGGGTTAATTTTCTGGGGGCAACAATTTAGCTAGCTAGCTAGCTATGTGGTCTAGCTTTTCTAAAAGAACATATATAACTATATATCCATCTTTGCATAGTTATGACTTTGTGAACTTGACTGGGAAATTCTTTGCAAGAAGCACAATTTAGACAGCTCATGGGATTTGGACACATCACTTACCTTTCAGAAAGGAGAAATGACAGGATAGGATCCGGGTCCAACATGTCTAGAACCTCATTCGAGAAACCTTCATGGCGACTTCTCCTTTCGCCAGCGCTCCGATCCGAGACGTCATTTCCCCCGAATCAACGTGTGGTCGCATAAAGATGGGGCAAGATTTTCAGGCATGTTTCCTTTATCTTCCGATGTTCGAAACCTAGAAAAAAGAAACACGGTTACGGTGCAATTATGAAAGTCGCCGCCGCATAGGACAGACAGGAAAAATAGTGGTGACATGATTCCACCTTTAGAAATGCTCCACTTGTTGGCCAATTAAGTGTGTGGTAAGGCGGGAAATGCAGAGCTCTCGGAACCCACTACTGCGAATACACCTTTGAGCGAGTACACGCACGCACTTGCAGCGAAACAGATCCCTGACCGTGGAGGCAATGAGCAGAAACAGAGCTAGTCAAGGTAGATAGATGTGGCTACTTGTTTGTGAAAAGCCACTTTCAACAACAGTTACTCTAAAGTTGATGGCAAAGGCGAAAAGGGGCGATGGAAGAAGCAGGGGTGCTAAGATAAGATATTTAATCGCAATATCAGGTAATCAACCCATGTAAAGTTGTAAACAGTGCAACCATTTCAAACAGGGAACACATCAGACCAGCACTGCTACTACAGTCCTTGCCTAGGGACAGAAATATGCCAAGTTCTTGATTATTATCTTTTGGAAAAAACAGAACTTCCTGGTATATATTCTGTACGTGGGGGCAAAACTACTTGATTGTAGCCTGCTTGGAGATGCTCACTATGGTGGACTCCAGAGTGTACTGTGCTCCCCTGTATGTTTTTCATTCATATCGAGCAGATCATTTTTCCTTACTGAAAAATCAATCAACCGCCTGACTGAACAATAAGGACAGACACCGACCCACAAACAGTAATCGCGAGAATGGCGATTCTTCTTTGAAGAGGACAGCATTTCGCTGTGGGGAAAAGTGGACCGCACACGCCACACAATTACAGCAAGGTCGCTGTTGAACAGCGTCTCATCGCTGTCCCATGGCGGGATCCGAGGATGGTGGAACTGTCGATCGGACATTCGGAAAGATCAAAATTGGAACGATTTAATTTCCTGCATATTCATGCGTTCTAGTTATGGACACTCAGCAGGCAGTTTGTGTTGCTTGCTTCTCCTAGATAGATGACTAGAAAGGGTGAAAACTGTGTTCAACAAGCGGCTCCAAGATAACTGCAGAGGTAGCTACATAGGTGGTAGCTTTTCAGGTGTCCAGAAAAGCAATTGCATCATGAAACTATTGGAGCTGAGTTTATGAGCACGTACAAAAGGTGAAGAAAAAGTGGGTGAAGGAAAGCTGACCTCAATCAGTGGCATAGATCAGCAGTGGTAAGCAGCGCGTCATGTGCACTGAAAGTCTGAACACAACTCGAAGCACTCAGGATTCAATCGAGCTCGACCGATCTGGCCGTAACACCACAGCAAAGGCTTGGTAATGGAGCGTGCGTACGTGTGGTTCCGCGCCAGATTCTGGTGGTTCCTGTAGGACATAAGGGGAAAGGTGAGGACGATTCCGAGCCAGATCATACGGCTCCCCGGATGCCGGGCAATGGTGTACTCTGGAAAAGGACGCTGTTAGCCACCCGAGAGGCAGTCGACTAGATTTGGCAACGTTGGAAGAGCACCGATCCGGTGATGGTCACTAGTTGATGCCTCGTAGCAAGCACAGTGGTCGGGTCGTGTGCATGGAGCCAGCCAGGCCGGGTCCGGCGCACCGACCGACCAGAAAGAAAGCGCCCCCGTACCAGCCGGCGATGACGAGGGCTCACTAGTAAGTGGTCAATCCGAATCGCCAGGACACTGCAGACGGACAGAGATTGTGGAGCAGCGTGCCGGTTATTAGCGCAGACAGGGTGGCCGATCAGCACCACCGCCGGCCGGCATTTGACCGAGCATCTGCTGTGCGTGCGCACAGTGTGCCGCAGCCATGCCAGAATGATGTGGCCATTGCTGATTCGAAGTGGCGCGTGGAGCCGCGAGCAATGGC
Source organism: Alopecurus myosuroides (assembly GCA_028641055.1). Lineage (NCBI taxonomy): Eukaryota > Viridiplantae > Streptophyta > Magnoliopsida > Poales > Poaceae > Alopecurus > Alopecurus myosuroides. The sequence goes on from CM054059.1 coordinate 14,553,554, forward strand.
GCAGGAGGCACGACATGGCGGGATGGCTGAGCTGAGTTGAGTTCGCTGGAAAGGCGAGGAAGTTTACGGTGCAGATCATGCGGCACCCCGGATGCCGGGCAGTCCTGTACCCTGGAAGGATGCTGCTCGCCATAGTGCTGGTGTAGTGAATGGTGGCATGGAGCTAGTCCGGCCGGGCCCGGCACACCGACAACAGCGAAAGAGAGCGCTGTATCTCGGGCCGCGGCGAGGGATCAGTAGTGATTAGTGAGTGGTGAGTCCCATTCGCCAAGCCACCTACTGCAGAAGCACGGGTGCGATGGGAATGGAGAGGCAACGTAGCTACTGGGACGGGATTTTCCGCGGCCACGTGCGTGCTGCAGGTTGAAGTACGGACATTATGCGTGGTGCGCCGGCGTTTAGCGAAGACATGGGTGGTCGATCGGCACCACCATCGCCGGCCGGCATTTCGTCGAACATGTGTTGCGCGTACCGTGGCGAGCTGAATCGTCATGGCGCGGTCGTCGGAGGAGGTGCATGGAAGGAAATAAGGAAGCCCGTGCATTGGAAGCTGGTAAAGTGGTGGACGAGATGGGATGCGTCTCCGTCGATGAGGTTGAGCTGGGATGGATGGCGCAATTTGCGCACCGCGGCGGGGCGGGATGGAGGGGGATGAGGTTGAGCGGAATAATTTTTTTTGTTTTTCAGGAACCAGCGGAATAAGTGGGTTTCACATTTGTGTCATGCGGGCTTGATGCAGATGGGCCTCCATCTGTGCGCCCGCCCTGGACATTGCATCTCGTTATTTCATTTTCTCAAAAAACAAATCTCGTTATTTCATCTGCTAGGTGATGTGAGTTTAAAAAAAAAAAATCTGCTAGGTGATGTTCCCCCCTCAAAAACAAATCGACTAGTGATGTTTCGCTCAAAATAAAAAAAAATCTGCTATTGATGTTGTCCTTAATGACAATTGTAAGTTATTTCAGAAACCATTTAACAAAAAAAAATACCGCGCTGCAGGATAAGCTCATCCAGTGGATCATAAATTTCTTCTTTTCTGGGAAAAGAATGGTACTCCCTCCGTCCAGGATTACGAGTCCCCTAGTGAAAAACTATTTGTCCAGAAATTATCTCCCCATAAGGCCCATAATCATTAATTATCCTAAATAAGTGTGGCATAATTAATGTAAAATCTCCACCTTCCTCTCTCCTCATAGGGCGGTAATCATTAATTTGCCTAAATAACTGTGGCCTAATTACTGGCTATTATTAAGGAAATTACGTCATTGGAGGAAACGGTAGATCATGCGTCGATATATCACCCCAATAGGATGCTACCTTGGTCGCGATGCAATTCACTAGGGGTCTAGTAATCCTGGACGGAGGGAGTAGGGCACGCCAAAACTCGGACACAAAAAGATTTAGTGTAGCAGCACGGTAACTACACTAGAAACCCAGAGTGTTGTGCGATATATATAGTGCAGCATCACACAAACTACACTAGAAACGATTTAGTGTAGCATCAAACCAGGATCCTGGTCAGAGAGAAAGAGGCGAAAATGAAGTCCAATCAACATCTACAACTATTCATCTAGTCATCACAGTTCAGATAAAAGAAAATCGCGCCCTTTCCTTGTTTATTACTCCCACCATATCAAACTGTAAGATGTTTTAGCTTTTCCTGGACAAACTATATCTAGGCATGTTTTAGTGTAAGATGCATATGAATCTACACGCTAAAACATGTTTAGATACATTTTGTCTAGAAAAGGCAAAAGCATCTTATATTTTGATATAGAGAGAGTACTATAATCCAGCAGGATGACAAAATAACTCCGAATCTCCATCCCGTGCATATTTTGATGCAGATGGGCCTCCATCTCGTGCGCTCGCCCTGGACATTGCATCTCGTTATTTCATTTTCTCAAAAAACAAATCTCGTTATTCATCTGCTAGGTGATGTTCCCCCTCAAAAACAAATTACTAGTGATGTTTCGCTCAAAATAAAATAAAATAAACTGTTATTGATGTTGTACTTAATGACAACTGTAAGATTTTCAGAAACCATTTAAAAAAAAATACCGCGCAGCAGGACAAGCTCATCCAGTGCATCAGAAATTTCTTCTTTTCTGGGAAAAGAATGGCAGGGCACGCCAAAACTCGGACACAAAACGATTTTAGTGTAGCAGCACGGTAACTACACTGGAAACCCAGAGTGTTGTGCGATACATATAGTGCAGCATCACACAAGCTACACTAGAAACGATTTAGTGTAGCATCAAACCAGGATCCTGGTCAGAGTGAAAGAGGCGAAAATGAAGTCCAAGCAACATCTACAACTATTCATCTAGTCATCACAGTTCAGATACAGATAAAAGAAAATTGCGCCCTTTCCTTGTTTATTACTCCCTCTGCATGTAAGATGTTTTAGCTTTTCCTGGACAAACTGTATCTAGACATGTTTTACTGTAAGATGCATATAAATCTACACGCTAAAACATGTCTAGATACATTTTGTCTAGAAAAGGCTAAACCATCTTATATTTCGATATGGAGAGAGTACTATAATCCAGCAGGATGACAAAATAACTCCGAAGCTCCATCTCCAGGCAAAGGCATGTATCATTCGTGGTCAGTTGCATCTGTTATCCAACATGGTAATTAAGTTAGCTCAACTCACAAGAAATTGAAGAAAAAAAGGCTACGAATAAGGGAATAACTCGTAACAAAATGTGCTTAGCCTCTCTACAAAACTAGTAAAGGACTAAACTAAAAAGGGGCAAAACGAATGTGTCTACCCATCTTTGTTACTCCCCTATTATTATGACAAGAGCCACTTGTATAATTTGCCTTGTGAGATAGTACACTATAAACAAACAACAACATCATTCAGTATTTAGTAATACTCAAAATGATTCTATGGCGTTTTGGGAACACATAAATAGTATTTCAATGATCCGTGAATCTCAATTCATTGATGGGTGTGCAACTCCTTTTATTTCAAAACACTTCTCGGTTTATTTTTCCTCAATGCATACAGTTTTGAGCGGAAAACTTGTAACAACTATAAATTAGTCGTTTAATTCTGTCCTAGTCCACCACGGTACAACACAAAATTCCTTATAAATAAACTTAAAAAGGTGACCGAGAACCCTAAATGTACCAATGATTCTTCATAATCCTTGCTACCTTCTTTTTGCAATGATTCTTCAAAACTCCGCCTATGTTGTCTCAACATAGCCGGTCCCAAATCCGGGTAAAGGAGGAGGGTTGTGATAGGCTTGGCCAGCCAACAGAAAAACCCAACCACTCTTATGGAGATGAAACTCAAAGGAACCTCAGACATAGATTTAGCCATGGATAGGGGTGCCTAGAAATTAACTATCCATGTTCCAGAACCATGACTTGGCTTTGAGATCTTATGGGTTTCACCTCTAGCATATCCCAACTTGTTTGGGACTGAAATGCTTGGTTGTTGTTGTTGTTGTTGAAATCTTTTCTACCTTTTAACAAAGAAGCACACCAAAATGCGACACAGACATTGCAACAAGGCCATGTAAGAGCATAAAATGGTGGTTTTGGTAATCAACATCTTGGACAGACTAAATAATGAGAGAATTCCTTATTTGGCCCTTACTTAAAATTTTCTTCCCTATTTGGCCCTAAAAAAAATATTCTTCCCTATTTGACACATTAACTTCATTTTCTTCCTAACATGGCCCTATAGTGCATTCTAAACACAAATGGGGATGTAAAAAGACTCTTTTGCCCCTGATGAATTTTTGTACCCAAATTCATAATAGAAGTTGAAAATCTCTACTATATAATCTATTATATACTAAAAGCAATATACGGATGTGCTAATAGAGACACCACGTTAAGCCACATAGGCTAGAAATATATAATTCGTCGATTCTAAATATAACGGTTGTGATTAAATATAAAAGCGTTACGTACAAAATTAGTCACCTACAAATTGTTCACCCTGATACGTACCAGGAAAGAAAAAACATTGTACGTGCTAGGAACAAGCTGGCTCAATCGACCCTACCTGGAAATTGTCTGTTGATCCCATGCATATATGTAAGAGTCCTAATCGCTCACGTCGGCCAAAACGGAGAGATGCAAATTGACCCCATGTGGAGGAGCCACGATCGGACAGAGACGGGAGGATTCTCATCTTATCTGGAATTTTTTTTTGAAGCTATTGTCTGGAATTTTTATTTAGCGAGATTTCGATCGCTCTCTCAAAATCAAAACTAAAACACGATGTGTAGTTCAAACAAGAAAAGCTGATATTACTCAAGTTTCACTTTAGTGTAGATCTGCGGCTGAGATTTCCTGAAAAATCTATTGCGTTTGATTGTCGTCCCACATGATTCTACTCTACGGCCACAGTACCGTACCTCATGGTACATGTGAAAGCAAAAAACGATACGTCTGTCCACGAGAAACTAGGAAGCACGATTGGATGTTTTGAAGGGCAGATATTAGGAGCGATCATAACCTTGCCAAACCCCGATACCTTAGACTTGGACTTGTCTCCATAAGTGACGGTTGCATCAATTGTATTTGAGCGCAACTCCGTCACAAGTTCTTTTCTTCCGGTCATATGACTAGTGAATCCACTATCAATTATCCATTTAGACCCACCGGAGCATAGTCCTGTAATCGATCATTGACTAGAGTTAGGACCCGAGGAGGGTCCCCTCATGTTTTGAAAACAAACCTAATACTACTCAACTTCGTCTATCGTGTCAAGACTTAAATGAACGACTAAGCTTCCGTATTCCTTTCCTTCCTGTCGTGTCAAGCCCCGTATTCCTTTCCTCCTGTCGTGTAGTCCATATCTGAGCAAACTCTAAGCTTGATCAACGACTAAAGGACTCTAGGAGCTGATTGATTTCCACTGCACGCACGATCATACATCCAAGTAGGAGAATGGAGCAGATCGTTGGGGTTGGAGTGAAAGAAGGACTCCGGCTGGCTCATATACGTATGTACTTAGCACTTGCTTAATTCTTCTCGCGCCAAAAATACGTACATAATTAGCAAAATGAACCATGTACGCGAGATGCGTACAATGGACATGCATCAAAACATCTAGTTGTTTGGATCATACTCCAGATGTGTACGTTTAGAGTAATATTTGTATCGGGTGGGACCAACATGACATAGAATCTAACTATGCTTATTTTTAACTTCTATTATGAATGTTGGTACAAAAATTTATCAGGGGCAAAAGAGTCTTTTTACATCCTCATTTGTGTTTAGAATGCATTATAGGGCCATGTTAGGAAGAAAATGAAATTAAGATGTCCAATAGGGAAGAATTTTTTTTTTAGCGCCAAATAGGGAAGAAAATTTTAAGTAAGGGCCAAATAAGGAATTCTCTCCTAAATAATAGAACATTCATTAACATTTGAAGAAAAATGGTTAAGATTTTAAGTGGTCACCTTAATTTCCCTAAGTTTTTTTCTTTCTTCATCCAGTTTCAACATGTCCTACAACACAACAAGGAAAATGACTATTTTATTTATCAATCAACCAAACTAAAAGTAAGAGAGGGTAATACAAATCGTGATAAAATTGGCAGGAAACCGATTGTTGAACTAGTGATTCCACTACAAAACTCAGACGCAAAACAATTTAGTGTACCATCACAATAACCACACTAGAAACCCAAACTGCTAGGTGATTTCATCAAAGCAAGATCCTGGTTAGAGTGAAGAGGCGAAAATGAAGCCGAAGAAATATCTACAATTATTCATCGAGTCATTATAGTTTAGATATAGATAAAATAAAATTCATTTCCTTGTTTACTATAATCCAGCAGGATAACAAAATAATTTATCGAAAATGAACCTATTGTTGAAACGGTGATTCCATTACAAAAATCATTGACTTTGGACCAATTAGCGTTCACCAATACTACATGTAAAGTAGTGTTCTCGTGCAGAAATTGAGATGCTAGATTACTAGTGCAGAAAATGGGACCGTGGTCTGTTGGGTTGACACTGGGAGTTGCTATCTTCTGGTACGCGCAGTTTGGTGAGGAATTAGGGTGACATCATCGACTCAGATCTTTTTTGGTGGCAGTCGTGTGGCCACGCTCGGTGCAGAGGGAGCCGGCGCCCGAGGAGGTGGTACGTGGCCGTATCAGGGAGGAGGACAAGCACGTCCGGCGCTACATGTATTTGTTAGATACCCAGTCTAGCAATAAATGGTCGTTTGTTCGGAGGGTTCATTATCACCTGAGCTACGACCCTGTGAGGGTTCATTATCGTTGGATGTGCAGCATCGGCGCCTCAACACCTTGCAGCTCAGGACCCGGTTGAAGTTAGTTTGAGAGGTTCATGCATGCATTTGAGATGTATCAGTGTTATTATTTCGTGATGTATTAGGGTTAAATAAAAATGACCCTACCTATGTAACTGGATTATGTTAGTTAAGCAATGGATCACTTTTTTCTAGATGTAATACTGCATTATTTTAGATGTATTATTGGATCACTTCTCCTAATGCTATCATTCTAGTGGTGTCTCTGCATAACAGATAAATAACATGCTGGATGAACAAATTACAGCTGGACAATTGACAAATAGAGAATGTATCACAATGCATATACGTGACATGATGACTACTATGAGATTCATTTGGGCATCACGACATGATACATAGATCGTTATCCAACTATATCTATGACTAATAATCCACTCTCAGGACGTCATCCGAGCAAACTTTGGGTATTAAGTTGCAAGCAACAGATTATTGCATTAAGTAAAGTGCTTAATGTAAACAACACAATTATCCTTAGATAAATCATTGTTGTTTTACCCCTAGTGGCAACAACACATCCACAATTTAGAAGTTACGGTCACTCTCCCAGATTACTGGAGGCATGAACTCACTATCTAACATAAATACTCCCTCTTGGAGTCACAAGCATCTACTTGACCAGAGCATCTACTAGCAACAGAGAGCATCCAAGATCAGAAATAACATATATGATAGATCTATAATCAACTTGACATAGTATTCAACATTCATCGGATCCAAGCAAACATAACATGTAGCATTACAATAAGATGATCTTGATCATGTTAGGCCGCTCACAAGATCTAAACATGATGGCACAAAATAGGAGAAGACAACCATCTAGCTACTGCTATGGACCCGTAGTCCTAGGATGAACTACTCACGCAACACTCTAGAGGCAGTCATGGTGATGAAGAACCCTCCGGTGATGATTCCCCTCTCCGACAGGGTGCCGGGAAGAGCTTCAGAACCCTAGGGTTGACGACGGTTGCGGCTGATACGTCCATTTTGCATCACTATTTTATATCTTAATTTTCTGTTATTCATCGATATATTTCATGTTATGATGCATTACTTATGTTATATCATCTTATTTTGCATGTTTGGTAATTATTGTAGAATAACCACCGGGACCAGAAATCTGATGGAAAAAGCACTGTCAAGATACCCTATTTTTGAAGATCAGAACAAGAAGGGGGCATCGGAGGAGTCTTAGAAGTCCAGAAGAGGGAGCCAGCCACTAGGAGAGCCGGAGGGGGGCCACCAGGGGCCCACACCACGAGGTGGTGCGCGCCCCTTAGCCGCTCCTGGAGGTGGTGTGGCCACCCTGGCCCACCTCTGGCCGCCTCCTTTCGCGTACTTGACCCCGAAGGAACCCTAAGACCTGGAGAAGCACCATGGAAATATTCCGCCGCCTCCTCGGGGCGGAAAACAACAGAGAGAAAAGCTCTCCGACAGGGAGAAATCTGTTGTGGAAATTCCTCCCCGGAGAGGGGAAATCATCGCCATCGTCACCGTCATCGCTCCAGGCATCATCAAGCTCATCATCGTCATCGTCCTCACTACCAGCACCATAATCCTCATCATCCACCTCCGTACCTCTGTAACAATTAGGGTTCTATATTGTTGTTTTCCACTTGATCTCTCTCATGGTGTGGATTACTTGTTAGTAGTTGATGCTTACGAGATTTATCGGTGTTTGCACTTTATGACCAGATTGTTATTCATCATTATATCTCCTCTGATCATGTTCCATATCAAATTCTTGTGAGTAGTTTGTTTAGTTCTTGAGGACATGAGAGAAGTCAAGATGTTAGTAGTGGAATTATGTTGAAGTAATATCTAATGGTTTGATATTTAAGTTGTGGTGATATTCTTCTAGTGGTGTCATGTGAACGTCGACTACATGAAACTTCACATTTATGGGCCTAGAGGGATGCATTGTATTTGGCTACTAATTGTGGGGTTGCCGAAGTGACAGAAACCTAAACCCCCATTAGGAAACCGATGCACGAGGGAGTGTAGGATCCCAGAGTTTAAGGTTGTGGTTGGATTTATCTTAATTACTTTCTTCTTGTTGCGGATTCTTGCAAGGGGTTTAATCACAAGTATGTATTAGTCCTAGTTGGGCGGTGCATTATCATAGGTTCACCCACACAACACCTATCAAAACAATAAATATTAATCAATTTTATGAAACGAAAGTGCTTGACGAAGTTCCCATGTGTCCTCGAGAACGTTTGGTAATCATAAGTAGACCAACCGGCTTGTCCTTTGCTCTAAAAAGGATTAGGCCACTCGCTGCAATTATATTTACTGTCTTTTATTTACTCGCGCTTTATTTATCTGCTATATCAAAAACCACCAAAAACCTGTTTGCTAGTGTTTAGAGTGAATTCTCTATCTAACCTGCTTGTCAACACCTTCTGCTCCCCGTTTGGTTCGACACTCTTATTTATCGAAAGTACTACATACACCTCCTATACTTGTGGGTCATCAAGACTATTTTCTGGCGCCGTTGCCGGGGAGTGAAGCTCTATTGGTAAGTGGAATTGGTAAGAGAAACTTTTACTGTGAGTGTTGTTTATATTTCTGTCTACTGCTTTATTTTATTATGGAGAATCCATTTGGTTCTTTGTTTAAGGGTACTGCTACTACTGCTAATGTAGTAGATGACCCGTTGTCTTCTCAATTGGATCCTTTTAAAATACCTATAAAAATTATTGAACGTGTTATGGATAACTGCTATTTTGGAGATGGAACTGTCCATCCCGGTGATCATTTACTCTGTATACATGAATTGTGCGAGTTATTAAGGTGTGTAGGTATTACAATGGACCAAGTTAAGAGGAAACTATTCTCTTTATCATTGAAGGGTAGAGCTGTTGAATGGTTTAAAAAGCTGAAGAATGGTCACTCTAATGGATGGGAGGAAATTGTGCCTCTCTTTTATTCTAAATTTTATCCTCCCAGTGAGATACATAAAGATCAGAATCAAATATATAATTTCTGGCCTCATGATGGAGAGAGTATTTCCCAGGATTGGGGGAGATTGAAGTTATTAATGCTCAAATGTCCCGATCATGAGCTTCCGAGTAATATTGTTATTAATATTTTTTATGCAAGGATTCCTCTTCATGATAAGGATTTATCGGATGCTTCTTATTCTGGATCATTCACACATATGAAGGAAGAAGCTAAATGGGATCTTCTTGACCGTATTTAAGAAAACACTGAAGGATGGGAGAATGACAAAGGTAGAAAGTCAGTTATAAGTTACGATTATGAATGCATTAAAGATTTTATGGGAACCGATGATTTCTATAATGTTAGTGATGTTTGTGGTCTTGACTCTCAAATCTTTGCATATTGTTTTAAGGCCTTTGCCTCCTATCTTGATATTCCAAAAAGGAGTTGAGCAAGTACCATTCACGTTATAAAGATATTGTTCCTGCTGGAAATATAGAAGTGCATGTTGTTAATCTTACTGTGCCTGAACCTTATATTGAGAAAATGTCTTTTCCTGACAAGGTAAAGGAACATTCTACCATAGCTAGTGTGGTTAACAAAATTACAAAGAAATCTATAGAACCTGATGAACAAATAACTCTTGACCTACAATGGCTATAGTAAAAGATCTTGTCTCTGAGAATGTAGAGGATGGACACATTATCTTCTGTGAGGATGCTTCTAATATTGTTTCACATCCTAGTATATCTAAGAAAATTGGTGTTCTTGTGATTTCTGTTAGGTTAGGTGATCATTGCTACTATGGTTTGTGTGATATTGGTGCAAGTTCTAGTGCTATTCCTTATGAGCTTTATAAACAAATCATGCATGAAATTGGTCCTTGTGAACTTGAAGATGTTGATGTGGTTATTCATCTTGCTAATAGAGAAACTATCTTTTAGATTGGTATTGTTAGAGATGTGGAAGTTTTATGTGGTAAATCTAAATATCCTGTTGATTTTCTAGTACTAGGTACAGCTACTAGTAAAACATGTCCTATCATTTTTTGTAGACCTTTCTTGAACACTTGTGGTGCTGTTGTAGATGTAAGAAGGAGAAGATATTGACTAAATTTGATGGAAAATCTTATGAGTTTAATTTTTAAAAATTTTCTATACCTCCTTATGAATCTGAATTGCCTAATGAAGATTTTAGAGTTGAACAGCTTGCCTCTATTGCTCTTGCTCCTACCAATGCTTTGCGGCAATATATGGAGGACCACAAAAGTGAAGTCTTTATGGAATAGAGAAATGAGATTGACGATATTCTTCTTTATCAACCAGTGATACTGAAACACAATTTACTTGTGGAAGAGTTGTGTACCACATTACGACCCAAGGAGGATCATGTTTTTTTATTTAAAACCTTTGCCTGATGATCTTAAATATGCTTATATTGATGATAAGAAGACATATCCTGTTATTATTAGTTCTAAACTTTCAGGTAAAGAAGAGAAAATCTTATGGGAAATATTGAAGAAACGTCGTGGAGCTATTGGATATACTCTTGATGATTTGAAAGGGATTTCCACCACTATATGTCAGCAAGTTATTAATATAGAACCTGATGTAAAGCTAGTAGTTGAACATCAACGCCATTTAATTCCTAAGATGAAGGAAGTGGTAAGAGATGAGGTATTAAAACTCCTTGATGCTGGTATTATTTTTCCTATTGTTGATAGTAGATGGATAAGCCTTGTGCATTATGTCCCTAAGAAAGGAGGAATGACTGTTGTGCCTAATGAAAATAATGAGCTTATTCCTCAAAGAGTAGTAGTTGGTTATAGAATGTGCATTGATTTTAGGAAAGTTAACAAGCTTACTAAGAAAGATCATTCTCCTTTACCGTTTATTGATAAAATGTTAGAGAGGTTGTCTAAGAAAACTCATTTTTGCTTTCTTAATGTTTATTCTGGATTTTCTCAAATTGCTGTTATGACACAAGATCAAGAGAAAATAACTTTTACTTTTCCTTATGGAACTTATGCTTATAGACGTATGCCTTTTGGTTTGTGTAATGCGCCTGCTACGTTTCAAAGATGCATGTCTGCTATTTTTCATGGTTTTTGTGAAGAAATTGTGGAAGTATTCGTGGACGATTTCTCTGTCTATGGAACTTATTTGGATAACTTCTTACACAATCTTGATAAATTTTTGCAGAGATGTGAGAAAACTAATCTTGTTCTTAATTGGGAGAAATGCCACTTTATGGTTAATGAAGGAATTGTTCTTGGGTATAAAATTTCTGAAAGAGGTATTGAAGTTGACAGAGTTAAAGTGGAAGCAATAGAGAAAATTCCCTGTCCTAGGGATGTTACAGGTATACGTAGTGTTCTTGGTAATGCTGGTTTTTATAGGAGGTTTATTTAAGATTTCTCTTAAATATATGTGGATTATGCATGTCGATAAATACCTCGGATGATCCGGTAGGGTTTCGAGTAGGAGAACGAAATAGGAGCTGGTGACTACGTCGGCTAATAGGGCACAATTTACCCAGGTTCGGGGCCCTCGTAGAGGTAAAACCCTTACTCCGACTTGTCTGTCTCTGTATTATGAAGATTGGTTAGAATGGTGGGTGCTCAAGCCGAGAGATTGGATCTCGAGCTATGGCTATGGTGGTGGAAAACTAAGATTGGATGTCCCCCTCGGGTGGTTCTCCCAGCCCTTTAAATAGGTGGTTGGGTCTCAAACCGTCTCTGGAGGGTTACAAACCCTATCCCTAGTCGGTGGAAGCTTTCCGTCTTGCCCCGCAAGTCTTGCGGGAGGGCCGCTGCTGGGCCTTCTAGAGCCACGGGGTAGTCCTTTGCGCTGGGCTTCAGGGCTGGGCCTTAGACCAGATAGGCCCACTCGACAAGTCCTGAAGCCCTTCGTCAGTAGCCCCCGAGTGTTTGTTCGACTGAGAATAGTCGAGTAAGCACTCAAAGCCTGTCTATGGATCTTACGACTGAGCTAGTCGAATACTTGATCTGAAGGGTGTGTACCCTGTGTGAGATGTACTCGAGTATCGAGCAGTAAGTGCGCCTTGTGTTGGCTTTTTTGCAGAAGGGTATGGCTCAGTCGCTTGGCTCTCCCGAAAGATCAGGGCCAATTAGTTGCTTCTCGGGCAAAAACAGTTCTGGCCTACACGAATTCGAGACCTTCGACTCGAACTCGGCGAGGTGATCATTGCAACTAGGCCGTGGAGGTCTTATCGAGTCAAACTTAATCTTAAAGTGGTACCCGGCGCGTCCGCTAGGATTTTTCTTCGTGTCGTTGACACGGAAAATTTACTGGATGACGCTGCTCGAGTGCGATTCCAGGCCCACAGGAGAGATCCTTGGGTCTTACCTTCGTACTCGAAAAATACGGCATCCGGATGTGCCTAGTCGGCCAAGCGATCCAACGCAAGATGATGTGTTAGTACATCGTAATGCGGAGTTGCGGAAGCCGCATACTCGCGATTTTCTTTTGGATGCACATCAAATGCTGTCTTTTGTCTGCGAATAGTGGCGAGTGCCTCTCTTTTGTTCTTGGGAAATGGCGAGTGCCAATGTTTTTCACACTGCAATCCTCGAGTGAGGTGAGCTTTACTTCTGAGTTCATACGAAAGAAATTTCGTGTTTATGAGGTTTCATGCGAAAGAATTTTCGCGTAGTGATGTCCGCAATGACGTCACTGCGCACTCGCCTGCTCCCGATGTGACGCCACGCTGTGGGGCAGGGCGCGTAGGGCCCATCATGTCAGCTTTTCACTGGAAGCGTGCTGTCATGCGCTGGTTTTTTCGCAGATCGTGCGGTAATTATGCACGTTCTTGCGTTAAAGATCGTGCACAGTAACCGTTCTCCGCCGCCTCGTTTCGGCTCACCGCGTGGCAGCCGGGATGCGTGCCACGTACGCAAATCGACGGCTCCCGGTGATCCATCAACAGTATAAATAGTGGGCCTTAGGGGAAATTTACCCTTCCCGCCCTCTATTCATCTTATTCCTCCTTCTATCGCGCCCACCTTCCTCTGCGAGAGAGCAGACACTAATGGCACCAACCAAGAAACATATTGCGGCTGCGGCTTCCCGCAAGGAGGCGGCCATCGCTTCCACGACGGCTCCAGCGAAGAGGAAGGGCGAGTGGCGCCCGTCCAGTGTGACGAAGAAGAGCGTCGTGGAGATGCAGAGGGAGGGTCTGCTCCCTTCAGAAGTTTCCGGGCGGGTCCGCACGCCGACGAAGGGCGAGGAGGTGCCCAATCCGCACGCCAACGAGCGCGTCGTCTTTTCCGACCACGTCGTCCGCAGTATGTCCTTCCCCCTCCACCCATTTCTTCTCGGGCTGCTGTATCTGTATGGCATACAGCTGCACGATCTTCCTCCCAATGCGGTGTAGCACATCTCGTGCTTCATCGTGCTGTGCGAGTGCTTTCTCGGCATTCGCCCGTATTGGGGGCTCTGGAAGTCTATCTTCCTGGTGAGGATCTTCCGGGAGAAGCCCCTGGTGGGTGAACGAGTGGGGGAGCCGGTGGCGACTGGTGGCTTCGGGATCCAGACGACCAAGGAGTTTCCGTATCTGGAGATGAATTTCGTCGATTCGGCGCAATGATGGCGCCGGAAGTGGTTCTACGTCCAGAACAATGATGCGGGTGGCGTGCTAGAATTCAAGCCATCCGCAATTCTGAAGCGAAGGAATTCCTAGACGCACAAGATATCAACCGAAGAGTCGAAGACGGTGTCTCCCCTACTCGCGCAATTCGGGTGGCTTGGTCGAAAGGACCAAGGGCCCGTGCTGAATGGGATGCATCTGGCGGGCGTCGTCCTGCGCCGGAGGATCCAACCGCTTCAGGACAGGCCCACTCCTATGTGGGAGTTCTCGGGCATCAACGATCCAAGCCGGACATGCGACAACATCCTCTCGAATGCTGAGTTCGAGAAGAAGATTTCTGTGATCACCAGCTTGAAGAAGGGGGAGAGCCACTCGCCGTGTCCCTTCACACCTTTCGACACCCAGCACCCTCCGACTGAGGTAAACTTTTCTGTTCTTCCTTTTCCTAATTTCTCTCTTTTGTAGATTTTTGTCGATTGAACCTCATCCTTCCTTCCTCTTCGTTGCAGAACAAGGATGTGGCGAAGTGCTACCCGCCACTCTCTGCGGATGATGGAGGCTCAAATCTTCTGGCGAGTAACTTCGAGGCTCCTCCCGAGGCCAGCGTCGTAGATGTAGAGTCCAGCGAGGATCGGGAGGAGCTGGAGGATGAGGGGGAGGAGCTCGAGCACAGCAAGCGCCATCGAGTCGAGGATGACGAGGCGACCTCCAAAGACAGATCCTTGAGTGAGGATGCTGTCGAGGAGATCGAGACTCGCCCGATTATGGCGACTCCTTTGAATGTGCTCCCTCCTTCGATCCAACAGCCAAAGATTCCCACCGCCAGGGACGTGGATAATCTTGACGAGCATGACGAGGACGAGTAAGTTTCGTGCTTTTGTTACCCGAAGTTTTATCTTTCCAGTTCTCTCGTTTTGACTTTCGCTCAGTCTTGTGTTCATTGGCAGGGATCAATTTGCATCTTATGCCCAGTCTGCAAAGCAGAAGGAGGTTTCCACGAGTCCGCCTCGAGCTTCAAGTCCTCCTCGACGATCTCCAAGCCCTGCGAGGAGGGTCGATGCTTCTGCGTACGCGATGCCCAGCCTGGCACACGAGCAACATTTGGGTGTCGGGGCGTCAGCGAGAAAAGAGGCTTCGGCTAGTTTGCCCGACCCTTTGTCGACCCCGAATGGCAAGGTAATATTCTTTTCTTCGAGTAGCTTTCCTTTTATTTTCATCAGGTGCACGGCAGTGCTCCCGATGGGAGTAGCCCCCGAGTCTGTGAATGACTGTTTACAGTCGGTTACAGACTCAAGTCGCTTCCTTGGTTTCACCGCCTTTTCTTCTTTCATTTTGGTTTTATCAGGTGCACGATAGACCTCCCGATGGGAGTAGCCCCCGAGTCTATACCCGATTGCGTGCAATCGTGTATAGACTCAAACAGTGCTTATCTGACTCGCTAAGTTTTTGCAGGCCATTCTTGATTCTTTGGTCGTGTTCGGGCGTCGCGTTACTGTCGCTGAGGCGGAGTGTGCTTCCCTTCGTCAAGAGTGCGACCAGTGCCTTCAGGACGCCCGTTCCTCGAGTGGTAAGTTGCTATGTAATTCGTGCTTTTCACTTTGTTCCTTCGGACTTTATCATTGTCTGACGTACTCTTTCCATGTCACAGATGAGGCCGCCTGTGCGAACCTCGAGAAGGCTGAAGCTAACTCTCGGATCAAGGATCTCGAGAAGGGGTTGGAGTCTACTCAAAGGGAGCTGGAGTCCACTCGCAAGGAAGCGGCCGAGCGTCTCGTTGCATCTCGCGAGTCTCTGAAGAAACTGGAGGACGCGGATGTGGCGCACGACAGCGACCTGACCGACACCCTTCGCCCTGTAGCTCAGGCCCTGGCAGCTACGTTACTTGTCCATTCGCGCGTTTACCTTGTTGCTTTCTCATTCCTTTTTGTGACTTGTTTCATCTTTTTGCAGATGCGCTTAGCGTTACCTTGACGTTTCCTGGAGGGGTCCGGGTCGACGCTCTGGCGGATGTGTGCACCCACTTGCAGGAGCACGGGGAGAAGGCGTGCCTCTCTCTTCGTGATACTTTTCGGGTGTTATCGCAGCTGCACCAGCGACTACTCGCAGAGAATTCGGTCCCATCGACCTTGGAGGGCCTCCTGCAAGTTTTCCTTGGCGAAGGTGGTCTTCTTCAGGAGTACACTCTCGCCCAGACCGAGCGCGGAGCCAGGACAGCTATCCAGTTCGCTCTGGCGCATGGTGTCTCAAGCGACATGGAGAAGGTATACTCGGAGCTTCCTCGAGGCTCCCTGGGTAAAAAGGCAGCACTCCTTCCTTTCGACGAAGGCGCTTTCTGATCTGGTTTCGCGCGGACGTGGCGTGACACCATCCGCCAGACGAGCCTCTTTTGGGAAGTCCGTTATTCCCTAGGCTTAGATAAAATTTCTGCTTTTGTATGCCTGGTCTTGTAATGAACCTTTGGAAGTACTCTATGTTTTAATTTCTGAATGGAGGATTTTAAAGTGTCAACATTTGTTAGTTTGCTTTACTTTGTGTTCTCCCGATGGGAGTAGCCCCCTAGTATTCGAAGATATATTCGTTGTATATCGTCGAGTGGGATGCAGCTCTGTGACTAAAACTGTCGTGTGTCATGTATTCTTTCCAGGTTGTGGATTCTGGTGGTGGCCCGTCGAGCGGGTGCTTCTCCTTCGACTACGCCGTCGATTACGGATGCGAGTATGCTAGCTTCGCTTCGTGGTCGCGTCGCGGATGGTGACCGTAGGCTTGAGGCTCTGCAGGGCGTGGCGGATGTTGCCAAGTCCAAGAAGAAGCTTGCTGCCGATCGTGAGCAGTTTGTGATGGAGTATCTTCGGTGTTTTCTTGCTTGCGGACTGACGCACTTTCTGTCCGTGTAGTTGTCGAACCTAACGGAGCGTGTGAAGGCCACTAGGTGGATAACAAAGTGGTTGTCAAATCGAGCAGCTCCAACATCTATGCCTGCAACTTCTGGTATGATCTCGGCAGAGACTTTGTCCTGGCTACGCTGCAGTATCGAGTAAGTCAGGCACAAGTCTTCGTTGAATCCTGTCGGGAGGCTCTTTCTTCGGTTTATCGGGCGATGTATCGGTTCGACGTTGTTCCTGATCAACTGAGTGGTCTGCTAAGGCTATTTCGTCGGGTGGAAGATGTTCGCGAGTGTGTGCGTCAGCAGGTTATTTGTGGCGCTCAAGTGGCGCTCATGTTTGTGCGGTTGTGGCATCCAGATGTGAGCTTCAACTCTGTGGCACAACTTCCTGAGACCCGAGAAGCGGCCATTGACTTTGTTCCTCACTATGAGGTTGTGCAGCGTGCAGCGGAGCGAATCGTTTGGCTAACCGCTGCAGAGACAGAGCGGCTGCTTCGAGAGGCTGTTGCATGGCGATAGCTCTGTCTGATAAGGTGTATGTACCTTTTATTTATTTGAGTCATTTAAGGTGTGTACTTTATAACCTTGTAAAATATTTTTGTCAGTTAAGGTGTGTTAAGGTGTGTACCTTGTAACCTTGTAAAATATTTGTCGTGCATAGGCACTCGAAGATTGTTTATGCTAGTTTGGCGTAGCCCCGTGTGTTGGGGTGTGTCCGTTGTTTAGCATGTAAAGAAAAAAGGAAATAGATGTGACTAAATAGTCTTTATGGCTATGGTTGAGAAACCATGTTTGTATTGCGATGTCTGAGAAGCCATGTATTTGTTCGGGTTACAGTGTGGCTGGAACAGCCTCATTTTGCGAGTAAAAGTACTCTCCTAGGGATAGAATTTCTGCAGGGGTGCCACGTTCCATGGATTGGAGTAGACGCCGCCTGTTTTTGGGTTCTCCAAGCGATAGGGACCTCCAGGGATAACCTCGTGTATGATGAAGGGTCCTTCCCATGAGGGCTCAAGCTTGTGTCCGCTATCTTGCTTGAGTCATAGCACCAGGTCGCCTGCCATGAAGGATCTGTTACGGATGCGGCGAGTATGGTGATTGCGTAGCACTTGCTGATAGACGGTTGATCTTGCGAGTGCGACATCCCTGGCCTCGTCCAATGCGTCCATGTCTTCCGCGAGTGCTCTGCTGGAGGCTTCTTCGCTGTATGCAACGACTCGTGGAGCGCTGAATCGAACATCCTCGGGCAGGACTCTTCAGCGCCGTAAACCATAAAGAATGGCGTGTAGTTTGTGGATCTGTTTGGAGTTGTTCTTAGACTCCACAGGACGGACGGTATCTCTTCGTCCCAATGTTTTGCTGCTGGATGTAGTCTATCAAGCATGCGCTTCTTTAGGCCATCTGAAACTAATCCGTTGGACCTCTCGACTTGCCCGTTTGTTTGGGGGTGTGCCACTGAGGCGAAGCTGGGAGTTATCCCCTTTTCTACACAGAAATCTTTCGTTTCCTTGGCTGTGAAGTTGGTCCGATTATCCGTGATAATATCCTGAGGGACGCCGAATCAGTACATGATGGATTCGAGGAAGTTGACTGCGCACTTCGCGTGTTGCGACGTCACTGGTACTGCCTCTATCCATTTGGTAAATTTGTCGACTGCGACTAGTAGGTACGTATATCCTTCGGGTGTCGCCTTCCGTAGTGGTCCTACCATGTCTAGCCCCATTGTGCGAAGGGCCAAGACAAAGGGACCGTGTGAAGCTCTGTGGTCGGTGCGTGCGGCTTGCGCGAGAATCGCTGGCAAGCGTCGCATCTGTCGACCAGTTCTTTGGCGTCTTTGGCCGTCGTTAGCCAGTAAAATCCTGCTCGAAAAGTCTTGCCCAATATGGCTCTCCAGCTTGCCTGATGTCCGCAGTCGCCTTGGTGTATGTCTCAGAGTAGTTCCTTTCCATCTTCGGGTGCGATGCACCTTTGGAGGACTCCCGATATACTCTGTTAGTAAAGTTCACCTTTTATCAACCGGAAGGATTTGCTGCGCCGAACAATCTGCCTTGCTTCAGAGATATCCTCCGGGAGCTGCTTTCTGAGCAAGTAGACGAGGTAATTATTCGTCCAGACTGGCTCAACCAGGAAGTTGCCGCGAGATGTTGTGAGCGAATTCAATGATGGCGCTTTGTCGACTGGCCTCTGTTTCTGTTGCTGATGGCACCTCCGTGTGCTTCTTCAGTTTGACCGATCTTTTGCTGATTCGCTCGAAGTAAATTCCTGGCGGAACTGGGGCGTTTGTTGATCCGATGTTTGCCAATCTGTCATCTTCTTCGTTACTCGATCGTACAATGTGCTTCAGTTCGCACCCTTTAAAGCTTCCTTCGAGCAGATTATACATGTCGCGTAGGGAGATCATGTTATCTGCGACTCGCGATAGGCGATCATGTTATCTGCGACTGCGTCGCATTCCTTCATTGTCTGCTGTACGATGAGGTTTGAGTCTCCACAGATCATCAGTCGAGTAGCGCCGCAGGCGATCGCCATTTTCATGTCGTGTAAGAGTGCCTCGTACTCGGGGTCGTTGTTGGATGTTGGATCGTCGAGGGGGAAGTCAAGACGTAGAACGTACTAGAGCTTGTCACCCCTTGGCGATATGAGGATTACACTCGCTCCCTCTCTTTCGTTTCTTTTCGACCCCTCGAAGTACATGACCCAGGACTTGTATACTCTGGGGTCCTGGAGTTTGCAACTCTGTCCACTCGCAAAGGAACTCTGCGACCAGCTGGGACTTGAAGGCGTTACGTCCTGTGTATATTATGTCCCAGGAGCCTAGCTCGATGCTCCACTTTGTGATTCTTCCGGATGCCATAGGGTTGTTCATGATTGTACCGAGTGATGCATCATTTAGCATCGTGACGGTATGCTCCTGGAAGTAATGTTTAAGCTTGCGAGCTGTAAGTACCACCCCATACGCGAGTTTCTGGTAGTGGGGGTATCGTTGCTTGCATGGTGAGAGTACCTCGCTGAGGTAGTATACTGGTGTCTGAGCACCATATGCTTTTCCGTCCACTGGTCGCTCGACCATGATTACTGTACTGACCACTTGATTAGTTGCGGCTAGGTTGAGGTAGAGGGGTTCCCCTTCCTGAGGCGTGGCCAGTATTCGCCTGCTCTGCAGCACTCTTTTCAGGTCGACGGACGCCTTTTTTGCTTCTGTGGTGCACTCGAACATATCGGTTTTCTTCAGTAATTTGTAGAAGGGTAGGGCCTGCTCGCCCAATCTTGTGATGAATCTGCTGAGGGACGCCAGTTGCCCTGCCAGCTGTTGGACGCCGTGGAGATTTGTTGGCTCTTTCATTGTCAGGATTGCCTGGATCTTCTCTGGGTTTGCTTCTATCCCTCGGGCTGATACCAAATATCCGAGCAGCTGGCCGGCGAGCACACCAAAAACACATTTCGTCGGGTTGAGTTTGATTCTATATGCGTTGAGTGCGTCGAAAGTTTCTATTATATTCTCGAGGAGTGTTTCCTCCACTCGAGTCGTGATGACTATGTCGTTAACGTACACTTTCTTGCCAATAAGATTGGCGAGGCATTTTTGTATGCAGCGCTGATACGTTTCGCCTATGTTTTTAGCCCAAAATGCATGGTCGTGTAGCAGTAGACACCGTGTGGTGTGATGATTGTTGTCTTCTCCTCGTCTTCCTGTTTCATCATGATCTGATTATAACTCGAGTAGGCATCTAGGAAGGAGAGACGTTGGCAGCCTGCTGTGGAGTCGATAATCTGGTCGATCCGTGGGAGCGGGAAGTTATCCTTGGGGCAGTGTTTGTTCAACAATGTCTAGTCGATGCACACGCGAAGGATGTATGTGTTTTTCTTCGGGATCAGCACCGGGTTTGCTAACCAGGTGGAAATCTTGATCTCCCTGATGAACTTAGCGGCTAGGAGTATGTTTGCTTCTTCTCTGAGTGCTCGCTGCTTTGGCTCGGAGAAGCGTCGAGTGGTTTGCTTGAC
The DNA here is from genome assembly GCA_028641055.1 of Alopecurus myosuroides. Taxonomy (NCBI): domain Eukaryota; kingdom Viridiplantae; phylum Streptophyta; class Magnoliopsida; order Poales; family Poaceae; genus Alopecurus; species Alopecurus myosuroides. Next base: position 14,574,312 of record CM054059.1, read on the forward strand.
TGGATTTGCATCTTTGAACACTTTCAATGAGTGCTCGGCGAACTCCTAGGGTATCCCTGGCATATCGGATGGCTGCCATGCAAAAATCTCCCAGTACTCACGGAGGAGTTCGACGAGCGCGCTTTCCTATGCAGATGATAGGGTGGTCGACACGATCTCCGTCTTCGCAGAATCTGTCGGGTGGACTTGATGCTTTCGAGTATCTCTGTTGGAGCTAAACTCGAGTTCTGGGGCATTTTTCTTGGTTAGCGGCATTACAGAGTTATCCGTGGTTTTTGCCAGCTCTTCTTGCATCCCGAAAGATTTTGCGATTTTGTGGAAATCGTTGTCGCACTTATCTGACTTTTGAAAGTCGTTGTTTACGGTGATCGTGCCGTATTCTCCTGGCAGTTTCAGCTTGAGGTAGGCGTAATGGGGTACTGTCATGAATCTCGCGAACGTTGTTTGGCCGAGAATGGCGTGGTACTGCGATGGCAAGTATTCTACCTCAAAGTACAGGAACTCTCTGTTGTAATTGCTTGGATCTCTGAGTATCACCTCCAAGTTGATTGTCCCGAGTGTTTGGACTGCTTTGCCCGGTACTATCCCGTGGAAGGATGTTTCTGATACTGCGAGTCCCTCCAGATTCATGTTCAATTTATGGAGTGTATCCGCGTATGTGATGTTTATGCCGCTGGCACCGTCCATGAATACTCTGGCTAGGTCGTAGTTGCCTATTTGCACTTTTATGACGAGCGATGTGTCCCTGGTCGATACACCCGTGGAGTGTGGTCCTCTATTGAGAAGGTTATCGGGTGTTCGGACATCTTCAGGTACTCAGTTTTGGACGGTTGAGCTTGTACTGCCATGTTAACCTGTCGAGTGTTGGTCTTTTGGACTCTTCGGGACGGACAGACCTTTTGTATCATGCCTAGGAGCCCTTGGGGATTCGGGTATCTGTTGCCTGCCTCCTTGGTTTCCAGCGGCTGGATTAGCTGATACGGGAAGTGTAGCTAGTGCCATGTTGTGGTGTCCAGCGGGTGGAGGTAGGGGCAGCGGGTGGTGCGCGGAGGCTCCTCCGGTAGTTTCGGGTATCCTTGGTTTATTGCCATCTTGTGCTTCTTTGTATATGCATCATGGATGTCTTGAAACTTTCAGCAGTCCTTGAGGAGGTGAGTGGCCTTGAGCCTGGCTGTTCGTTTATCTGTGAACATGTGCAAGGAGCAGTATCCGTCAAGTCCTTCCTCGGGCTTTTTGTCGTCTGGTCTTGGCTTCCACTCATGATTTCCACAGGATCCGCTGTCGCGGTTTCTTGTGAATTCCACCGATACAAGTTCCGATTGATCATCCTGATCGTAGTGTCGTCTCTTCCTTCTCATGTGGCCACTGTTGCGATCATTGTCGTGCGCGGGTGAGGAGGCTTTCTCGTTGCGAAGGGACTCTTCGCCATTCGCCCATTTAAATGCTATCGCCATTAATTCATCGATGGTTTTGGGCGCGCGTCGTCCTAGTTCCTCTCGGAAGGTGATACGTCATAAACGTATCCCTAATTCCTGATGCTCCATGATCATATTATGCCAATTGCTACATGGTTTCTCCCTTATTTATAGCATTTTTATACGTTTTCCGGACTAACCTATTAACAAGATGCCACAGAGCCAGTTCCCTGTTTTCTGCTATTTTTTAGTTTCAGAAAAGTTGTTCTGGAAATATTCTCGGAATTATAAAATTCAAAGCCCGGAAGTCCTATTTTCCCCGAAAGCATCCAGAAGACCGAAGAGGAGCCGAAGAGGGGCAGCAGGGGGCACACCATAGGGTGGCTCGGCCCCCCTGGCCGCGACAACTATGGGTGTGGGGGGCCCCGGCCTCCACCGCCTTTGCCCTTTCGCCTATTTAAGCCCCCCGGATGGAAAACCCTAAACACCTTATCAAAATCCCCGAAAAAGTTCCGCAGCCGTCGTCACCGTCAACCCTCGATCAGGGGGGTTCTGAAGCTGTAGCCGGCACCCTGCCGGAGAGGAAATTCATCACCGGAGGCCTCTTCATCACCATGCCTGCCTCCGAAGTGATGCGTGAGTAGTTCATCCTTGGACTACGGGTTCGTAGCTGTAGCTTGATGGTTGTCTTCTCCTCATATGCCTCCATGTTTAGATCTCGTGAGCTGCCTATCATGATCGAGATTGATCTTATGTAATTCTTTGTGCTGTGTTTGCTGGGATCCGATGAATATTGACCTTATTCCAAGTTGATTATAGTCTTTATTTGCATATGTTATTTGTGATCTTGCATGCTCTCCGTTGCTAGTGGTTATTCTGGCCAAGTAGTTGCTAGTGACTCCAAGAGGGAGTATTTATGCTCGATAGTGAGTTCATGCCTCCTTGTTGCCTTGCTCGAGTGACAGAAACGTGAAGGGGGAGGATGTGATGTTGCCATTAGGGAGAAAACAGTGGTGAGAGTGCCCGCGTGCATAATCATTGCTTACACTACACACTTTGTTTAATGAAATTATCTGTTGCTTGCAACTTAATACCTGAGGGGGTTCGGATGATAACCTGAGGGAGGATTATTAGTCATAGATGCAGATGGATGTCGGTCTATGTATCTTGTCGTAATGCCCGCACTAAATAGCATAGTAATCTTCATGTCATATTGTGCACTACGGTGCAACCTTTATTTGTCAATTGTCCAGCTGTAATTTGTTCACCCAGCATGCTATCTTTTATGGAGAGACACCACTAGTGAAACTACGAACCCCGGTCCATTTTTCCACACTGTTAGATAAACCACAACAATTTCCTGCTTTCTTTACTTTCTGCAAGCATACTGTCGGATATATACCAAATAGGGGTATATCAGATGGTAGTCAAAAGTGTCGGATTACCAGGGTGGCCCAACTGGTAATGGGCTATGGTCCATTGGGCGGCCCAGTAACCTGACGCACAGAAGCCGGATTCTAGAAGGACCCGGATCACGGCCCACGTGATCTGGCTTGGAGGAGAAGACGGATTCCTTACTTTCCAAGTTAATGGCTACCGTAGTCTTCTAGGTTTCCTACTCTGTATGCCCTAACCCGGCTATTATATAAAGTCGGGCGGGAGATAAGATAAAAAAGGGACGAAGCTACAGGCTAACTCGCCGGGAAGTTGATCCTCAGCGAATAGCTAAACAGAACCTCACATTGTAATTGTATACACAGGCTTTAGTCCTGGTTAGTGAGATTGCAGGAGTAGGAACGTCGTATTATTACGACGTACCGAACCTGGGTAAAACCTGTGTCTTTGTCTTCAACGCGATACCGTTTCCCCACGTCTCTACCCGTAGTCTCATGGCACCCCCGTCTATGAAAACTACTACGATGTCTCGACAGTTGGCGCCCACCGTGGGGCAAACGACGTCAGGCGTTAAGTTCCGATCTGGGATACTCGGTGGGATCGGCAGTTCCATAACTGTCGGAAGCCTGGAGTTCGACGATGACGTCGGACGCTTCCTCGACAATGGATCCTACATACTGGCGCAAAATCATATGGTAAGTGCCTGCGTGTTACCGATCAGATCTGCTAATATCTTTATCGGACTAACTGCAGAGGCCATGGGGTTTTGCGGTGGAAGCAAATTTATCCCACCCGCCCTATACCCAGTCGAGGATGACTATGATCCCGGATTTTGCTCATATCGCCGACATAAAAGTGATACACACTTTATCGGTATGGTGCAATCCGAAGTCGCCGAAAACACGGATGACGGAAATCCCGTGCAGGAGGCAGAAAGCATCAAACCCACTACAGAGGTGGAAGATCCGACACCCGCCAATCCAGCGATGAACTCGAAAGCTGACTCTGTGCTAGCCGCCATTGAGGCGAGATTAGAGTCAGAAACCGGATCAGATTATTTTGATTCCGAAGACGAAGACGTGGACGCCTTCGAAAGAAAAGTTAAATCTTTTCAAGAGGGATTCCATGAAGTACTAATGGCGAAACCGGCTGAAAACACGGACGCCGTCAGTCAGGAAAGCCCTAAAACCCCTCCGCCAGAGGAAGAGAGAGAAGATGGAGAAACTTCTCTGATATTTCCCAACGTCAAGGAATTGACAGAGGACGAACCTGCTAAAAAACCTCCCTCCTCCAAGAAAAAGAACAAGGCCGCTAAAAAACTCCAATACAAACTCCGGAAGAAGAAATTGGCTGATCCAGCTGATGAAAGCCCGGAAGTAGGAGATGCAAGCGGAACAAAAGTTGCGGAGAGGAAAACAAAAGAAATCCTTGTTCCGACAATGACAGAGCAAGAAGAACAGGAATTGTTACAAACACTTGTGGGATTGCATGAACCCCCTGAAGTGCTAGAAGCCAGGAGACAAGCTTTCCAACGACAACAGCAACATCTATTCAGAACTCGTGAACACCTCCAAAAAAAACCAGGATGACATCAAGCTCATGAAGGTAGAAATCGAGGAGTACGAGAAAAAGAATAGATCTGGCATTAAACCTACAAGGTTACCCGGAATCGTAAGACCGGAAGTATTGCCGCCAAAGGAAAGGTTTCATAACCCATCTTGGCAAAAGCAAGTAAACGGCAAGGACGCCAGGGGCGAACCAATATACAAAACCGCAGCAGAAAATGCGGAAGCAGCGTTTTCCATCCTCTACAATGACATGTACTCCTATGGTGAAAAACTCCAAGGGGTGTATGCTTTCCTAGGAAAAGCATTGCAACAACAACAGCGGGCCCAAGAGCGATCAGGGAAGTTGCACGACGACTCCGCCCTATGCAAAACAGCTACTTGCGCCACTGGAGCACCTGGACCGGAAGAACCTGGAGATTCCGACAATTCAAAGGATAAGAAAGCAGATCCGAGAAAAGATAAGAAAAATCCTGACAATAGGGATGAAGCGTCTAGAACCGGATCTCATCTCCCGAAAGGTGGACGTAAACCCCACGATCGGGAAGAAAAACACTGGAATGATGGCAAAGCAATGCCACCTCCGAGACACCCTGCTGAAAAAGCCGGAAGACATGATGTAACTCACAAGCGTGAGAGATCTCGGACACCCCCCAAGGATAAAGAAAGGCACAGGAGTAGAACTCCGCCTCATCCAAAAGGGCGTGATCTTGAAAGAAATAGAAACGATCCCGGAAAAGCGCTTCAGCGCAACAATGGAAAAGAAAGGAGTAGATCCCCTTCTGTCCATTTAGCCGGCAGGTATTCCGCACACATGGATAGGGCGGATAAGGATGATCTATACTTTGGACCTAAGTGTTTCACTGATAGGATCCGAAGGATAACCCTGCATTCTGGCTTCGCCAAGGTCGGTCCAACGTACCAGAAATACACCGGCAGTACAAACCCGGATACCTGGCTCTCAGACTACCATACAGCCGTCCAGATTAACAATGGGACAGACCTGGAAGCTGTAAAGTTTCTCCCCCTAATGTTACTGGATGGAGCCAGAGATTGGATTAATGGATTGCCATCAAGAACTGTTGACAGCTGGGATGATATGGCTCGAGTATTTACTCAGCACTTCCGGGGAACTTACAAACGCCCGAATAGCATCAACCAGCTAAACCGTTGCACCCAATTCGAGGATGAACCATACGTGGATTTCATCTCCAGATGGACTGCAATAAAGAATAGTTGCTCTGGAGTAACTGATGTACAAGCAATGCATGCTTTCGTCAATGGCCTAAAACCCGGTCTTGTACCATTCATGGTTGGTTCCAAACAACACAAAGATCTCGGATCTATGCTTACAACCGCCAATGAACACGCTGTAGCCGAAGACGATATCAGAGAAAGAGGCGGCAATATCGATGCACTGATACTGGCCAAGAAAAATACTCGCTCTGAGAAAAAAGGAACTTCAGATGCAACACCAAAACCCAAAGAGGTTAACATAGCCTTTGGAAGTGAAAAAGGGAACAGATGGAAAGGACGCAGTTCGGAACCAATCAACTACACTAAAGAAGAGTGGGAGAAGATTAAGTCGGAACCCTGCGTCCACCATTCACAATTTGGGAAACCCACCCATACAAACGCACAATGCCGGCTGAATAAGCACATGAAAGGCAGTGCAGGATCCGGAAACAAGGGGAAGAGTTCCAAAAGGAAATTCTCTAAACAAAAGCCAGAAGCTGAGAAAGAAGACAGTGAATCGGACACTGACGTAAAAATCCAGGAACAACAGCGGAAAGGCGAACCCAAGTTTCCGAGAGTTGATGGAGAATGCGCCCTAACTTTCCTAGCAACTCCATCAGCAAAGGTGGCGAAAATAACACTTCAAGAAATAAATGCGGTTGTTCCGGCAACCCCAAAATTCTTGAAGTATTCGAACACACCAATAACCTGGGATCAGTCTGATCATCCCGAGAATATCCCTGAACCCGGCACACAAGCTCTTATTGTAAGCCCTATTGTCCAGAACACTAGGCTAAAAAGGGTTCTGATGGACGGAGCATCCAGCATCAACATAATGTACCTGGATACGTTGAGACATCTGAAAATCTCCGAGACCCAGCTCAATCACAGCAACATACGCTTCCATGGCATTGTTCCCGGCAGGCAAGCACGATGCCTAGGAGAAATTTCCCTAGATGTCACCTTCGGAGAAAAAGATCACTTCCGTCAGGAAAAAGTATCCTTCGAGGTGGTGCCGTTCGAAAGCGTGTATCACGCAATTCTCGGACGTCCAGCTTTCGCCAAATTTATGGCAAGATCATGTTATATTTATAACAAGCTGAAGATGCCAGGGCCGAAAGGAGGGGTAATCACCATAACTGGAGACTTCAAGCTGGCGAACAAGCTGGAAAAAGAAAACGCCATTTGCGCTGAGAAGATCATAGCAAAGGAAGAGCTGAAAGAGCTGGCTAAGGAGGTATCGCCGACAGAAATGCCGGCAGGAAAAGAAACTCAGAAGCCAGCAGATAGCTTCAAGGCATCCGAGAATACAAGACAGGTAATCCTAGATCCCAAATACCCGACAAAATTTGTCGTAGTAGGAACTGGGATGACCGACAAATAGGAAGGCGAGCTCATCAAGTTCCTCCGTGAGAACTGGGATATTTTCGCCTGGTGTCCAGCTGACATGCCAGGCGTACCCAGGGAACTTTCTGAGCATCAACTTAAGGTAATTCTAGGCTCCAAACCCGTCAAACAAGGTCTCCGTCGATTTGACGGAAGAAGACGGAAGGCTATTGGCAAGGAAATTATCCGGCTTTTAGCAGCAGATTTCATTCATGAAGTAATCCACACTGATTGGTCTGCAAATCCGGTATTAGTACCGAAGAAAGACACCAATGCTCTTAGAATGTGTATAGATTACACAGGCTTGAACAAATTGTGTCCCAAAGATAGGTTCGCGTTACCGCGAATCGATCAAATAATAGACACCACCGCAGGCTCTGAGCTTTTATGCTTTTTGGATACTTATTCCAGATATCACCAAATACGCATGAAAAAGGAAGATCAAATAAAGACTTCTTTTATAACCCCGTACGGGACGTATTATTACGTAACCATGCCGTTTGGCCTGAAGAACGCATGTGCAACTTACCAGCGTTGCATGAAACGATGTTTTCATAGTCAGATTGGCAAAAACGTCCACGTTTACATAGACGATATTGCTGTCGTAACCAAGGAAAAAGACACACTCCTTGAGGATTTGCGAGAAACCTTCGAAAACTTGCGCACTTATAAGATGAAGTTAAATCCATCAAAGTGCGTATTCGGGGTTCCCTCAGGAAAACTTCTGGGTTTCATCGTTTCTGACAGAGGAATAGAAGTTAACCTGGAAAAGATCAAAGCCATCTTGAACATCTCCAAACCTACGTGTGTGAAAGATGTCCAAAGATTGACGGGTTCCGCCGCTGCCGTCAGCAGATTTATTAGTCGGCTAGGGGATAAAGCCTTACCACTCTACAAGTTGCTGAAAAAAATCCGACGAATTCGAGTGGACAGAAGAGGCCGATGCAGCATTAACCCAGTTAAAAGAAACTTTGATGAAAGCTCCGATTTTGGCATCCCCAAAAGACGAAGAACCTATGTTATTGTACCTCACGGCTACAAACAGGGTTATTAGTGCGGTAATTGTTGTGGAACGGAAGAAAGACGAACAAAGCATACCAGATCAGCATCCGGTATATTACATAAGTGAAGTTTTCTCCGAGTCCAAGCAAAGGTACCCACACTACCAAAAACTGGCATATGGCGTATTTTTCGCATCTAGAAAGTTACGCCATTACTTCCAAGGACATTCCATAACAGTGGTATGTAAAGCACCACTAGGGGATATAATAAACAATGCAGAGGCAACTGGCCGAGTAGCCAAATGGGGTATCGAGCTAGCAGCCTTCGACATTAAGTATCAGCCAAGGACGGCAATAAAATCCCAGGTTCTGGCAGATTTTATCGCTGACTGGACGGAAGCAATGGAGAAAACACCAATGCCGGAGTCCGAGTACTGGATCATGCATTTTGACGGATCCAAGATTAAGGAGGGCGCTGGAGCTGGTGTAGTCTTAAAATCCCCTAAAGGAGACACAATGGAGTATGTATTACAAATACACTTCAACGCCAGCAATAACGTGGCAGAATACGAAGCTCTGCTTCATGGCTTGCACATTGCAAAAGAAATAGGGGTCAAACGCATCCTGTGCTACGGCGACTCGGATTTGGTACAACATCAGCTCAACCAAACCTGGGACGCAAAGAGCCCTATAATGGCCAAATATCGGAGAACGGTGGACGAGTTCGCCATTTGTTTCTTCGGATTCGAAGTACTCCACGTTAAAAGGGAGGAGAATTGGAACGCGGATGCGTTAGCCCGCATGGGGTCAGAAAGGGTAAAAATCCTACCACCAGGTGTATTCGTCCAGCATTTGTACGAGCCATCCATAAAAGGTGGAGATATCGATTACCCCCTGGCATCCGAGTCAATTGAAGTTATGCTCGTTAACCCGGACTGGACAATTCCATATTTAAACTTCTTAGTCAACCAGAAGTACCCGGAAGGAGCAGACGAAGTCTTGCAGAGACAAATTCAGCGTCGATGCAAAGGATACACGGTAATTGATAATTGCCTGTATAAACGCAGTACTTCCGGAATTTTTCTACGGTGTATTTCACCAGAAGAAGGACGAGAAATCCTGCAAGAAATCCACGCCGGAGATTGCGGACACCATGCTCAATCAAAAAGCATAGTTAAAAAAGCATTCCGTGCCGGGTTTTTCTGGCTAACGGCCAAGACAGATGCTGAGCACATAGTCAACACATGTGCAGGGTGTCAATATTACGCCAAGCAGACTAATATGCCGGCCCAAGCACTCAAAACTATCCCAATTACATGGCCGTTTGCGGTCTGGGGGCTAGATATGATGGGACCGTTCAAAACTGCGCGAGGCGGACTTACACATCTACTAGTAGCTGTGGATAAGTATACCAAATGGGTGGAGGCTAAACCCATCAAAAAGCTTGACGGTGTAACTGCCAGAAATTTCATCATTGACATAGTCATGAGATATGGCGTTCCACATAGCATAATAACCGACAACGGGACAAATTTCTCCATTGGAGAGTTGGCAAAATATTGCCGACAAACGGGAATTCGCCTAGATCTCGCATCTGTGGCACACCCGCAATCCAATGGACAGGTTGAGAGAATGAATAGCTCAATCCTGCAAGGAATACGCCCAAGACTCGAATCTCCTCTTCATAGAGCAGCTGGAGCATGGGTAGAGGAGCTACCTTCCGTGCTTTGGAGCATTCGAACGACGCCAAACAGGTCAACTGGGCAAACCCCGTTTTTCCTAGTTTACGGTGCGGAAGCTATTCTTCCAACGGACATGATCCATGATAGCCCAAGAGTGCGGGATTTCGATGACTCGGATGCCGAAGAAGCACGACAGGATGCCGTCGATCTCTTAGAAGAGGAACGAGAGCTTGTGCTTCAAAGATCCGCCATTTACCAGCAAGGTTTACGATGTTATCATAGTCGGAAAATCAGGCATCGTTCTTTTAAAGAAGGTGACTTAGTGCTGAGATTGGTGCAGCAAAGAAAGCACAAATTGGCCCCAGTATGGGAAGGACCATTTGTAATCAGCAAAGCTATGAAAAATGGGTCATATTATCTTGTAGATATTCGGGACACGGAAGACGATCCCGAGAAGCCGAATCGCAAAAGAAAGAGAAAGATAGATGATGAACTAGGAGAGACAAAGAGGCCTTGGAGCATCCAGCAGTTACGTCCCTTCTATACTTAGTTCAATTTCTATGTAAACATCTTTGAGATCATGAAATAAAGTTGTCGGAATTCTCATATCCATGTTTTTACAAGTTTATTATAGTACAAAGCATGATTCCACCTTATCTATTTCCCAATGATCTTACAAAATACTCAATGTTAACCCGAATTGTGCCTGCGTGCTCGGTGTTTAAAAACTGAATGATTTTCAGCCTGCTAACGGCTAAAGGAAACTCGGATTGTGCCTGCGTGCCCAAGTTTCAAAAAATTCCTTACTTTTCTCTAAGTATTATCTGATTGTTTACGTGTTGGGTCACTGGAGCTAGTTAGTAAAAATGCCTTTAGTATGATCCATGTTTCCGAGTTTAAACTGATTGGTTATACCCAGTTACTCGGCATGATGATTCATAATACTATCGAGCCATTTCAAACACTAAGGACAGTTAAAACACATAAGCCAGAGAACTTAGAAGGCAAAGGAATATTAAAACCCGGAAACCTTGCAAAGAATTTCATAATTAAAACTGCAAAAGGCGGAGTTCTTGTTTATACAAAAGGAATAGAAGCATTACAATATGAATTACATTGTAAAAGTGCAGTAATGCTCCTATTATCTACTTCCACCATCGAGGATCAGGACAACCCTTCAAGCATCCGAGTCTTCGTCGCTGCTGTCATTCTCGGGGGCTTCGGGGATCTCCTCTTCCGGATAGGTGATAGAGATGTTCACCATGGAGGCGATCTTGGTGGCATGGCCTTTGATTTCATCAAAGATAGCGGTTCGCTGGGTTTCCGTGTATCCTTGAGGGATACCGGATGCCACGCGCCAAGATTTGGCACCAGGGTAGTGCATACGCATAAGGCCGAGTGCCATGCGTGCACCACCCCGTGCAGCGGAGCGTAGGATGGACTCCCTGGACTCCGCCACCTCCAGGATAACACCCGGAAGCTTATAAACTTCCGAGAATTCTATGGTACTTTTGGGGAAGAATTTGCTGATCAGTTGCATCCCAGCATTTCTGATTGCATTCCATACCTTCCCAAAGGCTCGGATTTTGTCAATACGAGAAAGACCTGGATAATTTCCTGTTTTGTCGGAACAAGCCTCCAAAAAGGTTAGGCGACAAAACAGAGAAAGAAAGCAAGACATGGATGAATCGGTAAATGAAATAAAACTTACCGAGAACCTTGTCAATTTCGGAACATTCCTTTAGGTGAAGGATTAAGATACTCTCCAAGTCTTGGATAGTGGACTTATCTTTTTCCGCCTGATCGGAAGCCTTGGATTGAGCAATTCCAAGGGCCAGATTACTGGCTTCCAGATCTTGTTGAACCTTCATAAGCTCCTTATGAAGGTCCAAATTCTCCTTGCGAAGACGTTCGGCATTGCCGGCATCTTCAGCTACTTCCTTGGCCTTAGCCAAAGCAGCTGGAAAGGAAGGAAAACATTCCGAGTTCAGAAACATCTCGAGAAAGTATTTATTGATAATCCGGATAAAACAGAGTAAAACATACCTGTTGCTTCCGATAGCTGTAGCTGAGATGATGCCAGCTCATTATCCTTAGACTTAATAATAGATTGAAGGGTTTTTACCTCTTCATTCTTGACGTTAAGTTTATTAAAAAGTTCCAAGTTTATTACATCAGCAGTATGCTGAAACACGGAAATAAAAGCCAAACGCTTAAGTTAGATCAAGCGTAATAAAAAAGCATTAAGGGGAAAGTATGTTTCCAACTTATTGCTTGGGGGCTAGAGATATTACCTGGCTCATTTCCCGCAAGTTGGACAAAGTCTCGTTGAATTCTTTTGCATATTCAGAAAAAAGAATCCCAACGTGATGAAGGCCGTCTTGTATGACCTGGCGAGGTGAAAATACGAAATCGTTTCGGATAATCAGCCCGCCCTGCGGCCAAGGACGAATTAGAGGAGCAGGAGCGAAGAATTTCTTAGCTTCTGGACGGATATATCCGAGTTCATCAAATGGTTCTTCCTTTATCTGGATATTCCTGTCCAAAGTGGGGATAGGTTCGTCCCCCCCCCCAGACATAGCAGAAGAAGGTTCTTTTTTCTTAGTAGCAGCTTTATGTTTCTTCAACTTCTTTGTCTTCAAAGGAGTTGGAGCAAGGCTGAAAAGAGGACATCCGAGAAATAAATATCTCGAAGAACTGGAGGGGAATAACGATCAAAAAAGTTCCAGCAGAATACCTGGATGTGGCGACGGGAATTCCGTCAACAGTTATCGTTTCCTCAAAAGTCACCTGCCTTTTACGTTTCCGGTCGCTGTAGAAGCTGGCATGTATTTCGTTAAGCTTGGCGTCGGAAGCAAGATCATCTCCCTCAAGTTCGTCGAACTAGGGAAGTAGTAATGATGCGTTAAAAATCAGACAAGGAGGATAATCCGAGAAAAACCCAAAGGTAAAGAAAATATAAATACCTTGGGGGCTGGATTCTCCACGTGATATATTGCCAGACTTTCGGCGTATTGATCGCACGCGGCGACCAGTTGGTTGAGTCGCTTTATGAAATCCTTTTTGGTATAGGACTTGTCCGTCCCCCTCATGCTATCTTCTGGCCCTTCGTATTCGCAAAGGAGCCGGGAACGAAAGGAAAGAGGTTGAACACGGCGTCCAAACCAACATAAAACAATATCCTTCCCGGTTAAGGGAGGCTGGGAAGAAGTGAGCTTGGCGATACGCCGTTTTATCTTCATCAGGTTTTCCGGCAGTGTCTGCACTGCTTCAACTGCCCAACTCTCTTGAGGAGAGGCGGCGGAATTAACGAATGGAGGAATCCCGCTTTCTTTACCGGGGAATGAGATGTCCTGATGGTAGAAGAAGGAACCCATCCAAGATTTGACGGGTTCCGATGTTTTTATCCTTGGATACCAATCTTCCCTAAGCCTCCGAAGAGTGAAAGAAATAGTTCGCAGATGGGAGAAACACCTTCTGTGAGGTTATGCTTCACTTCAAAGCAATATCGCCAAAATTCTAGACTAGGAGCTATTCCTAAATACCCTTCAAAAAGGGCTTGGAAGCTAGCTAGATAGAGAATGGAGTTTGGAGAGATGTTGTGTGGTTGAACGCCGTAATAGTTAAGGACCTCTGAGAAAAAGGCGGATGGTGGTAAACCCATACCTCTCGCGATGTGAGAAGTAAGAAGGACGCGTTCCCCGTCTTTGGGTGCGGGCTCGAGATCACCTTCCGAGTTCCGCCATTTGCCTTTGACTATTAGTCCTTCCCTTTCCATTTGTGGAAGAAGGAAAGGAGGAATATTACTCGGATTCCAGTTTCCGACAAATTCCGTATCCTCGTCTGTTCCAGCGGCGGCGGACGCGGCGGCTTCTGCAGCGGCGAGCTCGTCGCCGAGGAGCGTGATCTTCTCCTCCGCCGTCTCGGGAGCGAACGGCGGGGTAGGCGCGGAGCTTGAGCCCGCAAGATCCGCGGCGGCGGAAGCGTTTCCCTCGCCCGCCGCGGAACCCGCAGTCTTCACCGGCTCGCCGCCGGTGTGCGTTGGAGAATCCAACTGAGGGTCCATCGTGTTGATGATGTCCTCGATGTCTTGCGTTACGTTGCGGGCGGGCGAAGACGGCGGAGATGCCATCAGGTGGCGGCGCTGGCTCGTCTCTGGTGAGGTTTCGGGCGCGGTGTGCGTTTCGGTGCTCTCTCTCTCTGCTGGAAGCTTGGGCGCTGTAATGGCGTTCGAGTGGGAGCGGAAGATTTTCCGGGAGGATGAAGAAGGCTATTTATAGCCGGAAATCCGTCACGATGCGTGCTAACGGCTCTTTTGACCGTTGGATGATTAACGCGTGTCACTCGCCGAGAAATCCGGGAAATGGATCGACAGGATGATTATGGTTATCTCCTCGTTTCCCGCGAGAATCTGTCAGAGATATGTTTCTGGGTTTCCCACTCATAACCCAAACGTCCCTTACGTCAGCATGATTAAAGTGCTGACGTAGGAGGTTCCTTCTCCGCGAAGGATCGTGTGAGAAAAGCCGGATTTTCAGGATTCCGAGTTTTACGTTACCATCTCTTAAAAGAAGAAAAAGAAGAATCAAGACTGCTGGCCAATATTTCTCGGACAATATGCATTTGGCGAAAGACGGCGAATCAGAGTTTTAATCCTTCTTGGGGGCTACTGTCGGATATATACCAAATAGGGGTATATCAGATGGTAGTCAAAAGTGCCGGATTACCAGGGTGGCCCAACTGGTAGTGGGCTATGGTCCATTGGGCGGCCCAGTAAGCTGACGCACAGAAGCCGGATTCTAGAAGGACCCGGATCACGGCCCACGTGATCTGGCTTGGAGGAGAAGACGGATTCCTTACTTTCCAAGTTAATGGCTACCGTAGTCTTCTAGGTTTCCTACTCTGTATGCCCTAACCCGGCTATTATATAAAGCCGGGCGGGAGATAAGATAACTAGACACGAAGCTACAGGCTAACTCGCCGGGAAGTTGATCCTCAGCGAATAGCTAAACAGAACCTCACATTGTAATTGTATACACAGGCTTTAGTCCTGGTTAGTGAGATTGCACGAGTAGGAACGTCGTATTATTACGACGTACCGAACCTGGGTAAAACCTGTGTCTTTGTCTTCAACGCGATACCGTTTCCCCACGTCTCTACCCGTAGTCTCATGGCACCCCCGTCTATGAAAACTACTACGATGTCTCGACACATACACTGTTTTTCCACACTATACGTCTAATCTTTGTTTTCAGCAAGACCGGTGAGATTGACAACCTCACTGTACCGTTGGGGCAAAGTATTTTGGTTGTGTTATGTGCAGGCTCAGTGTTGTTGCCGACACCGGTGAAGCTCCTACTGGATTCTCTTTCTCCTACTGGATTGATAACCCTGGCTCTTAACTAAGGGGAAAACTTCCTACCGCTATGCTCATCACACCCTCCTCTTGGGGTATCCCAACGAGTGCAAGATCTGCACCATCAGAAGGCTGCACGCCGAGCCCCCTTAGTGAGAGCTTCGACCGCTATCTCTTCTGATATATTTCTCGCCTTGTTTTTGAGTGTAGTCCATCTCTGGATGTACTCGCGGGTTGATTCGCCGTTTTTCTGCCTACAGGATCGCAGTTCCTCGATAGACGTTGGTCGCTTGTATGTTGCCTAGAAATTTTCTCGAAGTCGCGGGTGATATCGTCCCAAGATCTACAATACGCGCGCGGTCTTCCTTCGAGCCAGCTTCGGGCCGCCCCGACGAGGTGCAGGTTTAAGTACTGCATGGTTGTTACTTTGTTTCCACCTTGGCACTTCACTGCAGTCAGGTAGTCTGAGAGCCAGGTCTTGGGTTTTTGCAAGCCGTCGTATTTTGGGACTTCCGAGGTGAGCTTGAATCTGTTGGGCATTGGTGCCTCGCGGATTCTATTGCTGAAACACATCGCGCCACAAGCTTCTTCGTCGGAGGAGGTCGATAATGATCGTGCGCGGTTCCTGTGCGCATGATGTCTACGCACGCTTCTATTCTTGTATACAGTGTTGGGCCTCCAAGTGCAGAGGTTTGTGAAACAGCAGCAAGTTTCCCTTAAGTGGATCACCCAAGGTTTATCGAACTCAGGGAGGTAGAGGTCAAAGATATCCCTCCCAAGCAACCCTGCAATTAATATACAAGAAGTCTCTTGTGTCCCCAACACACCTAATATACTTGCCAGGTATATAGGTGCACAAGTTTGGCAAAGAGATAGTGAAATGCGAGTAATATGGATGGTTATAAGTAATAATAACAATCTGAAATAATATGGCACCGAGCAAACATGTAGCAGAACAGCCGGAAAATGGTGCTTCAATGCTTGGAAACAAGGCCTATGGATCCTACTTTCACTAGTGCACACTCTCAACAATGATCACATAATTGAATAACTAAATATCTTCTCTTCACTATGCTACTCTTAACCCTCTCCGGTTGGATAACGAACACTAATCATTGCGTAGGGCTGCAAAAGGCATTCCTCAAAGTAAGCATTCCCATGTCTAGTTAGCCCCACACTGTCACTATGAGCGTCCTAGAAGGTAGTAGACAAACACCACAATTCATAGAGGAGACACACACGATGTGCACACTGTCACCTTCACACCGCGGGACAAGGTGACTCAAAAGTTCATATTAATAAAACACTTGAGTAGCACAAGATGAAGAGTAACATCTACTTATTCAACTAGATTACAAAGCTCACGATAACATATAGATCACACCATGGGAGAGAGAGATGAACCACATAGCTACCGGTAGAGCCCTCAGCCTCGGGGGAGAACTACTCCCTCCTCATCATAGGAGACAACAACGGCGATGGAGATGGGGGTCGATTCGAAGGAGATGGCTTCCAGGGGCACTTCCTCGTCCCGGTAGGGTGCTAGAATAGAGATTTGTCCCCCCGAAACTTGGGTTGACGATGACGGCGGCTGCGGAAGGTTTCGTGGAATTTCGCCGATTCTCCTAGGGTTTATGCATCGGGGAGTATATATAGGCGAAAGGGCGATGCCGGGGTTGGCCAAAGGGCCCACACCACAAGGTGGCGCGCCCAGGGGTGGTGGATCCACCCTATGGTGTGGCCACCCTGTGGCCCCCGTCCGGGGCTCTTCGGGACTTCTGGATGCTTCCGGGACTTCTAAGACTTCTGGCTTTCGAATCGTCCCATTCCGAGAATATTTCTAGAACAACTTTTCTGAAACTAAAAATAGCAGAAAACAGGAACTGGCTCTGTGGCATCTTGTCAATAGGTTAGTCCCAGGAAATCGATAAAAATGACATAAAGTGTAAGGAAAATATGTGGGAAACAACATGAAAACAACATGGAACATCAGAAATTAAGGACACGTTTATGACGTATCAAGCATCCCCAAGCTTAGTTCCTACTCGTCCTCGAGTAGGTAAACGATAAAACAAAATAATTTCTGAGGTGACATGCTACCACACAATCTTGATCATAATATGTAAAGGCACATGTAAGCTGAGATCATAGAACTTTAACACAAACATGATAAATAGAACTTTAATAATAAAGCATAGCAAACACTTTGCATCATGAGAAGTATCTCAAATAAAAGGTCATGAATAACAATGCAAAGAAAGATATACATTTTTTTCAAACATAGAAAAAGCATGGCAAAGTGGTATTTCGATAGTCCTTAAGAGTGGGGCAAAACATAAATGCCAGGAAACCTTCAAAGTTCATAAGGAAGACTAGAACAAATAATTTGAGAACAAGCAATAACATATCATGAATCAATTAATAATGTTTCTGGGAAAAATGCACATAAAACTCAGAATGGCAAAAATGCTCTCTCAACTGTGCATAAAGTTAGAAGATGGAGACTCAACATAAAAGTAAAAGAAAGGCCCTTCGCAGAGGGAAGCAGGGATCACTCATGTGCTAGAGATTTTTATTTTCTTAAACAGAGGTATTGAAAGTTTGACACTAAGTGTCTATATTTTGGGAGATGTATGCTAATGTCAACGAATGGTAAAAAGAAAATACAGTATGTCACAAGCCAACAAGATTTCACAAGAGAGGCTCCCATATGAAGGACGCAACTGGTATAGAAGGTCATCCCTCTTTCTCTTTTGTTTACACAATTATGCTTTGACTGATAAATCAGGGGCAAAAATAGTGAAGAGATTTTGTGTGTATTAATTTGGGGCTCGGCACCCCGCTGCCAGCTCTTCTATCAATTGGATAAGTGGATGAAGCCACTAGTCTAGGGTGTGAAATCCAATTAACAAGTGAGATAAAGATTCTCTATTTACGTCCTCATGAGCAAAAACAGGAACACAAAGGAGGAGTATTTTTTGAAGGTTTTAAAGGTAACACATGAGCAATTTATTTGGAGTGGCAGTTAAATACCACATGTAGGTAGGTATGGTGGACACAATGGGAAAACTTGGTTTTAGGGAGTTGGATGCACAAGTATAATTCCATACTCAGTACAGGTGGAGGCTAGCAAAAGACTGGGAGCGACAAATCAAGAGAGCATAAGAGCCATAATCATGCATAGAGACATAAACATCATTAATTAAAGCATAAGCGGCATCACAAGTTCAACAACTAAATGATCATAGAGGCTATTAGTGACTGCTTCATAGTCATAAACATGGTGTGAGCATGCGCCAAGTCAACCAAATAAAACATTCAAAAGAGAATACCATAAATTTATGCTTCAATATGACAAGAACAACTCATGAATCTTTCAATGGCACATTAAACACTCTCATCTATTTGAGGCTAAACATGCTAATCAATAAGAACAAGGCTTTAAAATTAAAATAACATCTATCATGATACAAAAAAATTCTAGCCACAGTCTATACAAGCTTCTACTTGCACCATTAAAAATTCTACTTCAAGCAGCAGTTTCTTTTCCCAACAAGCACCATACAAGATATGTTTTAACAAAAATACTCTTCATGATACAACAATCAAACATTAGAGAAATCACATAACACTACTAGAACTAACAACTCTGAATAAGAGATGCATGAAAACAAAGGCTAAACGCAGTACTAGCAAAAAGTGAACACTCATAGAACAATAAGAATGAAAACTAGAGTGTTCTAAGCAATAAAAACGGAGCGTGTCTCTCCCCCACACAAGTATGATAAGATCCAACCATAAAATAAAGCAAAGAAAACTAAACAAACTGAAAGAAAAATAAAATACGCTCCAAGTAAAGCACATAAGATGTGACTGAATAAAAATATAGTTTCACTAGAAGTGACCTGATAAATTGTTGATGAAGAAGGGGAGGGATGCCTTGGGCATCCCCAAGCTTAGATGCTTGAGTCTTCTTGGAATTTTCTGTGATTTACAACCGGGGAATCCCCAAGCTTAGGCTTTTCACTCTTTTTGATCACGTCATATCATCCTCTTCTATTGAACCTTGAAAACTTCCTTCACACCAAACTTCTCACAATCTTCATTAGCAACGTTAGTGCAATCGAAATAATAAATTCACATGGTTCAGTTTCAACACAAGCCTAACACTCATAAACATATTATCTACTGTCACAACTTCTTTTAGAACTCTTTTTCTCAAAATAACACTAAAAGAAAGAGATTAAGAGGCAAATGCAATTATTAGCAGAAATCTGTCAAAACAGAACAACAGGTAAAGATAATGTTTTTAGAAATTCCTATGTTGCTCAAATCAAAAATTGGTCAACTAAGAAAAGTTGCATATATAGCCTGGGATTACGCTAAAAAAAACTCAGGTCTTTTGGAATTTCCTGTTATTTTATACGAATTTAACAGTGGACAGCGGAAATCTGTTTCCTGCGCAGAAATCCAAAATATAGTCTCAACTTTCCAATAGAGGCTTTACTTGGCTCAACAAAGACACAAAAGAAAGATACAGCGGGGTTTATAAGGAAATAGACAACAACCAGGTGCGAAGAAAACAAAATAAAAAACGGAATACGGGTTGAAAACGGAGCAATAAAACGGGTTGTCTCCCGGTAGCGCTTTTCTTTAAATGCCTTTCAGCTAGGCACAATGATTTTTAAAAGATGCTCACATAAGAATAAGAGTTGAAGCACAATAACAGAGCATTAAGAAGCAAATATAAAACAAATTTAAGTCTAACCCACTTCCTATGAAAAAGAACCTTGTAGAAAAACAAGTCAACGGAGCACAATGTGACTAGCATAGGAAGACAAAATAAGTGCAACTTCAAAATTTTCAACATAAAGAGGGGAAACTTAATATTGTTGAGATGCATAAAACCATGTTTCCCTCTCTCATAATAACTTTCAATAGCATCATGAATAAAGTTAACAATATAACTATCACATAAAACATGCTTATCATGAGCCACATGCATAAAAGAATTAATACTCTCTAGATAAGCATAGTCATTTTTATTAATAGTAGTGGGAGCAAATTCAACAAAATAGCTATCATTATTATTCTCATCACCATAATCATTAAATATAGGAGGCATATTGTATCATAATTAATTTTTTCCTCAATTGTAGGTGGACTGAAAATATCATATTCATCATTGTAAATGTGGTGACCCAGCACACCACTGCATGTGTAGTGCGCAAGTCGGTGATATAATACTCACAGAAGGACTTATCCGTGAATATTACATCTCTCAGAGTGGTACAACAGAAACACAGCGGGTCCAGGCAAAACTATAGGATACAAACTTCATTACAAAATCTCGAGAATCTCTTTGAAGAATCAAAGAAGATCTCATACAAATGAACATCAGAATAAGAAATTCGAAGATCGGAGCTGGAGAATTACTCTAGCTCAGAACTTAATCTACTACGGCTGATGTCAGCCCTAATCTATGGCTTCTAACAACTAACTCCAAGAATGGACTCCACCTACACCTTGATAGATTCTCCTCCATCAGCGTTGTTGATGACGATGCTTTCATGGTTAAGTAAGAGATGACTCCACCTAGCTTCATGAGGTAGTGATGGCTTCACGATGACAACTTTCGTAGGGATTCAACTCTAAGCAGGAGTCAAACGGGAACGAATGAGTAACGAGTGTTACTCAGCAAGTTCATGATATATAGTGGGTGGTTTGACGCACTAACTACAGCTTTAGACTTGAAAGATTCTTAAGCTAATGCAAGGTTTTTGTAAATCTTTCTTCAAGATGTTACTTTTAATTCTGAAAACTATGCCCGCCAGATCTTCACAGGACTAGAACTTCATGGAGTTGCCTTTCCTGCGGCGTTCGCAACTCCTTCCCGGAACATGGGGTAACATGCCACATCCTTTTACACTCTGCAGAGGTGCGTTACTTTACCCATGGACGACCAAGACCATGTTGCACAACCAGGTGTACATTCCTGTCCACTCCTACTCAGGTGTGGGGCCCAGTTGTTGGTCCAAGCCAAACCGTGCTTCTCCGCACAACGCATGCCCACCCATTTCCGCCAGCAGGTTGAACACCTGATTCCACCCCTCACGATGGATATCTACGCGCTCCTGGCAAACACTCATAGACCCTAGAGTCCGTGGGAGGTAAGGGCTCCCACGCATGTGCATGTAGTCCCGCAGAACCTACAGCGTACGTCTCTGGCAGTCCGTTGACATGCGAACAAGAGAAGATCACAGCTGACTTACTCCCCCCATAGAAGATCCATGGTTAACGCAAATTTACGGCGCAAGAATCCTGAAGGCAGTTGTGATTAATCCTAGGTAATACTTTTCCATGCAGATGGAACCTTCCTTTGACCTATTCATCTTACCATGGTTCCATCCGCCCACCAAACAGAATACTACCACTCGGGTAGTCATTCAATTAGTCATATTATTATAAAAATGAGATCATGCATTCTTTTGAGACTAGGTGGTAATACGATAGAGTTTTGGCAGTTAGTTTGTTATGAAGTACTACAAAGGATATGAGCAAGTGATGGACTTGCCTGAGATTGAAATAACCATAATAATTCATGTCTTATGGTTCAAGGGTCTCGTAGGAAATCCCGACATCTTAAAGATAGCAAAGTAGTCCCGGTAAGGACTACTGAAAACACTGGCAAGATGATACATGCATAATAATGAGATGCATCGCGAAATACCCTGGAAAACACCCCAGCTTATAAGTGTAAGCTACGTTTGATACGATAACTTAATCACTTGAGATTTAGGTGAAATGTTCCATTACTTGTGGTGATGTGGTTATTACTTCTTTTAGACTTACATGGGTTTCACTTTTACTTAACAAACACTCGTTATCAGGTTTAGGTAGAAGTGTTTATTACTTGGTTAGATATCAAAACAATAACACAAGGAAAACAACTATTAAAAAGATAACATACACATTTTATTTTATGTTCAAGGGTGTAGAGTTAATGAAAAAGAGTTTAATTGAAATATGATGATTAAATACAACTAACTCTATCATCATAATACTTGCTAATGATATGTGATGATAGTTTTAGTAGATGTGAAAACATGAGGGTTTTATTAATAAATAAAATAATATTGTGGCAATTATTTCTCGTTATAAGGGAATATAATAGAATTCTATTATACGTTTAGAAATAATTTTATAAGTTAAACAAAATGCTTTATATTTGAAATTTGATTTGTAAATGTTTTTATCTTTAATTTGATATAACATTTTATGTTTTCTGAAAATATTTGAATAAATTATTAATTTACTAAATTTAAATGAATTAAATGACTAGGCAAATATTGCATACATAAAAAATTTAATCAAATGGTTTTGTAAACATCATATATGAGTTGCATTTGTCATTTGGAGCATTTTGGTATATAACTTGTATTTTTCTGATTTTATGAATTATTTATTATTTTTCTCAATTTTTTTAATGATTTAATTTATTTAAAAATATTTAATTTTAATTTTTTTTTTGAAAAGTTGATAAACATTTAGATTATATTTTTCTAAATATTTTGGTATATTTTTCCTAATTTTCTGATGTATAAAACAATAGATATTCAATTATCAAAATTAAATCAATTGATAATTTAAAATGACAGGTGGGGCCTACCTGTCAGGGATTTTTTTATTTTTATTTTATATTGGTAAATTGATTTAACTGATAACGGGGCCCCACAGTGACTTCAGCATGATGTCACTGTGACGCCAGCGCAGATCAGAACGACTCTACCGTGATGCAATCTGTCGATCCCTCGATCGATCCACGAGCTCGTTGCTCCTGTCGGACAGAGGAGGTGACGGGGAGCATTTTGGTGGCGGTGCCGCCGGTTATTGACCACCGGAGGTGCTCCGTCGAGCACATCCCGCGGTGGCGGTCACCGGTGTCCGACAATGGTGATGGAAACGAGCATCCCCGGCTTAACGGAATACATGACGATGATCATGAGCTCACCGGGAGTTTAAGGATCTGGTCGAGGTGGCTCGGAGAGGTCTTAATCGACGGCGATGTCGAAGTTCGGCCGACGGCCGGAGTTGAAGAAGGTGATCAGATTCCGCGATACCACTTCTCCTCGGCTCGTGAATCTTGGCGAGGAGTAAGAGGAGATCATGGCGTAGCTCCAAGGCCACTCCGTTGAGCTCAGTATGTCCTGTATCGACGGCGCGCGGTGGCGATAGCCGGAGCTAGGGTTTCTGTTACGGTGGGAAATACAGAGAAAAGGAACACGGGGAGGCTGATTGCGGAGAGGAGGTTCGATCCAGACGCCTCTCTGCGTTTTATAGCTACGCGGAAGTACCTCCAGAGGTGACAGCGCGACGGCGGCGAGCTGTGTGTGTGCCTGCCTTCGTGGAAGACGACTGTCATGAAGTTTTTCCAAATAACCCCCTGAAATTTGAGAGATTCACGAGGAAGTCCTTCGGTTGATAAAAACTGAAAAGAAACCCCTGTTTTCAGGGCCTATTTGTAAATAGAAAATTAATAAAAATCACATTTGAATTCTTTATCGAATTTTACACCTCACCATGTTTCGTTTTGCTGGATTTGAAGAATATTTGTATTTTTTATTTAGGGTGCTAGATTAAGTGATATTATTGTTTTTACTCAATTCTATTTATGAAATGTCTTAAATCTATTTTAGGCATGAATATTATCTTCACACCACACACATAGGGTTTCCAAGTGGTGTGTTATAAGTGGATCATATTGTATAAAATTCTTTATAGAAACTAATTGGTATCACTACTAGATAATGTTTCTTTACAGAGTAATGAAAATAATTTAATATGGAATTTTATTCCATGACACACTAAATTATTTTAATGGGTGAAGGGACTTGTTTTTATTTTTACAACTTTGTTAATCTCCTAACTAAAACTCTTAGCAAGCTTGGTTGTCATTTACTAAGTGTGTGTGAAAGAAAGGTTTGTTGCTTTTAGTACTTGATTAAATTGAAACTTGAGTGGCTTTGAAATCTTATTGGTTTGTTTTCCACCAGTTTCCAAATATGGATATTATCCCATATTTGTTTTAGAACATATAATCATTTACATGTGGGTGTATGGTTGAATTCTTGTTGTTTTCCATTTGTATTATGGGTGAGGAAGATCTGGAAAACAAGGGAATTAGTTTGTTTCCACCTACCTTAGCATATCACAAGACACATGGATGCAAGGGCTTGTTATTATTTTATCTCTTGATAATTGTTTCCATTAAAGATATAATTATATGTTCCTCATCTCAGATGAGCTTGACAAGGGATAGAGATTATAGGTTCTCTAATAATACCTAATGATTCACTGGATAACTGCTTATGTTCCCTTATTGAGGCAGTGTTGCTTCATGTTCTTCTATTGCTTGATGTTCTTCTCTCTAGTTGCCACTAGTCTTCTGTTATCACCTTTTTCCATTGCAGGTGGGTTCCTCTCTTGGTTTCCAAACTCAACTGTCTCACCATTGTGGTGAATACATCCAATTACTCCAAGCAAGGATTTTACTTAGATGTTTGTAAAAGAATGTGATTTTATTTTATGACATCAAGTTACCATATGCATATAAGAATAATTTGTTAACAAGTGGGCCAAACTTGCCTCCAAATTGCTAATCATATACAATAGGCTGAGATGTACCATGTAATTCAATCTTTTGTTTGTTTGTGTATGACACTCCATTGTTTCAGTATACAAAAGTGATCTGCTAACAAGGTGCACAAGCTTGTTACCAAACTACTTCTATATAACACTAACATTGGAATATCACACTATTTCAAGAGGTTTAATAAGATCAGATCAAGATATACGAGTTTCCAATTAGTCTTATAGTAGCTTAGAGTAGCACTTCTAGAACACTCTAAATAATCACCTTCAAGATCTTCATGTGGTAGTTCCTCCTGTCTTGTGGTTTCTTCTCTTGCAAAATAACTTGGAGGAGAATGGGAAACAAGATACAATGGTCTAGCCAAAATAACAAGATCTAGACTAAGGGTTAATTAATGCTTTTATTATCCTTCCATACATTTCTTGTTTTGCTTCCCATAAGATAGATACTTGTCTCATACATGATTGGTTTTACTTAGCTTTCAATCCAATTCCTCTAATAGAGGTTATAACTTGTTGTTATTCATTACTTGTATCCAGAGATACTTTAGTTTTTGAATGTTAATTTGAATAGAGATGTGGAATGCTTATAGATTGCTTACTTATATAAAATTAATGAGACAATTATCATTAGAAGATGATTGGGGTTTAATGATTTAAGTCGGAGTTGGAAAATGTTTTCTCAGGGTGTCATGTTGTTATTATATGTTCTTCATTTGTAAACATAATGCAGGCATAGAGGTTTGGAAAGATCATATGTAATGATCAAGGTTTAACAATGGTTTAAGAAGATTTATCTCTTCTTTAAGATACTTCTTTTATGGTTGATGAGATATGTACATATTCGATAAATATGTTAATACAATCATTATATCATTTTCCACTTGTGGGTTTTGAGTTAACCACTGTATGTATTACTTGTGTTCTGTTGAAACTTTGTTCTTCACTTGTGATGGTTCACCTTATAGTTATGAGATGATTTGGAGAGATGTTGTGGAAATGAACTGATAACTTAGGGAGTTGTTGTTATATAGAAGATCACATCTCTGTTGATGAGATGGTTCAATTATGCATTACACATTGGTGGAAGTATGGTCATCAGATATGTGATTTGGATACTCACCCCTCTTTGAGTTGTAGATACCTAATGAATTATCCCAAGTCACTTAAAGACTTGTGGTTTAGGTTGTTGAGAGTTTGTGTTGGTCGCAACCAATTATGTTTTATATAACCAGATGATTTGGTTTGTAGAGATGCTATGTTATAATGATAACTCCAAATGTACTCTTGACTAGATGAACTAGACCTATTTCATCATGTCAAGTGAAACATTGGTCACTTTGATTCGTTTAAACTTTCGCGCCAAAATTTCCCGTACTTTTAGATGCATGCTTTGCAAATGCACATATTATATTTAGATCCTTATAACCTCCCAAACACTGGGATGTTACGGTATCTCCCCCTTAACAAGAACTTCGTCCCGAAGTTCAACCTCTCTCACGTAAAGATAGGTAGAGAGAACTTCTGTAGAGCATTGATTCTTCACAACTGTTTCCTTGTGTTGGCCTTGGTATGTATAGCCTCTTGTCTTGATTGCTCACCTTACACTGTCTTGAGTAATAATCTAATACTAAGCATGTTGCTATGACAACTCTGTTTTGTTACTAGGCCTTCCTAATGGTCTCACGAAGAATACGTGATACTTCCACCACATAGTGGATACCATGTCCCATTCTCCGATGAATTGTTATGGTTTCCTATCTCTCTCAACTTTCCGAAGAACATTTGGTATATCCTCCAGATGATGAATAACCAATAAGATTCTTCCAGTACAATGGGTATTGTCTATGTTTAGGACTTCATTTGGTTCAACCTAATGATCTCAAGAGGAATACTTCTCAAAGGAACTTGTACAACGTAGTGCACATTGACTTAGACTCGATTATTAGTGAAAATATCTTCGAGTTTCCTCGAGTTTTAACTCTTTCCTATAGGTGACTATAACCTATTCCACTGGTTGCTTCATATGGTCCTTCTATATCTTTGGGTTTTGATTTCTACATATTTCTTTCTAGGGTACAACTATTCATGTTATCATCTTGGCATCACTTGTGGTAGCTCACCATGTGTTGATGAAGTATCTCACCAAATCCAAACAAGATGTGAATGTGGTCCATTCCCATGAGTGGCTTTATTGATTTCTGCCTTCTTGACTTCACAGACTACCAGAGCTTTGGAGGTTGTATCAATCTGCTGATTATTCAGACCGCTCTTACACTAATCCTATACCCTCTAGACCAGTAACATCAAGATAGAACTCAATGTTTGCACATGCATTTGCACATCAAGTTCAATCTTCACGTACAGATCTAGTCAATCAAAGATCCAAATAAGATCCAATAAATCCCAAATAAAGTTATCACTCATGCATCAAAAGCCTATGAAATAACAGTAATTTAAGTAAAGCATCTCAAGTACCAAGGCTCTTAAATGCTATACACTACAAGTAGGTATATAGTACCTTGTAATCCTATTCTACACAACCACTCTTTGCCCAAGTAATTACTCCAATTGCATGCCTTACTGCAATGGAATAAACCAAGAAAAATTGATCCTATAGTAGTTGTTGTCTAACTTGGTTCCATATAGGACTAAGTACCATGTCAATTTGAAGTACTTCATCTTGATTATGATCAGCTTCTCATGGCATCTGTTGATCCTTCATGTTATTGATCACATCGTAGGAGTCGTAATGTAGCTTTCGTCAATGCTTATGCCTTCTCCTAGTTCTATACTATACTATAATGATTCACCTCTAGACTTTATAACCAAGGATATGGTATATACCCCATAGTTACCATGGTCTAAGGACTCTTCATGATTCTCAAATATCCCTTCTTGATGACTCCTATGCTTACTCTATACCCTATTCTACTCCATCCTATTCATTCATAGAATGGGGTAATCATCACTGTGACTTGATCATCTCTGACTATGTCAGAACTCTTTTACTCAATGAACCTGATACATGCTAGACTTCAAACTATTCATACCTAGGTATTAAGAAAATAGATAAGTAGATTTACTCAAGTTGAGTAAGAAATTCTATAAAAGTATGATCGTATCATTCTCAAGTGAATGATCATCATAGTTGTAGGAAGTGTGGTTTAAATAAGATGGTTTCCTATAGTCTTAACCAACCTACAGATCTCCTAAAAGGTTTTTAACCTAAGGTCGCTTCGCTCTGATACCATCTGTGGTGACCCAGCACACCACTACATGTGTAGTGTGCAAGTCAGTGATATAATACTCATAGAAGGACTTATCCGTGAATATTACATCTCTCAGAGTGGTACAACAGAAACACAGTGGGTCCAGGCAAAACTATAGGATACAAACTTCATTACAAAATCTCGAGAATCTCTTTGGAGAATCAAAGAAGATCTCATACAAATGAACATCAGAATAAGAAATTCGAAGATCCGAGCTGGAGAATTACTCTAGCTCAGAACTTAATCTACTACGGCTGATGTCAGTTCTAATCTATGGCTTCTAACAACTAACTCCAAGAATGGACTCCACCTACACCTTGATAGCTTCTCCTCGATCAGCGTTGTTGATGACGATGCTTTCCTGGTTAAGTAAGAGATGACTCCACCTAGCTTCATGAGGTAGTGATGGCTTCACGATGACAACTTCCGTAGGGCTTCAACTCTAAGAAGGGGTCAAACGGGAACGAATGAGTAACGAGCGTTACTCAGCAAGTTCATGATATATAGTGGGTGGTTTGATGCACTAACTACAGCTTTAGACTCAAAAGAGTCATAAGCTAATGCAAGGTTTTTGTAAATCTTTCTTCAAGAGGTTGCTTTTAATTCTGAAAACTATGCCCGCCAGATCTTCATAGGACTAGAACTTCATGGAGTTGCCTTTCCTCCGGCGTTCGCAGCTCCTTCCCGGAACATGGGGTAACATGCCACATCCTTTTACACTCTGAAGAGGTGCGTTACTTTACCCATGGACGACCAAGACCATGTTGCACAACCAGGTGTACATTCCTGTCCAGTCCCACTCAGGTGTGGGGCCCGGTTGTTGGTCCAAGCCAAACCGTGCTTCTCCGCACAATGCATGCCCACCCATTTCCGCCAGCGGGTTGAACGCCTGATTCCACCCCTCACGATGAAGATCTACGCGCCCCTGGCAGACACTCATAGACCCCAGAGTCCGTGGGACGTAAGGTCTCCCACCCATGTGCATGTAGTCCCGCAGAACCTACAATGTACGTCTCTGGCAGTCCATTGACATGCGAACGATAGAAGATCACAGCTGACTTACTCCCCCCCCCATAGAACACCCATCGTTAACGCGAATTTACGGCGCAAGAATCCTGACGGCAGTTCTGATTAATCCTAGGTAATATGTTCCCATGCAGATGGAACCTTCCTTTGACCTATTCATCTTACCATGGTTCCATCCGCCCACCAAACAGAATACTACCACTCGGGTAGTCATTCAATTAGTCATATTATTATAAAAATAGGATCATGCATTCTTTTGAGACTAGGTGGTAATACGATAGAGTTTTTGCAATTAGTTTGTTATGAAGTACTACAAAGGATATGAGCAAGTGATGGACTTGCCTGAGATTGAAATAACCATAATAATTCATGTCTTCGGGTTCAAGGGTCTCGTAGGCAATCCCGACATCTGAAAGATAGCAAATTAGTCCCGGTAAGGACTACTGAAAACACTGGCAATATGATACATGCACAATAATGAGATGCATCGCGAAATACCCTGGAAAACACCCCAGCTTATAAGTGTAAGCTACGTTTGATACGATAACTTAATCACTTGAGTTTTAGGTGAAATTTTCCATTACTTGTGGTGATGTGGTTATTACTTCTTTTAGACTTACATGGGTTTAACTTTTACTTAACAAACACTTGTTATCAGGTTTAGGTATAAGTGTTCATTACTTGGTTAGATATCAAAACATTAACACAAGGAAAACAACTATTAAAAAGATAACAGACAAATTTTATTTTATGTTCAAGGGTGTAGAATTGATGACAAAGAGTTTAATTGAAATATGATGATTTAATACAACTAACTCTATCATCATAATACTTGCTAATGATATGTGATGATAGTTTTAGTAGATGTGAAAACATGAGGGTTTTATTAATACAGAAAATAATATTGTGGCAGTTATTTCTCGTTATAAGGGAATATAATATAATCCTATTATACGTTTATAAATAAGTTTATTAGTTAAAAAAAATGTTTTATATTTGACATATTTGAGTTGGAAATGTTTTTATCTTTAATTTGATATAACATTTTATATTTTCTGAAAATATTTGAATAAATTGTTAATTTACTAATTTTAAATGAAAAAAATGACTAGGCAAATATTGCATACATAAATTTTTAATCAAATGGCTTTGTAAACATCATCTATGAGTAGCATTTGTCATTTGGAGCATTTTGATATATAACTTGTATTTTTATGATTTTATGAATTATTTATTATTTTTCTCTAATTTTTTTAATGATTTAATTTATTTAAAAAATTATTTAATTTTAAATTGTTTTGAAAAGTTGATAAGCATTTATATTATATTTTTCTAAACATTTTGGTATATTTTTCCTAATTTTCTGATGTATAAAACAATAGATATTAATTATCAAAATTAAATCAATTGATAATTTAAAATGACAGGTGGGGCCTACCTGTCAGGGATTTTTTTTCTTTTTCTTTTTATTTTTACATTGGGAAATTGATTTAACTGACAGGAGCCCCACAGTGACGTCAGCATGACGTCACTGTGACGCCAGCGCAGATCAGAACGACTCTACCGTGTTGCAATCCGTCGATCCCTCGATCGATCCACGAGCTCGTTGCTCCTGTCGGACAGAGGAGGTGACGGGGAGCATTTTGGTGGCGGCGCCGCCGGTTATTGACCACCAGAGGTGCTCCGGCGAGCACATCCCGCGGCGGCGGTCACCGGTGTCCGACGATGGTGATGGAAACGAGCATCCCCGGCTTAACGGAATACATGACGATGATCATGAGCTCACCGGGAGTTTAAGGATGCGGTCGAGGTGGCTCGGAGAGGTCTTAATCGACGGCGATGTCGAAGTTCGGCCGACGGCCGGAGTTGAAGAAGGTGATCAGATTCCACGATACCACTTCTCCTCGGCTCGTGAATCTTGGCGAGGAGTAAGAGGAGATCATGGCGTAGCTCCAAGGCCACTCCGTTGAGCTCAGGATGTCCTGTATCGACGGCGCGCGGTGGCGATAGCCGGAGCTAGGGTTTCTGTTACGGTGGGAAATAGAGAGAAAAGGAATACGAGGAGGGTGATTGCGGAGAGGAGGTTCGATCCAGACGCCTCTCTGCGTTTTATAGCTACGCGGAAGTACCTTCTGAGGTGACAGCGCGACGGCGGCGAGCTGTGTGTGTGCCTGCCGTCGTGGAAGACGACTGTCATGAAGTTTTTCCAAATAACCCCCTGAAGTTTGAGAGATTTACGAGGAAGTCCTTCGGTTGATAAAAACTGAAAAGAAACCCCTGTTTTCAGGGCCTATTTGTAAATAGAAAATTAATAAAAATCACATTTGAATTCTTTATCGAATTTTACACCTCACCATGTTTCGTTTTGGTGGATTTGAAGAATATTTGTATTTTTTTTATTTAGGGTGCTAGATTAAGTGATTTTATTGTTTTTACTCAATTCTATTTATTAAATGTCTTAAATCTATTTTAGGCATGAATATTATCTTCACACCACACACATAGGGTTCCCAAGTGGTGTGTTATAGGTGGATCATATTGTATAAAATTCTTTATAGAAACTAATTGGTATCACTACTAGATAATGTTTCTTTACACAGTACTGAAAATCATTTAATATGGAATTTTATTCCATGACACACTAAATGATTTTAATGGGTGAAGGGACTTGTTTTTCTTTTTACAACTTTGTTATTCTCCTAACTGAAACTCTTAGCAAGCTTGGTTGTCATTTACTAAGCGTGTGTGAAAGAAAGGCTTGTTGCTTTTAGTACTTGATTAAATTGAAACTTGAGTGGCTTTGACATCTTATCTGTTTGTTTTCCACCAGTTTCCAAATGTGGATATTATCCCATATTTGTTTTAGAACATATAATCATTTACATGTGGGTGTATAGTTGAATTCTTGTTGTTTTCCATTTGTATTATGGGTGAGGAAGATCTGGAAAACAAGGGAATTAGTTTGTTTCCACCTACCTTAGCATATCACAAGACACATGGATGCAAGGGCTTGTTATTATTTTATCTCTTGATAATTGTTTCCATTAAAGATATAATTATATGTTCCTCATCTCAGATGAGCTTGACAAGCGATAGAGATGATAGGTTCTCTAATAATACCTAATGATTCACTGGATAACTGCTTATGTTCCCTTACCGAGGCCGTGTTGCTTCATGTTCCTCTATTGCTTGATGTTCTTCTCTCTAGTTGCCACTAGTCTTCTGTTATCACCTTTTTCCATTGCAGGTAGGTTCATCTCTTGGTTTCCAACCTCAACTATCTCACCATTGTGGTGAAAACATCCAATTACTCCAAGCAAGGATTTTACTTAGATTTTGTAAAAGAATGTGATTTCATTTTATGACATCAAGTTACCAGATGCATATAAGAAGAATTTGTTAACAAGTGGGCCAGACTTGCCTCCAAATTGCTAATCATATACAATAGGCTAAGATGTACCATGTAATTCAATCTTTTGTTTGTTTGTGTATGACACTCCATTGTTTGAGTATACAAAAGTGATCTGCTAAACAGGTGTACAAGCTTGTTACCAAACTACTTCTATATAACACTAACATTGGAATATCACACTATTTCAAGAGGTTTAATAAGATCAGATCAAGATATAAGAGTTTCCAAGTACTCTTATAGTAGCTTAGAGTAGCACTTCTAGAACACTCTAAATAATCACCTTGAAGATCTTCATGTGGTAGTTCCTCCTGTCTTGTGGTTTCTTCTCTTGCAAAATAACTTGGAGGAGATTGGGAAACAAGATACAATGGTCTAGCCAAAATAACAAGATCTAGATTAAGGGTTAATTAATGCTGTTATTATCCTTACATACATTTCTTGTTTTGCTTCCCATAAGATAGATACTTGTCTCATACATGATTGGTTTTACTTAGCTTTCAATCCAATTCCTCTAATAGAGGTTATAACTTGTTGTTATTCAATACTTGCATCTAGAGATACTTTAGTTTTTGAATGTTAATTTGAATAGAGATGTGGAATGCTTATAGATTTCTTACTTATACAAAATTAATGAGACAATGATCATTAGAAGATGATTGGGGTTTAATGATTTGTAACATCCCAAGTATGAAAATACCCCTAGAATGCTTTGTTCTTTGTTTTATTTCAAGCAATGCATCATGTCATCATGTTTACTTATTGTTTGCATTTGTTTTCCATCTGTTTTATTCTGTTTTTCACAATTCAAATTCAAACCTTTTTCAACATGGTTTCATACTTGCTCTGTTACAACTTTTGGAACCAAAATAACAAATAAAAACAACCCTTTTATTCCTTGTTTTCACTTATAAAATTGTGGCTTTAAATCCAACCAATAATTCAATCAATAATTCTCAAATCACCTTTTAAATTCCCAAACCAAGTTCTCAATCAGTACCTTTTGGGAACCATAAAAATCACCAAACATTTCTTCCCTCTAAATCATTCTAAAACCCTAGGGGTAACCCTATTTTTATACATGTTTTATCAAGATTTTATTAAACTCAAAACCTTCTATGTTGATTTCAAACACAAACTCCTATTTTAAAATTTAATTTTTGAAAACTAAAGTTGGTTTGTGGTTTCTAATTATCTAACAAACTTAACCAAATTTTTCTGTAATTTTTGTTGACCAAAACCTTAACAGTTTTCTCTAAAAACCAAACTACAAAAAAAAAAATAATAAAACAGAAAAGAATAAAATGAGCTAACCTAGCGCGCGCGCGGCAGCTAACGCCAGCCCAGCCCGCTAAGCCTACCCCGCGCGCGCAACCCAACCCAACAGCGCAACTTACCGCTTCGCGGGTGCGCCAAGATTCGTGCCTGCACTCTCCTTCTTCGTCAAACTGTACGGCGGCCATCGGGGGACGCCACCGCGACAGAAATCGCCGCCGGCCGACGGCTCCGTGGGTTTCCGCGCCTATAAGTACCTCCTAGGGCCCTGGCAGGTGCCCTAGGCTCCTAGGGTTCCCCCCATCCCATCGCAGCGCCGCCAATTCCTCCTCCATCGCCGCTCCCACCTCTCTGCAACTCCTTCCCGCCGTCGATCTCTGAAAATCTTCATGGCGCCGCCGCCTAGGTCACCCACCTAGCCACCTCTGCCCAGGAATCAGCTCGCCGTCACCTCCTCTTCCCCTTGGACACCTTCAATCGCCCCGGTGAGCATCAAATCGGCGACGCGATCCTCTCTTTCTTTCCGGCCACCGTGCCTACTTTCTGAATCCAAGGACCTCGCCGTCGTTGCAGGGCCCCTCGTCGACGTTGGAGCACGGGACCAGCATCGCCACCTCGCCCTCGACGTGTTGGACACCTGAGCAGCCGCAGAGGGCCACCAGGGGCTCGCCGCCGTCCACGACTGTCCGCGCCACCGCCGTCGTCAGCCTCGCGTCATCACCGTCGAGCCGCTGCAACCTCTACGTTCGCTGGTGAGCAGCCAAGCCCTTCCTCTCTCTCTGTGGATGCGCATGCATCACTGCGCCGTCCACGTCTGCCTCCAATCGTGAGCGCCACCGTGCAATCGTCGCCGGCGACGTTTTCTGTCAGTCGAGCACGTTTTCGTCGTCAGTTTCGTCAGTAACAACGCGTTACTGAACCTCACCTTGGCTGAACCCCCTTATCTGTCAAACTCGCGCGCACACCGCAGTGGTTCAGCCCAATCTCTTGCACAGCGAGCTCGCGGGTTCGAGCCCCGCGGCCGCAATCTTTTTTGGGAGAATTTCTCCCCAGCGCAGCCCCACCTGGCAGTGGCCCTCTGTGCCACGCCAGCGCGCTCCCTCCACGCTGGCCACGGGCCCCTCCTGTCAGCGTGTGTGTGTAAAACCTGCACGGTAACAAAAGTTAAACATGAACCTGTTAATTTTTCCAAATTCTTTTTAAATAACAGAATAAACACCTAAACTTAGAAATTCAATAACTTTCAATCTGTAAACCTAATAACTAAACTTTGTATATGAATTCTGATCCAAATTTTATACTCTTTCCAAATAACTTATTTGTGTTCTGTTTTGAATTTTCAAAATGCAATTTAAATTCAAATTCAAATAATTCAAATGCCTTTTGCAATAATTCATAACTAATTCATACTGATTTCAAATAATTCAAATAAAATATGTTTTTCACCCCTTTTTGAATGCTCTATTCAAATATAAATTTTGTTTTCTGGTTTAAACAATTTAAACTGCCTAAACTATTTAAATCTTGTTTAATTCAATTAAAAATTGTTTAATATTGTTTAATTCATAACTAATTAATCCAAAGTCCAATTTCAAATTGTGAAACATGTAATCCAACTAAAATTTGATAAACTTTTCAAATATAAAATTTGTATTTTGTTTTGCACCCTTTAACTTGATGATAACAACATTTACTTGTGTGCCATGTTTAAGTAACAACATTCCAAATTTGATAAATGCCTTTTCTAAATTGTTAGCTATCATTCCAATGGCATTTAACTTGTTATGTTATTGTTATTCATCATGCATGCATCATACTAATTCAACTACACCTAATGCTTAGTGATAGAACAATTAATTCCACTCCAAGCATGGGCTTCCATATGCATCCTTTTGCATATGGAATCCATTTAAACTTGTGTTTCATGTCAATCAAGTTATTTTGGTGCATCTATTAAACATGACATGCATCCTCCAATGTTTGTGCACCTATGCCATGTATTGATTGCCCGTCTTCCTTCGTTGTTGTTTTTGCTTCTTCTCGGTTAGACGACGACGTTGGTACCGACGAGCCTTACGACACCACTACTCAGGACCTAGCCCAGTACGAGGCTGAGCTGCCAGGCAAGTTATCACTCACATGAATCATTGAGTTCCTTTCCACACTTGTTGTCGATACTATCTTTTGTCTACTATTGCTAGCCCTATGTATCGTTGCTTGTTCTCCGAACCCATCACATGATACCTTGATCCATGATATTGCCACCACCTCCATACCTACAGCCATTGCTTGTGCCTGTTATTACCTAGCATGCTTAGGGTTGCTTTTACTCGAGTCTGTTGTCAGTTACTACTGTTACTATCTCATTATCTTGTACCGGGGCTCGTTACTAATCAATCAATCCTGTTAATTGCTAATGGTAATAATAATTTGATGATAAGGCACCGGCAGGAGGCCCATGAGTGGTTTTGGAGCCTGCTAGTGTCGACCCTAATAGGAAAAGGGTCTTGTCTACTGATCCATGATGAGCGCACTACCCGCATTTGGGAAGCGAGTATGGGCGCCCCCCTCAACTTGACCTGATTCGCATCTCGTCCAAATCGCCTCATTTAGTTCGTGTTTTCCATTTGCCGCATGCATGTTTTTGCGAGCCCAGCGCAGGGTGGAACTTTTGTAGTCGGCATATAGGGGGACACGTTCTTAGAGTGCTATGAGGGTCCATTTTCTTCTGGGCTCGATTAGCCGTGCGCCCAAGGTGCTTTGGGCTTGATGCGGAGAATGGTTGGTTGTGTAGAGTACCCCGCTTGGTGGGTTAGCTTCCCATCTGGCGGGTTATTCTTGAGTGTACGGCCAAATTGGTGCAACCCTGCAGGGATAATCTTCTCGAGAAGCCGTGTTTTCCGCGGTTATGGATTACTTGGTGAAAGTACTGGCTAACAAGTACTCAGGACAACTTCAACATAATGATCAATCATGTTTCACCCAATGATTAATAATTTGACTAGTAATAGGTTATTCACACAATAACTTGATTCACCTTATCACAACGGTGTGAGTTATCCTCGGATCGCTTCTTTGGATAAGGGGCGAGATCCAGGATGGGTTTGGTTGAAGTTATCTTTCAGTTGGTTACAATCCTCGATCTTATCTTTTCTGTTAGCCGGAACTTGTAGTTTTTTTCTGTAGTTGGTTAGAGCAGCCAGCAGCAACTTTTATATCACCCCTTTCTTCCGTTGATCCCAAGCATCTATGCTTGTGTTGACGGGTAACTCCTTGATGAACTGTGAGTCTTGCTTGCCAGTACTTGGATGTACTGACCCCGTTGGGGCTGTGGTTTACGCAGAGTACTACTACGACTACGATGCTTCCCAGGATGGCTACTTTGTGGAGTTCGACGACGCTGCAGACGAGTAGTTAGCTGGACCAGGGCAGGATCCAGACCTACGTGGATGGGCTTCGCTTTTCTTTATTTTCTCCGGCTTCTTAAGCCATGGATTTGTCTGTACTCAGACCCCTTTGATTGCTTCCGCTGTTGTAATGGATGATATGTTGGGACATGTGTCCTCTGGATGACTGTATTCGATATTTTCTGCCTTAGTGAAGGCCAGTTGCACTTATTTCATTCTTTTGTGTCGTAGAGACATTCTGTGTTATCATTCGTACCAAACTGTTGACGTACCGTGCGTGTTTGATTATGAAGTACGTCGACAGTAGTGCCTTTAGGTTCCTAGCGGATAGTTTACTTCGACGGTGGAAGCAGGGCTTGTGTTGTCGCGCATAAGCGCAGGCCTACCAGGAAGCTGGGACGTGGGAGCATGTATGCCCCATAATCCAAGCACCTGACTTCCAGTTCGTGCGGAGAGTATCCTCTAGAAACCAGGGTGCGACAAATGGTATCAGAGCCTGTCTGCCTGTAGGATCCCTTTTTACTGGTCGCAGTTGAGTCTAGAAACTATTTTGTAGCTATATAGGAAAAATGAAACGTGAGAGTAGGAATTCTGCCATTTTTCTTCTTTCCCCACCCACCCACCCTTTTCTGGTAAGGAAGTGCAACGTTGTTTTCTGTTCTCACCTAAACTTTCAAGTTAGGATTTCACGTGTTTTGGGATATCTGTAGTACCTCAGGATTTTTGGTCTTGTTTTCCCGATGTTGCTTCAATATCATGTTCTTTTCAACATCCTTTCGTCCGTTCAACCTTGTTGTTGTTTTCCACATCCTTTTTTATCTACCGGAGTCTAATCAAAACCTTCCAAATCATCTGCAGATGGGTCTCAACTACTATCCGCAGGTGGTTCGCATGACTCGCTGTGAGAGCACCGCCGGTTTTCCGGAGTTGCTGAGAGACATGGTTACCTTTCTGGGGTTCCGTTGGGCACCAGAGTACCAGGTCTACGAGCACCAGCGAGAGTGTGACCAGACTTGCTACCGGGCTATCGTCTACATTCTGTCGGATGATGGCAGGAGCATTGCACACCAGTACGAGGCAGTAGGGTCCACAGTGGATATGGCAGTGCAGCAGGCAGCGTACGTGAGTGTCACCGTTCTCCGTGCTGACTACTGGGGGTTTGATAAGTCCAGTTTTCGTCACATCCCCCGTGGTTACATCACGGCAGCAGGAGCTCACTTCACTATCCACCGCGACATGGATACCTACGAGACTGATAGCTCCAGGCTTCAGGTCACTGCCCAGTTCGCTAGTCATAGTGATGCCGTTGCTTCTGCACTTTCTCAGGAGTTAGCCTCAGTCAGGGAGCAGCTCCACCTTGCTCTCACTCGTCTGGCGACGTACACCACAGACTTTGTTGGAGACGAGCGCTTCGCACGTGTTGTTCAGCCAGCTGGTCTTCCGTTGCCAGATGCTGGAGGTTACGAGCCGATCAGAGGTCCACTTCTCGATCTCGGAGCTGGTTACACAGGGATTCCCCGCTATGGAGCACAGGGATACGACGCTTCCTACTTCACGACACCGAGAGTTGCTCTCAGAGCAGTTCCTATCTACATGGATCGCCGTGATACCTACTTCCGTGGGATTCCTCCTCACCGTATCTCTCGTCGTACTACTCACCGCCGTCCTGCGTGATGAGCATGGGAGTACCGTTGTATCCATTACTAGCTGTGTCTAGTCTATCCTTTCGTTTTCAAACCATGTATTGGTCTGTTGGATATTCTGATGTATTTGAACATGTGATGATGTACCTGTTGGTTATCTATTCATGCGTCGGAATAATCTATCTTTCGGGTACCAAGTCTATCCTTTTCTGTTGTTGTGCTAAAATGAATTTCTGTTCAGGATGCCTCCAACCAGGAACAACCCGCCTCCGCCACCACCAATGGGGGAGCTGTTGGCTCAGATGACCCAAGTGGTGACACAGATGGCCCAGATCCAGGCTAACCAGCAACACAACCAGAATGCTCCAAGGGTCACCATCAAGGACTTCCTCAGCTTGGGCCCAAAAGCTTTCGTGGCAACACGTGAGCCCCTGGATGCTGATGACTGGATCCGTGACGTAGCAAGAGCTCTGGAGATAGCTCATGTTGCTGAAGAGGATAAGGTCAAGTACGCCACCTACCTACTGAAGGGTCAGGCAGCTACTTGGTGGGAGAACTACCAGGCCATGAGGGCTGGCTTTCCTATCAACTGGGGATGTTTCAGAGATGCCTTCCTGAAGCACCACATCCCGGATGGTCTCATGGAAAAGATGCGTGAGGAATTCTGCTCTCTCAGACAGGGCAAGCTGGACGTTCTCGGCTACCAGAACGAGTTCAATCGTCTCGCTCGGTACGCTGGTGACGAAGTGTCCACCGAAGCCAAGAAGATGGCAAGGTTCCGCCGAGGTTTTAACCCGGAACTGAAGTACGCTCTCACAAACATCAAGTGCAAGGACTTCGTCGAGCTCGTGAACACCGCGCTCAATGAGGAGAATGGGCGCAAGGCGTTCGAAGAGTCGCGCAAGCACTCGCGGGAGGGTGGTTCCTCCTCCAACATGACCACCCCTCCGCAGAAGCGCCGCATCTGGGTGCCAAATGGTGCTGTCACTCGGGCTCCAAATGCCCAAGCTTCTCCAGGCTTTGGTCCCCGCCCACCCAACCCATCTCAGATGCAGGGTCAGAGGTTCCCGATGGGGCAGCCAAGGCCAGGTCCTTCTCGTATCGTCACTTGCTACAAGTGCAAGGATACTGGACACTATGCTGACAAGTGCACTCAGAAGCAGCTACCCCTACCTCCTCGCCCCAACACCAACCAGGCTATGGTTCGTGCTCCTCCGGCTAAAGCCTTCAACTCCAACAATAGGCCTGTCGGGAGGAACGCGAGGGTGAACCATATCAAGGCCGACAAAGCCGAAGAGGCTGCTGACGTCGTTCTCGGTATATTACCCGTAAACTCTATTCCAGCTAAAGTGTTGTTTGATACTGGAGCATCGCATTCATTTGTGTCAAAGATTTTTGCAAAAGCATACAATCTAGTTCTGGTTCCGCTAAGCAATCAGATGACTGTTCACTCTCCGGGACCGCAAATGTTGACTTCCAAGATAAGCATGGACAATGAGATCCTAATTGGAGGTCGCATATTCCTTGCTTCACTCATGTTGCTGGGAAACTCTGACATTGATGTCATTCTGGGTATGGATTGGTTGAAGACCCACAAAGCTAAAATTGACTGTGCTCAAAAGTCAATAACTCTCTCCCACACTTCAGGCCAGATAGTCTATTCTCCATATGGATCAACTTCTGTTCAGCTGTTCAGCCTCGATGCCAAACCCCTTCCTGCAATTGAAAATGTTCCGGTGGTTTGTGAATTCCCTGACGTCTTTCCAGAAGAGTTGCCAGGGATGCCCCCGGACAGAGCAGTTGAGTTCGTGATCGAGCTTGAGCCAGGTACTGCTCCAATCTCTAAGCATCCATACAAGATAGCTCCTCCTGAACTGAAATTGTTGAAGGAGCAAATCGATATGTATATGGACAAAGGTTTCATTCAGCCTAGTTCCTCCGCTTGGGGTTGCCCAACTCTGTTTGTTGCCAAGAAGGATCAAACAAAGAGACTCGTGGTTGACTATCGTCCTCTCAACGAGAAAACCATCAAGAACAAGTATCCACTTCCTCGTATCGATGATCTTTTTGATCAACTTGCTGGAGCCTCAATATTCTCAAAGTTGGACTTGAGGATGGGTTACCATCAGATAAAGATCAGAAAGGAAGATATTCCTAAGACAGCTTTCACCACTAGGTACGGTCTATATGAATACACCGTCATGTCCTTTGGTCTCACCAATGCACCGGCGACCTTCTCAAGACTCATGAATTCTGTCTTCCATGAATACCTCGACAAGTTCGTTGTGGTATATCTTGATGACATTCTAGTCTACTCAAAATCCGAGGAAGAGCATGGAGAACACCTTCGTCTCACTCTCATGAAACTTCGCGAGCATCGTCTGTATGCCAAGTTTTCCAAATGTGAGTTCTGGATTCCAGAAGTTGCATATCTTGGTCATATCATCTCTGCCAAGGGCATTGCCATTGATCCTGAAAAGGTTAAGGCAATTGTTGACTGCAAACCCCCTAAGACGGTGAAACAAGTTAGAAGCTTTCTTGGCTTGGCTAGCTATTGCCGTCGTTTCGTCCAAAACTTTTCCAAGATTGCCAAACCTCTCACTGATCTCACAAAGAAGGACAAAAAGTTCGTTTGGACTCCACAATGTGATGAGAGTTTCAACCTCCTGAAGACTAAACTCACTTCCACACCTGTTCTAGTTGGCCCCGACACCACCAAACCTTTCCAGATATTCTGTGATGCATCTCTCCAAGGCCTAGGAGCAGTTCTTATGCAAGAACGTCAAGTTGTGGCTTATGCTTCACGTCAGTTGAACCCACATGAGCAAAACTATCCCACACATGATCTTGAACTTGCAGCAGTTGTGTTTGCCCTCAAGAAATGGAGACAATACTTGTTGGGTAACAAAACTGAAATCTTTTCCGATCATAAGAGTCTGAAATACATCTTCACTCAGCCAGATCTGAACCTCAGGCAAAGGAGATGGATTGAGAAGATTAAAGACTTTGATCTCACCATTTCTTACACTCCAGGCAAGGCTAATGTTATGGCCGATGCTCTCAGTCGCAAATCCTATTGCAATAATCTCATGATCATGGAAAGCCAACCTCCACTTCATGAAGAATTCCAGAAGCTGAACCTTGGTCTTGTTCCGGAAGGATACCTTGCTAGCTTGACAGCCAGTCCAACTCTCGAGGACAAGATTCGTTCTGAACAACTTCGTGATAATGAAATCAAGAAGATTGTGGATCACATCAAGGAGGGCAATGATAAGTTCAAGTCCTTCTCAATTGATGACAAAGGAACTGTGTTCTTCGAAGGACGCATTGCAGTCCCCCAGATTCAAAGTCTCAAGGATATCATTCTCAAGGAGGCTCATGAAACTCCTCTATCCATTCACCCTGGAAGTACAAAGATGTACCAGGATCTCAAGACTCTGTATTGGTGGTCTGGCATGAAACGTGAAATTGCTCAATACGTTTCTGAATGCGACGTTTGTCAACGTGTTAAGGCAGTCCATCAGAAAACAGCAGGTCTACTCCAACCTCTGAAAATTCCTGAGTGGAAGTGGGACATGATTGAAATGGACTTCGTTACTGGGTTTCCAAAGTCCAAAAAGGGCAACG
Organism: Alopecurus myosuroides; assembly: GCA_028641055.1. Lineage (NCBI taxonomy): Eukaryota > Viridiplantae > Streptophyta > Magnoliopsida > Poales > Poaceae > Alopecurus > Alopecurus myosuroides. The sequence continues at coordinate 14,616,658 of CM054059.1, forward strand.
ATGCAATCTTCGTTGTTATTGATCGTCTCACTAAGGTTGCTCACTTCTATGCTGTAAAGGAAACTATCTCAGCTAGCCAGTTAGCAGAGCTCTACACAGCAAAGGTTGTTCCCCTTCATGGTGTTCCATTGGAAATAAGCTCAGATCGTGGAAGTATCTTCACTTCTCATTTCTGGAAAAGCTTTCAAGAAGCATTGGGCACTAAACTTCTGTTCAGCACAGCTTATCACCCTCAGTCTCAGGGGCAAGTCGAAAGAGTCAATCAGATTCTCGAGGATATGCTCAGAGCATGTGGTCTCTCCTTTGGCATGAAATGGGAGGATTGCCTTCCATATGCTGAATTCTCCTACAACAACAGCTACCAGGCAAGCCTAGGCATGGCACCATTTGAGGCACTGTATGGTCGCAGATGCAGGAGTCCAATCAATTGGTCTGGAGCTGGTGAACGTTCACTTTTAGGCCCTGACATTGTTAAGGAAGCCGAGGAGAAAGTTCGTATCATTCGTGACAATCTCAGGATTGCTCAATCTCGTCAGAAGAGCTATTATGATAGCAAGCACAGGGATATGGTCTATGCACCTGGTGATAAGGCATATCTCCGTGTAACTCCCCTCAGAGGCACTCATCGTTTTGGTGTGAAAGGAAAGCTTGCACCAAGATACATTGGCCCCTTCAACATCCTCTCAAGACGTGCAGAGAATGCTTATCGTCTTGAACTTCCGGAAAAACTTTCCAAAGTGCACGATGTGTTCCACGTGTCACAACTCAAGAAGTGTTTCAAAGATCCAGATCGTGCAGTTGATCATGATTCCATTGAGCTGCAAGATGATCTATCTTATGAGGAGCACCCTATCAAAATTCTCGATGAGACCGAGCGTAAGACTCGCAACAAGAGCACCAAGTTCTTGAAAGTCCAATGGTCGCATCATTCTGATAAAGAGGCAACGTGGGAGACCGAGGAGGATCTTCGCAAGAAGTATCCGGACCTGTTCATTTCTCAGTAGGGAATCTCGGGGCGCGATTCCTTCAAGGGGGGGCGTTTTGTAACATCCCAAGTATGAAAATACCCCTAGAATGCTTTGTTCTTTGTTTTATTTCAAGCAATGCATCATGTCATCATGTTTACTTATTGTTTGCATTTGTTTTCCATCTGTTTTATTCTGTTTTTCACAATTCAAATTCAAACCTTTTTCAACATGGTTTCATACTTGCTCTGTTACAACTTTTGGAACCAAAATAACAAATAAAAACAACCCTTTTATTCCTTGTTTTCACTTATAAAATTGTGGCTTTAAATCCAACCAATAATTCAATCAATAATTCTCAAATCACCTTTTAAATTCCCAAACCAAGTTCTCAATCAGTACCTTTTGGGAACCATAAAAATCACCAAACATTTCTTCCCTCTAAATCATTCTAAAACCCTAGGGGTAACCCTATTTTTATACATGTTTTATCAAGATTTTATTAAACTCAAAACCTTCTATGTTGATTTCAAACACAAACTCCTATTTTAAAATTTAATTTTTGAAAACTAAAGTTGGTTTGTGGTTTCTAATTATCTAACAAACTTAACCAAATTTTTCTGTAATTTTTGTTGACCAAAACCTTAACAGTTTTCTCTAAAAACCAAACTACAAAAAAAAATAATAAAACAGAAAAGAATAAAATGAGCTAACCTAGCGCGCGCGCGGCAGCTAACGCCAGCCCAGCCCGCTAAGCCTACCCCGCGCGCGCAACCCAACCCAACAGCGCAACTTACCGCTTCGCGGGTGCGCCAAGATTCGTGCCTGCACTCTCCTTCTTCGTCAAACTGTACGGCGGCCATCGGGGGACGCCACCGCGACAGAAATCGCCGCCGGCCGACGGCTCCGTGGGTTTCCGCGCCTATAAGTACCTCCTAGGGCCCTGGCAGGTGCCCTAGGCTCCTAGGGTTCCCCCCATCCCATCGCAGCGCCGCCAATTCCTCCTCCATCGCCGCTCCCACCTCTCTGCAACTCCTTCCCGCCGTCGATCTCTGAAAATCTTCATGGCGCCGCCGCCTAGGTCACCCACCTAGCCACCTCTGCCCAGGAATCAGCTCGCCGTCACCTCCTCTTCCCCTTGGACACCTTCAATCGCCCCGGTGAGCATCAAATCGGCGACGCGATCCTCTCTTTCTTTCCGGCCACCGTGCCTACTTTCTGAATCCAAGGACCTCGCCGTCGTTGCAGGGCCCCTCGTCGACGTTGGAGCACGGGACCAGCATCGCCACCTCGCCCTCGACGTGTTGGACACCTGAGCAGCCGCAGAGGGCCACCAGGGGCTCGCCGCCGTCCACGACTGTCCGCGCCACCGCCGTCGTCAGCCTCGCGTCATCACCGTCGAGCCGCTGCAACCTCTACGTTCGCTGGTGAGCAGCCAAGCCCTTCCTCTCTCTCTGTGGATGCGCATGCATCACTGCGCCGTCCACGTCTGCCTCCAATCGTGAGCGCCACCGTGCAATCGTCGCCGGCGACGTTTTCTGTCAGTCGAGCACGTTTTCGTCGTCAGTTTCGTCAGTAACAACGCGTTACTGAACCTCACCTTGGCTGAACCCCCTTATCTGTCAAACTCGCGCGCACACCGCAGTGGTTCAGCCCAATCTCTTGCACAGCGAGCTCGCGGGTTCGAGCCCCGCGACCGCAATCTTTTTTGGGAGAATTTCTCCCCAGCGCAGCCCCACCTGGCAGTGGCCCTCTGTGCCACCCCAGCGCGCTCCCTCCACGCTGGCCACGGGCCCCTCCTGTCAGCGTGTGTGTGTAAAACCTGCACGGTAACAAAAGTTAAACATGAACCTGTTAATTTTTCCAAATTCTTTTTAAATAACAGAATAAACACCTAAACTTAGAAATTCAATAACTTTCAATCTGTAAACCTAATAACTAAACTTTGTATATGAATTCTGATCCAAATTTTATACTCTTTCCAAATAACTTATTTGTGTTCTGTTTTGAATTTTCAAAATGCAATTTAAATTCAAATTCAAATAATTCAAATGCCTTTTGCAATAATTCATAACTAATTCATACTGATTTCAAATAATTCAAATAAAATATGTTTTTCACCCCTTTTTGAATGCTCTATTCAAATATAAATTTTGTTTTCTGGTTTAAACAATTTAAACTGCCTAAACTATTTAAATCTTGTTTAATTCAATTAAAAATTGTTTAATATTGTTTAATTCATAACTAATTAATCCAAAGTCCAATTTCAAATTGTGAAACATGTAATCCAACTAAAATTTGATAAACTTTTCAAATATAAAATTTGTATTTTGTTTTGCACCCTTTAACTTGATGATAACAACATTTACTTGTGTGCCATGTTTAAGTAACAACATTCCAAATTTGATAAATGCCTTTTCTAAATTGTTAGCTATCATTCCAATGGCATTTAACTTGTTATGTTATTGTTATTCATCATGCATGCATCATACTAATTCAACTACACCTAATGCTTAGTGATAGAACAATTAATTCCACTCCAAGCATGGGCTTCCATATGCATCCTTTTGCATATGGAATCCATTTAAACTTGTGTTTCATGTCAATCAAGTTATTTTGGTGCATCTATTAAACATGACATGCATCCTCCAATGTTTGTGCACCTATGCCATGTATTGATTGCCCGTCTTCCTTCGTTGTTGTTTTTGCTTCTTCTCGGTTAGACGACGACGTTGGTACCGACGAGCCTTACGACACCACTACTCAGGACCTAGCCCAGTACGAGGCTGAGCTGCCAGGCAAGTTATCACTCACATGAATCATTGAGTTCCTTTCCACACTTGTTGTCGATACTATCTTTTGTCTACTATTGCTAGCCCTATGTATCGTTGCTTGTTCTCCGAACCCATCACATGATACCTTGATCCATGATATTGCCACCACCTCCATACCTACAGCCATTGCTTGTGCCTGTTATTACCTAGCATGCTTAGGGTTGCTTTTACTCGAGTCTGTTGTCAGTTACTACTGTTACTATCTTATTATCTTGTACCGGGGCTCGTTACTAATCAATCAATCCTGTTAATTGCTAATGGTAATAATAATTTGATGATAAGGCACCGGCAGGAGGCCCATGAGTGGTTTTGGAGCCTGCTAGTGTCGACCCTAATAGGAAAAGGGTCTTGTCTACTGATCCATGATGAGCGCACTACCCGCATTTGGGAAGCGAGTATGGGCGCCCCCCTCAACTTGACCTGATTCGCATCTCGTCCAAATCGCCTCATTTAGTTCGTGTTTTCCATTTGCCGCATGCATGTTTTTGCGAGCCCAGCGCAGGGTGGAACTTTTGTAGTCGGCATATAGGGGGACACGTTCTTAGAGTGCTATGAGGGTCCATTTTCTTCTGGGCTCGATTAGCCGTGCGCCCAAGGTGCTTTGGGCTTGATGCGGAGAATGGTTGGTTGTGTAGAGTACCCCGCTTGGTGGGTTAGCTTCCCATCTGGCGGGTTATTCTTGAGTGTACGGCCAAATTGGTGCAACCCTGCAGGGATAATCTTCTCGAGAAGCCGTGTTTTCCGCGGTTATGGATTACTTGGTGAAAGTACTGGCTAACAAGTACTCAGGACAACTTCAACATAATGATCAATCATGTTTCACCCAATGATTAATAATTTGACTAGTAATAGGTTATTCACACAATAACTTGATTCACCTTATCACAACGGTGTGAGTTATCCTCGGATCGCTTCTTTGGATAAGGGGCGAGATCCAGGATGGGTTTGGTTGAAGTTATCTTTCAGTTGGTTACAATCCTCGATCTTATCTTTTCTGTTAGCCGGAACTTGTAGTTTTTTTCTGTAGTTGGTTAGAGCAGCCAGCAGCAACTTTTATATCACCCCTTTCTTCCGTTGATCCCAAGCATCTATGCTTGTGTTGACGGGTAACTCCTTGATGAACTGTGAGTCTTGCTTGCCAGTACTTGGATGTACTGACCCCGTTGGGGCTGTGGTTTACGCAGAGTACTACTACGACTACGATGCTTCCCAGGATGGCTACTTTGTGGAGTTCGACGACGCTGCAGACGAGTAGTTAGCTGGACCAGGGCAGGATCCAGACCTACGTGGATGGGCTTCGCTTTTCTTTATTTTCTCCGGCTTCTTAAGCCATGGATTTGTCTGTACTCAGACCCCTTTGATTGCTTCCGCTGTTGTAATGGATGATATGTTGGGACATGTGTCCTCTGGATGACTGTATTCGATATTTTCTGCCTTAGTGAAGGCCAGTTGCACTTATTTCATTCTTTTGTGTCGTAGAGACATTCTGTGTTATCATTCGTACCAAACTGTTGACGTACCGTGCGTGTTTGATTATGAAGTACGTCGACAGTAGTGCCTTTAGGTTCCTAGCGGATAGTTTACTTCGACGGTGGAAGCAGGGCTTGTGTTGTCGCGCATAAGCGCAGGCCTACCAGGAAGCTGGGACGTGGGAGCATGTATGCCCCATAATCCAAGCACCTGACTTCCAGTTCGTGCGGAGAGTATCCTCTAGAAACCCAGGGTGCGACATGATTTAAGTCAGAGTTGGAAAATGTTTTCTCAGGGTGTCATGTTGTTATTTTATGTTCTTCATTTGTAAACATAATGCATGCATAGAGGTTTGGAAAGATCATATGTAATGATCAAGATTTAACAATGGTTTAAGAAGATTTATCTCTTCTTTAAGATACTTCTTTTATGGTTTATGAGATATGTACATATTCGATAAATATGTTAATACAATTATTATATCATTTTCCACTTGTGGGTTTTGAGTTAACCACTGTATGTATTACTTGTGTTCTGTTGAAACTTTGTTCTTCACTTGTGATGGTTCACCTTATAGTTATGAGATGATTTGGAGAGATGTTGTGGAAATGAACTGATAACTTAGGGAGTTGTTGTTATATAGAAGATCACGTCTATGTTAATGAGATGGTTCAATTATGCATTACACATTGGTGGAAGTATGGTCATCAGATATGTGATTTGGATACTCACCCCTCTTTGAGTTGTAGATACCTAATGAATTATCCCAAGTCACTTAAAGACTTGTGGTTTAGGTTGTTGGGAGTTTGTGTTGGTCACAACCAATTATGGTTTATATAACCAAATGATTTGTTTTGTAGAGATGCTATGTTATAAAGATCACTCCAAATGTACTCTTGACTAGATGAACTAGACCTATTTCATCATGTCAAGTGAAACATTGGTTGCTTTGATTCGTTTAAACTTTCGCGCCAAAATTTCCCGTACTTTTAGATGCATGCTTTGCAGATGCACATATTATATTTAGATCCTTATAACCTCCCAAACAGGTGGAACTAGAATACCACAATCATTATAATCATCATATATTGGAGGCAAGGTATCATCAAAGAAAATTTCCTCCTCAAAACTTGGGGGGGACTAAAAATATCATATTCATCAAAACTAGTTTCCCCAAGCTTAGACTTTTCCATGGCATTAGCAATAATGGTGTTAAAATAATTCATACTAATAACATTGCTACTAGCATGCAAATAAAGCTCCATAGGTTTTTTAATTTTCTCTTCAAACACATCATGTCCTAATTCAAGATAAATATTATAAAGTTCTATCATATTTTTGTTGTTTTGCATTAAGATTACTAGTAAAAAATAAAAACAAGAAGCGAGTAAAAATAATCCTAACTAGTGAAAACAAGAAACAAAACGATAAAATTGCAGAATCTAAAGGAAATAACTCCGAGCACTCACACCCGAGGATGTGAGAACTTTTTACCTTACCTCCCCGGCAACGGTGCCAGAAAAGAGCTTGATGTCTATGCACGCTTCTATTCTTGTAGACAGTGTTGGGCCTCCAAGTGCAGAGGTTTGTAGAACAACAACAAGTTTCCCTTAAGTGGATCACCCAAGTTTTATCGAACTTAGGGAGGTAGAGGTCAAAGATATCCCTCTCAAGCAACCCTGCAATTAAGATACAAGAAGTCTCTTGTGTCCCCAACACACCCAATATACTTGTCAGGTATATAGGTGCACTAGTTTGGCAAATAGATAGTGAAATGCGAGTAATATGGATGGTTATAAGTAATAATAGCAATCTGAAATAATATGGCAGCAAGCAAACATGTAGCAGAACAGGCGGAAAACGGTGCTTCAATGCTTGGAAACAAGGCCTATGGATCCTACTTTCACTAGTGCACACTCTCAACATAGATCACATAATTGAATAACTAAATATATTATCTTCACTATGCTACTCTTAATCCTCTCCGGTTGGATAACGAACACTAATCATTGCGTAGGGCTGCAAAAGGCATTCCTTAAAGTAAGCATTCCCATGTCTAGTTAACCCCACACTGTCACTATGAGTGTCCTAGAAGGTACTAGACAAACACCACAATTCATAGAGGAGACACACACGATGTGCACACTGTCACCTTCACACCGCGGGACAAGGTGACTCAAAAGTTCATATTAATAAAACACTTGAGTAGCACAAGATGAAGAGTAACATCTACTTATTTAACTAGATTACAAAGCTCACGATAACATATAGATCACACCATGGGAGAGAGAGATGAACCACATAGCTACCGATAGAGCCCTCAGCCTCGGGGGAGAACTACTCCCTCCTCATCATAGGAGACAACAACGGCGATGGAGATGGCAGTCGAGTCGAAGGAGATGGCTTCCAGGGGCACTTCCCCGTCCCGGCAGGGTGCCAGAATAGAGACCTGTCCCCCGAAACTTGGGTTGACGATGACGGCGGCTGCGGAAGGTTTCGTGGAATTTCGCCGATTCTCCTAGGGTTTATGCATCGGGGAGTATATATAGGCGAAAGGGCGATGTCGGGGGGTGGCCAGGGGGTGGTGGCGCCACCCTATGGTGTGGCCACCCTGTGGCCCCCCTCCGGGGCTCTTTGGGACTTGTGGATGCTTCCGGGATTTCTAAGACTTCTGGCTTTCGAATATTTCCAGAACAACTTTTCTGAAACTAAAAACAGAAGAAAACAGGAACTGGCTCTGTGGCATCTTGTCAATTGGTTAGTCCCGAAAAATCGATAAAAATGACATAAAGTGTAAGGAAAACATGTGGGAAACAACATGAAAACAACATGGAACATCAGAAATTAAGGATACATTTATGACGTATCAGCGCGCGAGCTCTGTCGGCCTTGTTCTGCATGATGTCCCCTCGTGCGTCGTACTGGGCTACGTGATTATCTTCCTGCCGTGGTTCCTTGCTGCGATGACGCGAGCGGCTTCCGTGGTGTCGTGGGCTGCTGTCACGGTGTCGCGGGCTATCGTTATTGCTGCGTGGGCTATCATCTTCAGGTGTTGCTGCATTCTTGCGAGTTTGGGTGGCGATGGTCGATCCGGCCATGCCTAGCCCCTGTTGGACTTGGCGATGTTGCTCTGCACGGGGGTCATTTTCTGGTGGCTGATTTGCCTGTAAATAGGTGGCAACGGCCAGGACACCGGCGGCAGGAGTCGTCAGGTGCACGTTGCCTTCGTCGTCAACATGCATGAGGGAAGTATCGATGGTCTTGCTGATCTCGCTGAGAGACCTTTGGTCCATGCGGGCGGTCTTCGAGACGTACTTTCCCTTCCTGATGGGTTGGTTCCCCGTCGAGTGGGTTCTGGAGAGAGTTGCACGACGCACGCTCGAAGCTTCCGCTACCTTTTTATGTAGCTCGAGTTCTTTGCGGGCGTCTGATATCTGGCGGCTCTTCAGCGACAGATGGTAGTGGTACGCGATCAGGTCTTCTTGGGAGGACCCAGGTTCTATCGGGTGGCCTGTCTGCACCGCTGCTTCGCTTTGAGCCAGGTGGCTCGCGAAACCTTGATCTGCTGTCGCGCCGCGAGGCTCGCCTCCGTTTCGGCGGGTTCTTCGACTGGACCTGCCATGTAGACATGGGCCAGATATGGCCCGTGAGTCTTTGGCGTAGGCCAACGATCTTCGCTGAGTTTGGAGGACTCCTCAGTCGTGATAGTGTGGAAGTCGCGTGTGTTGCAGTGGATGGAGCCGTCGCTGAACTCCGAGTTGTGTCCAGTGTCGCTAAGTGGCGATTCTGGGATTTCCGAGCTCAAGACGGACTCAGAGTCTGATTCATCGAGCTCGGTTTGGTAGGGGACACGTAGGATCCCTTCCTTGTTGGCGCGGAAGTGGAGATTGTCAAATGTCGTGTTGACGCCCTCCTGGAGTCTGCTGAACGCCGGGCGAGATTCCGGCGAGTGGGGCGTGTAGATGGATGAACTGAAGCAGATTGGCTCCGAAGGAGCTAAGGTTTCCGGGCTCCAGTTGAAGCTCGGTGAAGATGAGGATGATAATGTCGTGGATCCATCACCTGCTGTTCCCACATACGGCGCCAATTGTCGATTATGCATGTTGACAAATCCCTCGGATGAACCAGTAGGGTTTCGAGTAGGAGAACAAAATAGGCGTTAGTGACTACGTCGGCTAACGGGGGCACGATTTACCCACGTTCGGGGCCCTCATAGAGGTAAAACCCTTACTCCTGCTTGTCTGTCTCTGTATTATGAAGATTGGTTACAATGGTGGGTGCTCAAGCCAAGAGATTGGATCTCGAGCTATGGCTATGGTGGTGGAAAACTAAGATTGGATGCCCCCTCGGGTGGCTCTCCCATCCCTTTAAATAGGTAGCTGGGTCTCAAACCGTCCCGGGGGGTTACAAACCCTAGGCCTAGTCGGTGGAAGCTTTCCATCTTGCCCCGCAAGTCTTGCGGGTGGGCCGCTGCTGGGCCTTCTAGATCCACGGGGTGGTCCTTTGTGCTGGGCTTCAGGGCTGGGCCTTAGACCAGATAGGCCCACTCGAAAGGTCCTGAAGTCATCCCATCATCAATATCAAAGCCTCTTACTAATCTTCTTCAAAAAGACGTACCTTTTGTTTTTATGATGATTGTAAGGAATCTTTCAAACTTTAAAGAAGGCTTTAACTATTTCTCCTATTGTTCAACCACCTAACTGGAATTTGCCTTTTGAAATTATGTGTGATGCTAGTGATTTTGTTGTAGGTGATGTTCTTGGACAGCGAATAGACAAGAAATTGAATGTTATTCATTATGCTAGTAAGACTCTTGATGTTGTCCAAAAGAATTATGGTACCACTGAAAAATAGTTCTTAGCTGTAGTTTTTGCTTGTGATAAGTTTAGACCTTATATTGTTGACTCAAAATTTACTATTCACACTGATCATGCTGCTATTAGATACATTATGGAAAAGAAAGATGCTAAGCCTAGGCTTATTAGATGGGTGCTACTTTTACAAGAGTTTGATTTGCATATTGTGGATAGGATGGGTGCTGATAATCATGTTGCTGATAACTTGTCTAGATTGGAAAACATTGCTTATGACCCTATTCCTGTTAATGATAGTTTTTCAAATGAACAGTTGGCTGCAATAAAGGTAAACTTTCAAGAAAGTCCTTGGTATGCTGATTATGCTAACTTTATTGTTTCCAAGTATTTGCCTCCAACATTTACAACTCAACAAAGAATAAAATTCTTTTATGATTTGAGGCATTATTTTTGGGATGACCCGCACTTACATAAAGAAGGAGTAGATGGTATTATGCGAACATGTGTTCTAGAACATGAACAACAATAGATATTGAGAAAGTGTCATGGTAGTGCTTATGGAGGACATCACGCTGGAGATAGAACCGCACATAAGGTTCTACAATCAGGTTTATATTGGCCTACTCTCTTTAAATATGCACGAAATTTTGTTTTATCTTGTGATGAAGGTCAAAGAGTTTTGGTAATATTTCTAGACATAATGAAATTCCTATGAGTTATTGTCTTGTTATTGAACCTTTTAATTGTTGGGGTTTTGACTTTAGGTCCATTTCCTCCAAATGGTTATGCTCATATTCTTGTTGCTGTTGATAAGTTTCTAAATGGGTAGAAGTTATACCTACTAAGGGTCCGTTTGTTTCAGCTCCAGTAAGCCGCTCCAACAGATTCTGGCCCGTAAAAGCCGGAGCCGAAACAAACAGCGTTATTATGCCCAGCTCCATGCAGCGGCTTGAGTGGAGCGCTGCCGAAAATTGTACTACGGGTCGGAAGCCACGATTTTGGTGCTTGTTCCAGCGGCAGCCAGCTCCAAACTCCATTTTGACTAGTTTACCCTCCCACCAAAACACATATTACGCACCAATGCCACTGAACCGTTGTTTTCTTTTTCTTCCCGGTACTCACCGACCGACAGTCCCCAAACGAAGCGAGGCACGCGAGTTCGTCCGCCCTGCAGCCAAATCGGCGTCGCCGCCTGCTCGATCTCCGCCCACTGGCGCCGCCGACGTCTTCCGTTCAGAGGAACGGATTCTCCATGGCCCCGCCGACCTCCACCGTCCGACTCTGAGCCGCTCTCGAGCTGGACCACAACAACTCCCGCCGACAGTTCCAGCGCTGTCGCCCTCCCATGCGCCGCCTCCTCCGCCGGACCTCATCTCCCCGCCGACCTCCCCTGTGCCGCCCCTACGCTTCCCCTCCTCCGCCCTAGATCCTTTCGTCTCCCGGCAGGTCGCTTCCGTACGCGACGACGAGCTCCTGCCGCACAGCTCGCGGGTGCGCTCGGCGGCGGGCGCGCTCTCGACGGAGCTCCGCGGGTGGCGCAGGGCACTGGATGCCGAGTCGCAGAGCGGGTACACGTCTGCTTGATCGGGAGTGCTCCTCCAGAATTCGTCCCCAACCTCCGCCATAATTCGTCCCCAACCATCGCCGGAATTTTTCCCCAACTTCCATCCGCCGCCGCCGGGTCTCGTCCTCCCCCTATCGTCAGGAGCTGCGAAGCGGGACGAGGCCTCCTGTGCTTGGCGTCCATCTCAGAACTTGCACAAGAGCACGACGGCAGGGGATCGGACCGAGAAGGGGCGATTTCGTGATCTGTTTGGAGGCTTCGAGAACGAGCGTGATCTGTTAGCGTCGCTTCCAGAACGAGCAGCCAAGGACCAGGATGTACGTCACGTTTTCTCTTAGTGGGCTTGACTAGCTAGTTAATCATGTGTCAAACATGCTAATTACAAGTTAAAACGGGCTAACTACAATGGGCCAAAATCAGCCGGTACCGTTGTTCCAAAAGTGTGCAAAAGTCTGGATCTATAAGGGTATTTCTTTTCCTAAAAAAACATATTTTTTTTAGTTCCAATGATGCATATGTTATTTATCAAAAATTCTGTTAATTTTTTTTATCTGCTGCAAAAAATAGTTGTCAAAGTTATTGTTTAGAGTTATAACAGTACAATCAGCACTTAATCCTGATCTACATAACTACAGAGGCATTTAGGTCATTTCAACATGTTTTAGGTGCAGCCGCAGCTATACTAGCCGGCGAAACAAACAGACACAGGACGGCTCCAACCTTCCAGCCCCAGTTGGCAGCTACAGCTGATTCTGTCAGCCGGAGCCGTAGCAGCTGCAGCCGTGGAGTTCCAGCCCAAACAAACACAACCTAAGAGTGCTGATGGTGAAACTTTTTTAAAAATGCTTAAAGATGTTATTTTCCCTAGGTTCGGTGTGCCTAGATATCTTATGACTGATGGAGGTTCTCACTTTATTCATGGTGGTTTTAGAAAAAACCTTGCTAAATATGATGTTAATATTAGAATTGCTTCATCTTATCATCCTCGAACCAGTGGGAAAGTAGAATTATCAAATAGAGAAATTAAATCTATCTTGCAAAAACTGTTGATAAACTAGAAAAAATTGGTTTGATAAGTTAAATGATGCTTTATGGGCTTATAGAACTGCTGATAAAAATCCTATGGGTATGTCTCCTTATAAAACGGTTTATGGAAAAGCTTTTCACTTGCCTTTAGAATTAGAACACAAAGCTTATTGGGCAGCGAGAGAACTAAATAGTGATTTTAAACTTGCCGGTAAGAAAAGAATGCTTGACTTGAGTTCTTTAGATGATTGGAGAAGTGAAGCCTATGAAAATTCTAGACTCTTTAAAGTGAAAGTTAAACAATGGCATGATAGGAAAATTCTCGAAAGAGAGTTTCATGTTAGTGAGAAAGTTCTATTGTATAGGTCTCGTCTCAGATTTTTTGCAGGAAAATTACTCTCCAGATGGGAAAGACCCTATGTTATCAAAGAAGTGTATCGTTCGGGTGCATCAAAATTGCTTCCCTTAAAGATAACACTACACAAGTGGTGAATGGGCAAAGATTCAAACATTATATTTCCCGGGGATTGTTATGATGAAGATGTTGATATTATTCAAGTGGTGACTCCGGAGAAGTTTATTAGAGGGAATATTCCAGAAACTACAGAGTCCGTTTTCGAATAGGTAACAGTCATGTTAAGAAAAGGTTCGCGTATTACTTTCCAACTTATATTTTTATCGTTTATGGAAAATATGAAAATATTGAGCCAAAGAAGGGTAGGAGGCGGTGCCCGAGGGCACCACACCACCTAGGGGCGCGGGCCCACCCCTGGTCGTGCCACCCTATTGTGTGGAGGCCCCGGAGCCCCTCTCCGGCCCGTTTTCACACTGCACCTTCCTTTTGTTACGTATATTTTTTCTATATAACCCCCGCACCCCCGAGGTCCGTATATCGTTTTCTCGTCGTGTTTTCGTTTTGATCTATTTCTGTCAGGATCTGTTTTCAGTTTTAGAAGCACCATGGCCTCCGCCAACAACAACAAGGGGAAGGAGCATATGGAAGATGATCTCCAACTTCCCAAGCGCAAGAACATGGACCAGGGCGTCAAGAGGGAAGCAAAGATGATTTCATCGAGTAACACTGGAAGTGTTTCTTCTTGTAATATGCAGGGACCAAGAGCATCAGTTGCAGGCCTCAGCCCCATCCCTGGAGTAGAGGAAGCTCTTCGAGTCGCAGATGAGTTCTGCGATCTATATCAAGCTCTAAGGATGGAGGTAGAGATACTTCAAGAAGAGAACAACATATTTCGCGAGATGCTGGAGTGTTTCCATACCTTGATTGAGAAGGGTTCACCACCACCACCGAAGAAGTAATTCGTCATTGGTATTGGCATCCCTTGGCTTGTTCCAAGCTTGGGGGTGTGTCGCGGTATCACACCTTTATCTTTCACCCTTTTACCTTTTAGTAGAGTCATATCATGAGTAGAGAAGTTATCATATAAGATGATTTGGAATATGTTAGTATCTCTCTTTTAGTTGGTTATCGATGTATCCCTTGGTGTAAGTTGCTGTTATTGATTATTAATGAGGAAGTTTCATCATTTACCTTCTATGCATTTTATTTTAGTTTGCAATTTTTGTTATATGACTAATCTTGTTGTTAGTTTTGGTATCAATATGAGAGAATCAAGTTAATATATTTGGTTTTGGCAAACTTAGCATTGGTCAGTACCAACAATACCTTGGGACTTAAGTAGAAAAGAGGAAGATTGCATGATTGTTTCTATCATATGTATATTTGCTTGTTTTCCCTCAACTCTTGTGCTTTCTACCTAGCCTTGCTAGCCAAAAACCTGTACTGAGAGGGAATGCTTCTCGTGCATCCAAACCTTGAGCGAAAAACCATGCCATTTGTGTCCACCATACCTACCTATATGTGGTATTTCAGAGCCACTCGAAGTAAATTGTTTGTGTGCTACCTTTAAAACCTTCAAAATTATTATGCCTGTTTTGTGCTCCTGTTTTAGCTCAAGAGGACATAGGTAGACGTTCTTATTTTACTCGTTGATCGGACATTACACACTAGGACTAGTGGCACATCCACTTATCAGACTGCTAGAAGAGATGGGAACGGGGTTCCCAACCCCAAACTTAATTACTATAAATTCTCTTCACTCTTTTTGCCCCTGATTTATCACTCAAAGTATAATTGTGTAAACAAAAGAGAAGAGGGATGATTTACCACCCCGATAGTGTCCTTCAATGGGAGTCGCTCTTGTAAGGTCTGGTTGGCTTGTGACTTAATGTACTGTTTTCTTGCTGATTCGTTGACATAGACATACACACCTACCCCTAAAAATTTAGACACTCCTCCATGGTATGTGATTGTTGGTAGGCACCCGAGGATTCGGTTAGCCATGGTTTGTGTAAGAAAGGTTGGGAGGAGTGTCAAATATTTTATGCTCTCCACTCTAGCACATCAGTTAATCCATGCTTCCCTTTGCGAAGGGCCTATCTTTTACTTTCATGTTGAGTCAGTAAACCTATTTCTTTCTGTCTTAAGCAATCATTTGAGTTGTTGTGTCCAACCATCTATATGTTGATTCCTTCAATCATGTCTTTTATCCTTCCTTGTTTAGTACAATGTTTATCTGGATGAATACCACTTTATAAGTTATCAATGATTGCGAGAGATTGCTATGATTGAACATGTTAAACTCTGCAATATAATCTCTAATATAAAGACTCTGATCGAATGATAAGTACAATCTTTTAATTGTTCTCTGACCAAGCAAAAAGTTTGCCTCAACCAATTATGATTTCCTTTTTTGCACCTTTATTGTGACTCCCTCTACTAGTTTTAGGTTGAGTTATATGAGAGGAAGTTGCTGTCTAGAATGACTTGTGTTTTGATAAATGCGATGCTTCGTGTCCGTATTTTATTTATCAACACTTCACTCTGTAAACATGTAGTCATGTTTACTGAGTTCAGGTTCGCTTGGGGACAAGCGAGGTCTAAGCTTGGGGGGGGGGGGGGTTGATACGTCCATCCTGCATCACTATTTTATATCTTAATTTTCTGTTATTCATCGATATATTTCATGTTATGATGCATTACTTATGTTATTTCATCTTATTTTGCATGTTTGATAATTATTGGAGAATAATCACTCGGGCCAGAAATCTGATGGAGAAAGCACCGTCAAGCTACCCTATTTCTGAAGATCAGAAGAAGAAGGGGGCATCGGAGGAGTCTTAGAAGTCCAGAAGAGGGAGCCAGCCACGAGGAGAGCCAGAGGGGACCACCAGGGGCCCACACCACCAGGTGACGCGCCCCCCTTGGCCGCGTCTGGAGGTGGTGTGGCCACCCTGGCCCACCTCTGGCCACCTCCTTTCGCGTACTTGACCCCCATGGAACCCTAAGACCTGGAGAACCATCATGGAAATATTCCGCCGCCTCCTCGGGGCGGAAAACAACAGAGAGAGAAAAGCTCTCCGGTAGGAAAATCTGCCGGGGAAATTCCTCCTTGGAGAGGGGAAATCATTGCCATCGTCACCGTCATCGCTCTGAGCATCATAGAGATCATCATCGTCATCGTCCTCACCATCAGCACCATCATCCTCATCATCCACCTCCGTCCCGTTGTACCAATTAGGTTTTATATTATTGTTTTCCACTAGATCTCTCTCCCGGTGTGGATTAATTACTTGTTAGTAGTTGATGTTTACGAGATTTATCAGTGTTTGCACTTTATGACCGGATTGTTATTCATCATTATATCACCTCTGATCATGATCCATATGATGTCTTGTGAGTAGTTCGTTTAGTTCTTAAGGACATGAGAGAAGTCAAGATGTTAGTAGTGAAATTATGTTGAAGTAATATCTAATGGTTTGATATTTTAGTTGTGGTGCTATTCTTTTAGTGGTGTCATGTGAACGCCGACTACATGAGACTTCGCCTTTATGGGATTAGAGGGATGCATTGTGTATTTGGCTACTAATTGTGGGGTTGCTGGAGTGACAGAAACCTAAACCCCCGTTAGGAAACCGATGCACGAGGGAGTGTAGGATCTCAGAGTTTAAGGATGTGGTTCACTTTATCTTAATTACTTTCTTATAGTTGCGGATGCTTGCAAGGGCTTTAATCACAAGTATGTATTAGTCCTAGTTGGGCGGTGCATTAGCATAGGTTCACCCACACAACACTTATCAAAAGAATAAATATTAATCAACTATATGAAACGAAAGCGCCTGACGAAGTTCCCACGTGTCCTCGAGAACCTTTGGTAATCGTAAGTAGACCAACCGGCTTGTCTTTTGCTCTAAAGAGGATTGGGCCACTCGTTGCAATTATATTTACTGTATTTTATTTACTGACACTTTATTTATCTGCTATATCGAAAACCACAAAAACATGTTTGCTAGTGTTTTCGGTGAATTCTCTATTCACCCCTCCTCGTTGGGTTTGACACTCTTATTTATACAAAGTACTACGATACACCCCCTGATCTTTTAATTGGAGGGCGCAGCGGTCGAGAGTCATCTTCGTTTTCGTCGAACCGCCGTTATCGGTTTTGTGTTTTCCTTTGTCTTCTTTTGTTACTTTTGGGTGTGCTTTGTGGTATCACAGTTGTATTGGTTGGGTTGGTTGCTATATTAATATAGCGGGGCGAAAGCCTATTTCAAGAGAAAATCAGAATATATATATCAGGCGAGAGAGAGAGTCAGAATACCAATATTTTCCAGTATAACAGAAAATACCAATATCTGTTTTCATATCACTCTTTTGGTGCGAACCGAAGAAGTATGCGAGATGAGCGTCAGCTTAATTTCCACGTCAAATACTAGCAAAGCAGCATGACGGCCGGACTTTCTTAGCATATATAAAAAATTTTAGTCTAAAAGATTTAGAACTATCTATATAATCGAAAAATAATAGAGCTAGAGCTATCTATGACGTACGGTGACATGGACGAAAAAGCTGGGAATGGCCTCCAATCATTTTGTCATTTATCTGCCCCGCTGACATACGGGACCCACGTCTGTAAGGTTGTATGTGCTATATAAAAAATTGACAGGGGTGTTTCTGCAAAATATTAGGCCATGTGTCAGCACCAGAGCCATTTGGGGCCAATTTGCACCTAGTAGCAACTTGTAGGACCATCTGGCCCGTTTATAAGAACTGGGACCAGTTTACACATCGTGGACAACTATTGAAACCGTGGTGTATTTATCTCAATGAGAAACTGAGAGAGAAGTTTGGCTCCCAAGGGCCCCAACCGGAGGGTCAAGGAAGACGCGTCACGTAAGTAGTGCACCAGGTCAACCGATTAATTCTATGAGGTAATCACAGGGAGCGATTACGTGGTACGCAGCTAATCATAAGTTTCAAATTTATTCAGGGGTCGGCAGAGATTACAGGCGGGCGCCACGTTTCTTGCTTTCCCTGTCCCAAATGGAATGGTACAGGATCTAAACTGTAGTTGTTGATTTGATTTGACAGGGCTGGTTATATGCGACGCACTGACAGATAGTATCATATCCCTCCAGCTCAATCTAGCCCATCATTCCAGCTGGATCCATCAACTAATCGATCTCCCCGTCCTTAATATATTTTCGGTCTCCTGCTGAAGGTTTGTTCGGCCGGCGCAGCATGCATACGTATACGATTTGTTTGTTTGTTCAATCAGAAGTTCGGTATCCTTAGCAGCAGGTACTATAGCTAGCGAATATTTTGTTTATGGGTATCACGTATGTTTACACGTATAGAATATAAACACGTCCACGCACGCAAAAGAAATATACGGAAAATAGAATTCATCTATTTTGGAACGGAAGGAGTAGGAAGGAAGTAAGTGAACACTTCATCCATTCCCGAAAGTAAGCAGTAATTTCTTTTTAAGTCAAACAATGTAAACTTTGATTAAGTTTTTGGAAAAAATATCAGCAACTATAAATACTCCCTCCGAACCGATTTAGTTGTTGCTATCTCTCTTCACAGATATCTACTGGCACAGCTCTCCCTCTCCGCGTCGATCAATTATGACCTGAGGGAGTAACGTACTAGTACCAAAATTATATGAAAACATATATCTAACGGTATCAAACGAATCATGATGTATCTAACGGTGTTTTTAAATTCTGACATCGTAGATGCTAACATACTGTTTTTAAATTTTGGTTAAACATTTTAAAAGGAATTTGCCTTACTTAAAAAAAAGAATGGAGGGTAGTAGTTTTCGATCAGAAATCTGACTCCCGTGAAGCGAGAGACGGATGTCGATGTGACGACGTGGACGTGGAATGCACGCACCGGAAGTTTGGCGACGAGGGCCCGGAACCGTCCGAGGGTCAAGGATCCCGTCAAGTAGTGCACCACAGTCAACTAATCACAGGAGTAGCTAGCATCGTTTGCAAATTAGTATTAATGGAGCTAGTTAATTAATTAATTAAATTCGGGGGTCGGCGGAGATGATAGGCGCCCAAGTTTAGCTTTCATATCTGCCAAATGGAAGAGTAGTTAATTAACGAGATTACTTAATTAATTTTAGCTGCTGATTTGACAGGGCTGGGTTACGTACTAATACTGGCAGATATCCGTCCAGCTGGATCGATCGACTAATTTCCTCCGTAGCTTGAAACATTAGACCACGCTACCATTAGCACAATTATGAACCATTTTAGTATTAATGAAAAATATATACAATGTACGTAGAGGTTTCGAATTAACGTGTATACTACGCATGTCGGTACGAAAATCCTAATTAAACACGGAAGGCCGATTAGCGCCATTAGACAGATCACGGGCCGGCTAGGCTACAAATAATTCTTTGTGTACTCACCGTAAAAAGAAAAGAAAAAAACTTTGTATAGAAACAAAGGTGGTGCGCACGATGGAAATGACCGGCGTAGTTAGCTTTCTCATCGACTGGCATTTTGTAAGCAGGCCGTTTGTAGAAAAGAAGATTTAGCCGTACCATGATCTGCTTGTGCTATATCATTACGCACCGGACGGCCGCCAGATCAGCCGCGACCGACGTGCATGCCCGAGCGAGAGAATGATGATTCAACTGGGCGCCGGTCCTAATCTCTCCGTATCGATCGGTGGTCTCGTTGTCACAGTCTGTCCGTGTCTCATCCTGCCATGCTGTCAATGCAAGCTACTTAGCCTGTACGTACGTGCAGCCGGCGCTTATAATCTTGCAGACCGAATCTGATGAGTACGTTACACACGAATTTCACCGCTGATAGTACGCTGCTTCGTTAGTTAGCTCCTTAATTTCGTATTGCCTTGCTGCATTACAAATTTGAAAGTCCGCAAATTTTACCGAATCTGAAGAGTACACACGAACATACGAGACAGCGTACCCGGACCCGGCTGGTGGACACATTAATTTTTGGCTCGTTTCACGACACGAGGTGGGGAAAACCCACGGCTCGGTCGAGGTTTCCGTCCCGACTTCTTGTACACGGGACCTTATCTCTTCATGAGAGCTCCCGTTGGGAGTCGGAGGAGGCGGCTGGTTCCCGGGCCGCTCTCGGAGCTCCTTCCATGGCACGGCCGGTCGGAGAGGAGTAGCGAGAGGCGCCGACGGCCTGTACATACTAGGAGTAGTTTTAGGTTGAGTTGCTTTGTTGTTTGGTCCCTAGCGGCAACTTGGAGTAGTTTGCAGGTCCTCAGTGGCCATGGCCAGGGTATTTCGAAGCTTTGCTTCGTTGTTGTGCCGTTGAAGTGGCAAACTACGACGCAAGTGGCAGACAAAACTGAGGGCATCTCCATCAATAAGGTACGCAAGGGCAGCTACACTGACGAATCTGCGGGTACTTCGTCGGCGTGGTAGAGGTCTGCCTCTCTCTTTGCTTCATGGTGGAGGAGGGGAAAGGCGGGGATCGGCCGCTGCCTAAATAAACCTGATGTTGTGGTATGGCATCATCGCCTATCATCTATGCTTGCCTCCCCTGCTCCATGGCAGGAACATAGGGTCTGATGGCGAGCCAATTTCTTCTATGCGATGTGGGTGTGCCTATGCTGCTCTGGTCTGCTTAATGGCTGCTCGTGATGTCTCCTCTTTTGGCACCGTGGTGGTGATACAAGAGGGCGGTGTGGAAGCGGAGGGTGAACCGGAGTGGTGCTGGAGCTCAGGAACCTACTATTGGAGCGACACATCGGCGACCTTTGATGGTCGGCCGACATCCATGACCATGTATCGGCCCTTCAAGCCGGAGAGACTGTTCGGCGTCATCGCTACCTCCGTTTGGAGGCCCTCTGAGAGGCTGGTCGCTGAGGACGTTGTCGGGATTGAGACAAGTGGTTTTGTCCCCGTCGAGGTTCATGGCTGCAGCGTGCTGGTCTCGGTGCTCCGTGGTGGAGAAGAAGGAGGACTTGACTGCGTTCCTATTTTTTTAGGCAGGGTCTTCCTTACCAATGCCAAGGACGTATATGTAATTTTTCTATTTTCTGGGGTTCTTTGTAATACTTTGTACCTCCATCGTCGTTACCTATAAAGATGGTTCTGCCCTCTGGGGCGCTCCCTGTTCAAAAAAACGACACAAGGTGTCCCTGGCCGCGCGCGCACGTCGTTTAGCCGGCGAGGGAACGGATCGACTACTTTTGGAGCTGGAGCCGTGTGCATACCCCACCCGCCCGGGAGAAACCGTGTTCGTACCTACAGAAGCAAAAGGAGAAGAGAAAAAGGTCAACACCTGGTCGTCGTCGGTCAGATTTCCATGGCACCCGTTTTTCTCAACGGACAAAAGAAAAAGAGGAGAGGTACAAAATATTGAAAAAAATGTCGAAACCAGGAGCGAAAAGGTGCGGACTTTCAAAATTCACGCGTGCGGTTTCAAACCCACTTCTTGAAAATACCATTAATTTTGCATTGTTCGTTGCGACATAACCATGATGGATATTAATTTACCGAATGTAAATTATTATTCTCTGGTATACCATGTAGGTAGACGATGGATCGAGAGTTTGATGCACTTACTCTCAACGGTCACAACTATCTTATATGGGTCATGGACATCAAGATCGCCCTTGCGTCCTATGGATTAGTGCGTGCAATCCAGCCCCGGTGAATCCACTCCCGGTTGGAGTGACGCCGCTGACAGGCGAGCAATGCTTCCTTGTACATCATAAGGCACCATGTTCACCCAGATCTCAAGTCTGAGTACTTGGAGGAAGAATCCCCTAATACCTTGTTTCAAGCCCTCAAGACGAGGTATGAACATCAGAAGGCAGTTGTTATGCCTGAAGCATTTCATGATTGGACACACCTCCGACTCCAGGACTTAAAGTCTATCGGGGAATACAATCATGAGGTTCATAAGATCAGTTCCAAACTGCGCTTTTACGGGAAGCAACCACTGATGTGGAGAAGATAGAGAATACTCTGTCTCCTATGCTCAAATCTGACAGGATCCTCCAGCAGCAGTACCGTGCTCGCGACTACCAAGTCTATTCCGATGTTATTCATATTTTACTTCAGGAAGAAAAGCATGATGAGCTACTCGCTAAGAACGGCTCTCAGCGTCCGGTTGGTTCCCAACCTATACCCGAAGGTCATATGAATGTCGTGAATGGAGAAAGTTTGATGGTGGCTCCAATGGCAAGCCCTCGAACTTCAATGGTAAGCGAAAGCGCAACCGGAACAAGAAGCCTAGAAACTCAGACCGTGGAAAAAAAGCACCGCAAAGCAGATCCCAGGGATGCAACACACATCGAGGGAAAAGGTTTGAAAGCCAACTTCAACCTTCATCTAGATGGCACCGATGGAGTTGGTTGTTCGCGAGATGTTCCATCGGGACCTAGCAACGCCGTTACTCTCCGTCCGTCAGATGACCCTATAGGCACGGAGGACATGATGGTTGAGTACGACTCAATTGTCATGTTTGGAGACTTCGAATAGTCCTACTATCTCCTTAGTGATCTTTTTATTAATGTTCATTAGTGATGTTGTAATAGAACATAACTATTATTGCCATTTTATATTGTATCAACACTCTGGTATCAATAAGATTGAATGTATTCTATATTTTTGAGAAAGATTTCCATTGCGAAAATTCTCAACTCAATATATAGATTTTTTACGGGAATCAATCCGATAGATGAGGAACAAGTATTTTGAAATACACACTCTCTATTGTTTGGAGTGTACTACATGTACATACCATCCTTAGCACATGTTGCGTATAAAGCAATTCCATTGGTCACAATTTGCTTGAGACCAGATTTCCTTAGTCATCAGATTTTGTGTGCATGTCATGCGCCAAATAAAAGCTAATTTTGAGGCCCTCACACCTCAAGATACAACCTGAACCACTTTAGATCATTGAACTCATTCAAGGAGACATTTCTGGTCCCATCCAACTGTTGTCTAGACAATTCTGGTATTTCATGGTTCTAATTGATGCATCTACGCGATGATCACATGTGTGCCTTTTTGTTCACACGACACCATGTTTTTACTAAGATAATACGGGAAGTAATTAAATTACAGACCCATTATCCCGGCAGTCGAATTATAACAATTCGCATGGACAATGATGTAGAATTCTCCTCGGGTGATTTCAATGTCTATTGCATGGCCTTGGGGATTGATGTTCATCACTCTTTTCCATATGTCCACACTCAAAATGGTTTGGCTGAATCTCTGATTAAGAGGGTAAAACTCATCGCAAGACCTTTGTTTATGAAATGCACTTTACCAACTTTACGTTGGAGTCATACAGTTTTACACGCTACTGACTCATTAGCTGCATATCGCAGTACTTCCCCTCTACAAATGATACGTCGAAATCCTCCGAGCATTTCCCATCTGCGTAAGTTCGGAAGCGCTACACGCGTACCGATCTCACCACCGCAACATACATAATTGGGCCCACATAGTAGGGATCTATGTGGGGGTACTGATCTCCGTCGATCACCAAGTACCTTGAACCCCTTATAGGGTATCTATTCATAGTCCAGTATTTTGACTGCTACATTGAAGGATGGATTATTTTCAGGCATTAGGGGGAGACTTCATGTACCACATAGAATGCCAAGAAATCAATTGGGACTACACGTTCCACCTCATATCCACATACTCAAGAATCTGGACCATACGTTCAGAATTCATACATTTGCAACATATTGCAAATATCATGCCATATTCATTTACTGATTTTAAAGGTGTTACAAAAACCTTTAATCCGGCTAGAAATGCGCCCGAAAGAGTGAAGGTACCAATAAAAACCACTCAACTCCTCTTTCCTAAATAGAGGGGGAGTAGTACAGCCTCTAACCTGGATCTAGCTTCCTACAAGCAACAAAGGCAATTCAGGAGGAATCCTCTAAGTCGGTAAATGCAAGTTAACCTAGGGTTGACATACACCTTATGGGTAGTATACACCCAGTGGAAGGGAAACCTCCACAACCCAGTTTTAGCTTGCACACACTCCCTGGGACATCAGAACACCTAGACTCAAGCGTATTGGGAAATCACGAAGAGTCATCAAGAGTGCTTGAGATCTCCTATAAAAATCGATATTGGAGAATCATATAACCAAAGTCTACAACCGTCGACAAACATTTTATCTTGTATGATTGCCAACAACCTTCTTGATGAATTCAGATCGAAAGACTATGGCCATAGCAGAGTGTAAATCACTCAATCGAACTGAAACAATCGAAGGAGGCAATCCAAGCAGAATTAGACTCGCTCTTCCAAATGAATTCTCTATGCAATTCATTGCATTTTCTTCCAGACACGGAACGAAAACAACAAGGTGGTGAGAAAGCAAGGCTTGTAGCATAAGGTCGGGTTTCCGCAGAGATCCGAGACCTACTCTCTAGACACGAGTGAAATCCTTCTTTCCGATACTTTATATAATTGGCAGTACAAATCATCTATTTATGCCGTTGATAGATGTAGTGACCACATATATTCATGTGTAACTTGATTCAAACATATAGATTCCCCAAGGGAATCCTAATTATGAATCCATATACAAATCGCAACATGCATAGTGTAAACTCAATAAGTCACATCAAGACTTACAACATTCAGAATAAATTTGGTACAACCGACTTAGTGAGTTCCTTATACAAAAGGATTACTCTAACAATGATGATTTCTCACACGTGTTCATTAAGCCTAAATAGGGCATTCATCAAATAAGTTTATGTTGATGAAACACGTAATCATCTAGAGACGGAATCTAAGATGAAGGATATAAGTAAAACCAAATTTTGCTTTAGCTACAATTCGAGCACCTTCACTCAAGAACTAGGTACACCAATTTTTCTATATCCAGAAATTATTGGAGAAATTCAAATATGGGTATATCCATCCAAACTCTATTGTTGTTCAATCTCTAGACGTAGAGTAACATACATACATAACCATGGAACATGGAGAAGAGATGTTGGGACATAATGTTCCATATCTCAGTGCCATTGGACCTAACACTAGTGGACAGGAACAAGAGTATCTTTCGATATCTCCAATGCACCTAATACCTTGACCTATTTGTAAAATTTCAGAGAAATCTGAACTCCAATATCATCGGATGTGTGGATACTGACTACTTATCCGATCTCCATGATGTCAGATCACTAATAGGTTTCATATGTACCTAGATGGTGGGCTTGCCATTCAATTGTTGTCTTCAAACGGACTCTACTGGCTACAACCACCTAACATTCTGAAATACAAGGCTTCACATAAATATGTGTGGCTTCACGGAATGATAAACCACATACAACATTCATGTAGCATTGGTTCTATTGAATCACCAATTATTATCTACAAAGATAATAATACTTGTGTTGCTCAGATGCAAAAAGGCTATACAAAAGCAATATCATTAAGCATATTGCAACCAATTTTCAAGGATCAGGGAGAGTCTCTTCCTGAATTATAACATATTCAAACATTATATTACACTCTTTTCCCCTTTATGATTTTACTCTCATGGTTCTCATCAAGGTTTTTAATGAGGTAATATCAACACAAGAATATATGTCATACGTCATATTTTCCCCACCGGGGTTTTTAACGGATGTGTACAAGGCATATAAATTGTACTCTAAACTTACCAATGAGTTTTATCCTCTCGAGGTTTTTCTCATATAAGTCAAGGAGACGATTAGCATTATATGCTGTATCATTTTCTTCTTATTTTTTCCATTGGGTTTTTAAGGAGTTTTAACAACATATTGAATATTATTCCCCTCACATTTTCCCATCAGGTTTTGGGGGAAGAATTTATCAATTTCAAAGATGATATGTCATACTTTCTATTTTCCTCATCGGGGTTTCTAAAGGAAGTATACAAGGCATATCTATTGTTCTCTAAACTTACTTATTAGTTTTTACTTTCTAAGGTTTTCTCATATGATGGGTTAGCAAAGAGACAATAATCAATATATGTTGCATCATTTTCTCCTTATTATCCCATTCAGTGGCGGACCCACCGTAGGGGCAAGCAGGGGCGGTCGCCCCAGGTCCCTCGGCGTGGCGCGGGATACTACTCTACTGCCCCCTCTATTTTCTGTCGATCTTGAACTGATTGGGGACGACGCCATGGACAGTTTCATGTCTCCTTGGCGAGAGGTATGCGTATTGCGTAGTGGAGGAAGACAAGCCGGACTAGTGGGCTTTTAAGTCAAAGTAAAGCGGCCCATAGTAGCACACCAAGCAGACACAGGTTGAACAGATGGCTCAGAGGTCGTTTCAATGGTGAAAAAAGAAAATCGCCGCCAGCACATGTCGCAGCTAGCGCTTCGTCTCTCTCAATCCTAGCCTCAACCAACCCATTAGTTTGTAAGATTATTTTTCATAATTTTCTATTTTTCAGTAGTTGTATCTTATTCGTCCTGAAAAAAAATTTGACAGTCTCTTTTTTTTTTTTTTGCTAAATACACTTGCATTTGTGCATCAATTTTTTTTAAAAAATTATTCGTCCCGGCAAACAAAAATTCCTGGGTCCGCCACTGATCCCATTGGGTATAAAGGAGTTTTGGCAACATATCCTACACACTACTCTCTTCATATTTTTCTCACAGGGTTTTGGAGGAGAGATTACCAACTTCGGAGATCATCGAAACTATATGGAATATTCTCAAAATTGCACAAGGGATACAATACATACAAGACTTAGCTTTGTGCAAGGGGGAGTGTTAGGATTAGATACTAACCGCCTTAGGCAGTTATCTTTGTGCCCATAGCACCATACGGACGCATCCCTCCGTACGGACGCCTTGTATGTGTATAGACACCTTTTCACCTTATAGATGCGCCTTTACCTTGTAACCGACTTCGCCCAACAGGCGCGAAGCCTTGTATAAATACCTCGATGATCAATGAAACTAAAAGATGGTTCGATTCATTCTCATTTAGATTCAAGAGAGGACATGACTTGGTGAACATAATCTTGAACTTGAAGTTCTCAAGACTGATGGCAGCGTGAAGCCACACCAGTGTACGTTCGTGTGTGCGCGTGTAAAAAATTGAAAGAAACACTAACCAGAAAATAAAAATAACAATGCAATAAATCAAACAATAGACCTCCTGCAATTTTTATTTCCCACAAAATGGAAATCAAACAATAGACATAATACTCTCCCGTCTTAAAATAAGTGTCGTTAAAGTGGAATAGTTTTAAAACACATCTAGATACATCATTTGAGCGGCGCTTATTTTAAGACTGAGGGAGTACAAATTCGTGATGATAATGAGGAGTGCTGCTAGTGGGTTTGGTTGGATCTCGCTTTTCACGGAAACAAGTGCTATTTGTTTGTTACTAACTGCTAGTTATAGACTCATTGTTGTACAGACTGTCTGCTACGATGCCTATAGTGACCTGGACAAATTTTACAGACGGCCAGCGTCGGAACTACTGTACATGCCTTTAGACAAGTACAACGCTGCACACGCTCATGATAATAATAAGTTTGCTTCAGGGAGGTCGGCTGAGATGATAGCCCCACGTTTTGATGTGATAATACCCGGCCCAAATGGACTAGCTAGCAGTTGTAGCAGTTAAGTATAGCTGTTTGATTTGATATGAGTTGACAGGGCTGGGTTATGTGCGACGTACTGACAGATAGCATAGCATATCCCTCCAGCTATATGTCTAGCGCGTCATTCCACGTTTCCAGCTCCATGGACGCACACAGGCGACAATCCTTGTATTCCGGAGATTACGCTATCATTAGCTAGCACGATTATATAATACAGTACTGTATCTTTCTTAATTGAAAATACCAGCGTTCATGGTAGTACTACGTCCAGAATCCTTAAACACGGAGGCCGATCGAAGAGCATGATTAGACAGATCACGGGCTATGTAATACAAATAAATAATCCAATTAATTAATTAGTCCTCTGTATGTATACAAACGAATGTACTACGTGGTGAGCATGACTCAAGTGACCTTTTTCTCATCAACTGCCATTTTTCTAACCAAGCGTTCTACCGTGTACACGTACACACATTGACACAGGTCACCCGTAGAATAGCATTGCCCCGCACGCAACAGAAGGTTAGCTAGCTGTACCATGATCGGCTAGTTTGAGATCAAATTAAGATATTCTCGCGGGCTAATTAATTAAAGTGCTTGGCACTGGAGCCCACCGGACGGCGGCCACTTGGCACGGAGAGGGAAGGGTTGGCTCCGTGTCTGATCCATCGATCCTGCTGCTGCCATGCTTCTCCTCGGTGAGCCTTTTGAGCCATCGGAAAAGCCATGACCTTGAAACTTTGCAGCCATATCATCCCCTGACCATGTCATAATGTCGAGCTCGCGATCCAGAAGCCTTTTCGCAGACCGAATCTCAAGAGTACACTGCTTCCTTAATTTCGAATTACCCTGCTGCACTGCAAATTTGCAAGCTCGCAACGAGACGGCGTCCCCGGCGGCGCGCGCACGTCGCAGGGAATGGACATTTTGTTTAGCTGGAGCCGTGTGCTCCGCCCAGGAGAAACCGTATTCGTACCGACACAAGAAAAGGAGCAGAAAAAATGTCAACACCAGGTCACGTCGGCTGGAATTCCCCAATCTCTCTCTTTTGTCTCGTGTTTGGCAGAGCGGCGCCTAATTTGAGACACACACGCACGATTTGTTTAGCACACGGTACCCCATTTTCCTTTGTTACTACCCCCTCCGTAACTAATTATTTAGATGTTTTACTTGTCAGAAAGAAAAATTAGATGCTTTAGCTTTTTTACTTAAATATACTATATCCAAACATGTTTTAGTGTGTATTCATTTAGTTTAGTTCGTATGCAGTCCACACACAAGTATCTAAGGGATATTGTAAGTAGGAATAGGAAGTAACTGGGAGGTAGAAAGAACGAAGAAAATGGAAAACATGAGCACAAGAAAACTAGGGATAGCGCGCTGATTTTTCTCTCTCGCCAAAAAAAACTAGGATAGAGGGCGCGCTCGGATCGGTCTCCCGCCTCTCTATTATAAAGGTTTTAAGGGGGATTTCTCGTGCTCCTTAAAAAAAAATAATGGGCTAGCGAGATTTGGTGCGTCTGGTATGGCCAGTTTTTTCGCATAAAACCATTAAAAACGGTTATTTCAAAGGTCCACGCGGGATGAGGAGTCTGCTAGATAACAAAACTCCTAAGGGGACCCTGTAGTGGCAGAGCCAAGAAGCTTTTTTTTTTTCTTGGGTGGTTATGCTTTGTCTTCTTTTGCTTTTGTATTTAACTTAGCTAGATTTATTCATGCTCTTAACTCTTAACTGCTTTCAATTATTTTGCAAATGTTTTGCGTAGTCATGAGACTACCTAGAAGGCTGCAACACCCTATGGCTACTTCCCTAAGAGCATCTAGCAGACTCCTTATCCCACGCGGAATTGTAAAATAACATTTTTTTGCGGGTCAGCGCGGAAAAAGTGTCACTAACAGACCCCTTAAATCGCGCGAACCCGAACTTTTAAGGGGCACCAAAAAAAACCCGCCCAACCTATAGAAAAAGGAGCGGGAGGCCAACCCGAGCCCGCCCTGTATCCTAGAAAATTTTGGCGCCACGAAAAATTCAGCGCGGCAGTTCCCTTCCCCACTTTCCGCCGCTGATCTGTCTTTTTCGACTCCAGCCGGCGCTCCATGACCGTGCGAAGCCGTCATGGACGCATCTGATGCCTCCCTGGTCACCTTCGATGTCGGGTTTGTCCCGACAGCTCCTCCAACCTGTGTCGCTGCCGCGCCGGAGCCTGTCGCCTCGTCCATTTCCCGAAAGAGGCTAGGCAACGTCCTTGTGCAGGCGGTGTTCCCGATGCTCGTCCCGTAGCCGGAGCTGGATCGAAGGTGGGTCGTCCCGCTTCCGCTCCCACTCCTGCTGATGGCGCTCCGCCGGCACCGGAAAACCGCGGATGGATTGCTCCAATCGGAAGAAGGGTGCCAAATCCAAGGGCAACCGGGCCACGCCTACAGAACCGGTGGTATATTTGCTTTTTTTTCATGAGTGGTTATGCTTTGTCTTCTTTTGCTTTTGTATTTTTAACTTAGCTGGATTTATTCATGCTCTTAACTCTTAACTGCTTTCAATTATTTTGCAAATGTTTTGCGTAGTCATGAGACTACCTAGAAGGCTGCAACACCCTATGGCTACTCCCACATCTCTATCTGAGCAAATGTTGGGTATTAAGTTGCAATCAACAAATTATCGCATTAAGTCAAGTGTGTAATGTAAACAAAGTAAACATCTTTGTTTTCTCCCTAATGGCAACAACACATCCTCCATCCGTCACGTTTCTGTCACTCGAGCACATACGCAAAGGAGGCACGAACCCACTATCGAGCATAAATAATCCTTCTTGGAGTCACTAGCATCTACTTGGCCAGAGCATCTACTAACAACGGGAGCATACAAGATCATAAATAACATACACATGAAGACAACATGATAGCTTGATAATCAAGAGACATAGCATTCAATAATCGTCGGATCCCAGCAAACACAACATGTAGCATTACAATAAGATAGTCTCGATCATGTGAAGCTCACGAGATCCAAACATGGGGAATAAAGAGGAGAGGACAACCATCTAGATATTGCTATGGACCCGTAGTCCAAGGATGAACTACTGACGCATCACTCCAGAGGCGGGCATGGTGGTGTAGAGCCCTTCGGTGATGATTTTCCCTCCCGACAGGGTGTCGGGGAGAACTTCAGAACCCTTCCGGTCTCTGGTTGACGGTGACGGCGGCCTCGGGTGTTTTTCGTGGAAAAGTGATATATTTTTAGGGTTCACGCATCAGAGGGATTATATGAGCGAAAGGGCGATGGCGGTGGGCGCCCGAGGGGCCCACACCACCCCCATGCGCGGCCGGGGGAGGGGGCGCCGCCCTATCGTGTGGTCCCCCTCCGGGCCTCTTTGGGACTCCGTGGAACCTTCGGGAATTCTAAGACTTCCAGACTTCGAATTTTCCAATTCCGAGAATATTTTCAAAACAACTTTTCTAAAACTAAAAACAGCAGAAAACAAGAACTGACTTTATGGCATCTTGTCAATAGGTTAGTCCCGGAAAATCGGTAAAAATGACATAAAGTGTAAGAAAAATATGTAGCATATGGCATGAAAACAACATGAAACATCAGAAATTAAGGATACATTTATGACGTATCAATGGTGCTGCACAAGAGAAGCACAAAGCCGTATTTCTTCGTGAGCTGGTTAACTTGGCTAATGAGAACCCATATCTTATTCTAATAGGCGGGAATTTCAATATGCTAAGATTTCCATATGAGAAAAGCAAAGGGAGATTTGATAGACATTGGCCTTTCTTATTTAATGCCGCCATTGACGGTTTAGATTTAAGAGAGATTCATGTGACCGGGAGGCAATTCACTTGAGCAAATAGTCTCCTGGATCCCACGTACTATAAACTGGATCGATACTAATGAGCACCGACTGGGAAGAGAAATACCCATTGGTTACTGTACGCGCACTAGAACGTATTGAGACACTATCAGATCATTGCTCCAATCCTACTATCTACCGTTAATTTGAAACCAACTACACATCGTTAGTTCAAATTAGAATTAGCTTGGTTGTTGCATGATGGTTTCAATGAAACGGTTAAGAAAATATGGAATAAGCCAGTAGTGGGTGACAACCCTATCCGAAGATGGAATAACATAAGCAATGTGCGTAAATATCTTCGGGGTTGAGCAAGACACACTGCCGTTTTGTTAAAAAAAGCACACGTGTTCCGTTATTGATGAGCTTGACCAGATTGCAGAGATACGACTATTAACACCGTAATAGATTGAGCTCAAAAGCCAGTCTAATGCGCAGGTTGCCAGTATACTTCGAGAGAAAGAACTCAAATGGTACCAACGCTCTAAGGCAAAATTCCTTATAGAAGGAGATTTTAATACGAGATATTTCTATACCGTTGCCAATTGCTGACATGGGAAAAACGTATGTTGGAATATTTGGCTCATATGAGTGTGCTGAAATATTTGGCCCATATGTGGGTAGCCCAATAGACAAATCATGAAATCTCAAAATGGCCCATGTGTACAAGTGAGTGGTGGGAGTGGGAAGTTTAGTCCCACATTGGAAGTTTGAGGAGTTGCACACCACCTTATAAGGTGGAGTGTTGTAGGGATTGTATGTGAGTGAGAACAAGAGAGCCTCTCGCGCACTCCTCCTCCTCCTCCGCCGCTCGCTCGTCTCGACTCGACTCGACTCGACTCGCACTAGTAGAAAAAGGCCTTTCTGTGGCGCACCAAAATGGGATTCTGTGGCGCACCTAGGGGCCAGAGGGGTGCGCCACAGAATACACGCCACTAAATTTTTTTCTGTGGAGCACCTCAGCCGTGCGCCACAGAAATGTCAATTCTGTGGCGCACCTCAGCCGTGCGCCACAGAAATTTGCAATTCTGTGGCGCACGAAGGGGGGTGCGCCACAGAATTTTTTTTTGAATTTCAAAAAAAAAAGGCGGCCAGATCTGGCCGCGGGAAATTTTCGAAATTTCGAAATTTCGCCGGATTTCGTCGGATGCTCGCCGGAGTTGGTGGGTGGAGGATGGGGGTCAGCGGAGTTGGTGGGGAGGAGAAGGAGAAGCTCGCCGGAGGTGGTGGTGGTGGAGGAGGAGGAGGAGAGGTGGTGGTGATAGAGGAGGAGGAGGAGGAGAGGTGGTGGTGATAGAGGAGGAGGAGGAGGAGGAGGAGGAGAGGTGGTGGTGGAGGAGGAGGAGGAGGAGGATGGTGGTGGTGGTGGTGGTGATGGTGGTGGTGGTGGAGGAGGAGGAGGAGAAGGAGGAGAGGTGGTGGTGGTGATGGTGATGGTGGTGGTGGAGGAGGAGGAGAGGTGGAGGAGAGGAGAGGAGAGGTAGAAGATGAGAAGTGGAGGAGAAGTGGAGGAGAAGTGGAGGGGAGAAGGGAAGAAAAGGAGGGGAGGAGGCAGATTTCGAATTCTGCCTCCCAATTCTGTGGCGCACCCCCCTTGGTGCGCTACAGAATTTTTTTTCTTTTTTTTTATTTTCTAGTCAAAATCTTAAAACGGCCATAACTTTTGTTCCTTTTGGAATTTGGCGATTCTAAAAAAAGCTCACAGGCCGAAGGCCAGTGAGGTTGGGTTCCTTTTTCTCTCTAGTTTTTTTTAATATCTTGATCATTTTTTTTCGACATCGTATGCAAAAGTTATGCCCATTTTACTTTTTTTATAAAACTTTTGCTCAGAAAGTCGAAATACATATTTCAAAATTTGATAAAAAAAAAATAGACATTAAACTCTCCGTGCATCTATAAGGGATTTATTTTTTGATGCTTTTTAGACCGCCAACTCTTCCGTCAAAAACTAGAAAAGGCGTTCCCGGGGGGGGTGGAGTTGGTGCGTGTGGACAGAATTTTTTCGGATGGGAATTCTGTGGCGCACCAAGGGGGGGTGCGCCACAGAAATGTCATATTTCTGTGGCGCACTAACCACCATGCGCCACAGAATAGGAGTGTGGCAATCATGGTGTGGGCCCCCAACTTATTTCTGTGGCGCACCCCTATCTGGTGCGCCACAGAATTCCTGTTTTCTGTGGCGCACCACGGTCCCGTGCGCCACAGAATGCCTCTTTTCTGTGGCGCATGACAACCCGTGCGCCACAAAAATATATTTCTGTGGCGCACCAAAAAGCCATGCGCCACAGAATCTGTTCCATAGAAAGGCACTTCTCTACTAGTGTCGACACGACACGACACATCGCGGTCGCGTTTCGTGAATCGAGTCTCGAGCCGAGACAAAGTCGTGACGGACGCGTCACAGCTGAGGCGGTTCGGGTCTCTCCCGTATCGCGTGCTGCAACCGACTCGGACGTGCGGCGTGGGCCTCCCACGTCGCACGCGTTAGGGTTTTCCGAACCGCACTATAAAATACGCGCACTGTGGGCGTTGTACACACATCGAAACCAATCTAGGTTTTGCCACACCTCGTTCCTTGCGCCGCCACCGTAGTCTACTCCATCCCGAGCGCCGGCGTCCACCGGCGAACGGGAGAGCATGTCTCCGGAACCAATCGCCTTTGTGATCCTGTACGGGAGAGGGCGAATTAGGTTTTTGGGAAGCGCTTCGCACGACTGCTCGCTGCTTCCACGACGGCTCGTCTGCCTAACAAGTCAGGCGGTGCTGCGTACCGTCGCCTCAAGCTTCGTCTACTCCGACCCGTCATCGCCAACATTGTCATCAACAACGTTACTACAAACGATCGGTACGGAATCTGTGTCCTGATCTGTCTGTTTAACATGTCTACTGTTTGCATGTTTAGAGAGATCGTGTTGCTATTATTCATGTTGTCTGCTGCATCTAGTACGTTCGAGTTCCACATGTTAATAGCTGTGTTTGTCATGATTTATATTCTGGAATTAATCGTGGAAATTATGCCTAATTATTCAACAATCCGAAAACCTAACTGTAGGCAATTTTCTGAACTGACTATGGCCCACTTAAGTGATTCAATGAAACCGGAAAGGTTCAATGGTACCACCTTTAAGAGATGGCAACTAAGAAGCCAACTGTGGCTCCAGTCCATGAAAGTGTGGGACATTATTATGAATAGCCTTCCTGAAGGAGCTTCTGACGAGGTTCAGAATAAGTTCAAGGAAGCCAATAATAATTTCAGAGGTTGTATTCTGAGTGTCCTGGAGGGACGTCTGTGCGATGTGTATATGCACATCGAAAACGCTAAGGAGCTCTGGGATGCACTGAATACTAAATTCGGTGCGTCCGATGCTGGCAGTGAGCTGTATATCATGGAGAGTTTTAACGACTACAAGATGGTGAATAACCGTTCTGTAGTCGAACAGGCTCATGAGATACAGTGCATTGCAAAGGAGCTTGATCTGCTCAAGTGTGTGATTCCTGATAAGTTTGTGGCTGGATGCATTATTGCAAAACTGACTTCTTCATGGAGGAGTTTCGCCACATCTCTCAAACATAAGAGACAGGAGATATCAGTTGAAAATCTGATAGTGTCTCTTGATGTTGAGGAGAAAGCTCGGGCAAAGGACACAACTGAGAGAGGTGGTGATTTGCAGTCTAGCGCCAATATGGTGCAGAAAAATCATCACGTCAAGAATAACATCAAGAACAAAGGGAACTATAAGCCCCAGTTCAATGGTCCTGTGAACACTACTGCCTTTAAGAATAATAAGAAGAAGAAGGTGCTGAACAAAGTTGGGCTCGAGTGCTTTACGTGTGGAGCGCTCGGCCAATTTTCTGTTGACTGCCCAGACCGTGCAGACAATAAAGGGAAGAAAGGCTCCAAGAATGTCAACGTGGTGACCGCTAGCAACACCGATGGGTACGGTAATATACCGATGGTACTTTCAGTTTTTCAATCTCCATGTTGGTGGATTGATACGGGTGCTAATGTTCATGTGTGTGCTGACATCTCTATGTTCACTTCTTATCAGGTCGCACGGGATTCTTCCGTCCTAATGGGGAATGGGTCACATGCTTCTGTTCGTGGTGTTGGCACGGTAGATCTGAAGTTTACTTCGGGGAAGATCGTGCAGCTGAGGAACGTGCAGCATGTCCCTTCTATGAATAAGAATCTCGTCAGCGGCTCCCTTCTTTGCAGAGATGGGTTTAAAGTAGTGTTTGAGTCCAATAAAGTAGTTGTGTCGAGATTTGGACAATTTATTGGTAAAGGCTATGAGTGCGGAGGCTTGTTCCGCTTTTCTCTTTCCGATTTTTGCAATAAGTCAGTAAACCATATTTGTGGCAATGTTGATTCAGATGCTAGTGTTTGGCACTCTCGTTTATGTCATGTTAATTTTGGTTTACTGTATCGGCTATCCAGTTTAAGTTTAATTCCGAATTTCACCATTGCCAAAGGTTCTAAGTGCCATAGTTGTGTGCAATCTAAGCAACCTCGGAAGCCTCACACGGCAGCCGAGGAGAGACACCTGGCACCTCTAGAACTCATACATTCTGATCTATGCGAGATGAATGGTGTGTTGACAAAAGGTTGGGTTCCTTTTTCTCTCTAATTTTTTTTTAATATCTTGATCATTTTTTTTCGACATCGTATGCAAAAGTTATGCCCATTTTACTTTTTTTATAAAACTTTTGCTTAGAAAGTCGAAATACATATTTCAAAGTTTGATAAAAAAGTAGACATTAAACTCTCCGTGCATCTATAAGGGATTTATTTTTTGATGCTTTTTAGACCGCCAACTCTTCCGTCAAAAACTAGAAAAGGCGTTCCGGGGGGGGTGGAGTTGGTGCGTGTGGACAGAATTTTTTCGGATGGGAATTCTGTGGCGCACCAAGGGGGTGCGCCACAGAAATGTCATATTTCTATGGCGCACTAACCACCATGCGCCACAGAATAGGAGTGTGGCAATCATGGTGTGGGCCCCCAACTTATTTCTGTGGCGCACCCCTATCCGGTGCGCCACAGAATTCCTGTTTTCTGTGGCGCACCACGGTCCCGTGCGCCACAGAATGCCTCTTTTCTGTGGCGCATGACAACCCGTGCGCCACAAAAATATATTTCTGTGGCGCACCAAAAAGCCATGCGCCACAGAATCTGTTCCATAGAAAGGCACTTCTCTACTAGTGTCGACACGACACGACACATCGCGGTCGCGTTTCGTGAATCGAGTCTCGAGCCGAGACAAAGTCGTGACGGACGCGTCACAGCTGAGGCGGTTCGGGTCGCTCCCGTATCGCGTGCTGCAACCGACTCGGACGTGCGGCGTGGGCCTCCCACGTCGCACGCGTTAGGGTTTTCCGAACCGCACTATAAAATACGCGCACTGTGGGCGTTGTACACACATCGAAACCAATCTAGGTTTTTCCACACCTCGTTCCTTGCGCCGCCACCGTAGTCTACTCCATCCCGAGCGTCGGCGTCCACCGGCGAACGGGAGAGCAGGTCTCTGGAACCAATCGCCTTTGTGATCCTGTACGGGAGAGGGGGAATTAGGTTTTTGGGAAGCGCTTCGCACGACTGCTCGCTGCTTCCACGACGGCTCCTCTGCCTAACAATCAGGCGGTGCTGCGTACCGTCGCCTCAAGCATCGTCTACTCCGACCCGTCATCGCCAACGTTGTCATCAACAACGTTACTACAAACGATCGGTACGGAATCTGTGTCCTGACCTGTCTGTTTAACATGTCTACTGTTTGCATGTTTAGAGAGATCGTGTTGCTATTATTCATGTTGTCTGCTGCATCTAGTACGTTCGAGTTCCACATGTTAATAGCTGCGTTTGTCATGATTTATATTCTGGAATTAATCGTGGAAATTATGCCTAATTATTCAACAATCCGAAAACCTAACTGTTGGCAATTTTCTGAACTGACTATGGCCCACTTAAGTGATTCAATGAAACCGGAAAGGTTCAATGGTACCACCTTTAAGAGATGGCAACTAAGAAGCCAACTGTGGCTCCAGTCCATGAAAGTGTGGGACATTATTATGAATAGCCTTCCTGAAGGAGATTCTGACGAGGTTCAGAATAAGTTCAAGGAAGCCAATAATAATTTCAGAGGTTGTATTCTGAGTGTCCTGGAGGGACGTCTGTGCGATGTGTATATGCACATCGAAAACGCTAAGGAGCTCTGGGATGCACTGAATACTAAATTCGGTGCGTCCGATGCTGGCAGTGAGCTGTATATCATGGAGAGTTTTAACGACTACAAGATGGTGAATAACCGTTCTGTAGTCGAACAGGCTCATGAGATACAGTGCATTGCGAAGGAGCTTGATCTGCTCAAGTGTGTGATTCCTGATAAGTTTGTGGCTGGATGCATTATTGCAAAACTGCCTTCTTCATGGAGGAGTTTCGCCACATCTCTCAAACATAAGAGACAGGAGATATCAGTTGAAAATCTGATAGTGTCTCTTGATGTTGAGGAGAAAGCTCGGGCAAAGGACACAACTGAGAGAGGTGGTGATTTGCAGTCTAGCGCCAATATGGTGCAGAAAAATCATCACGTCAAGAATAACATCAAGAACAAAGGGAACTATAAGCCCCAGTTCAATGGTCCTGTGAACACTACTGCCTTTAAGAATAATAAGAAGAAGAAGGTGCTGAACAAAGCTGGGCTCGAGTGCTTTACGTGTGGAGCGCTCGGCCACTTTTCTGTTGACTGCCCAGACCGTGCAAACAATAAAGGAAAGAAAGGCTCCAAGAATGTCAACGTGGTGACCGCTAGCAACACCGATGGGTACGGTAATATACCGATGGTACTTTCAGTTTTTCAATCTCCATGTTGGTGGATTGATACGGGTGCTAATGTTCATGTGTGTGCTGACATCTCTATGTTCACTTCTTATCAGGTCGCACGGGATTCTTCCGTCCTAATGGGGAATGGGTCACATGCTTCTGTTCGTGGTGTTGGCACGGTAGATCTGAAGTTTACTTCGGGGAAGATCGTGCAGCTGAGGAACGTGCAGCATGTCCCTTCTATGAATAAGAATCTCGTCAGCGGCTCCCTTCTTTGCAGAGATGGGTTTAAAGTAGTGTTTGAGTCCAATAAAGTAGTTGTGTCGAGATTTGGACAATTTATTGGTAAAGGCTATGAGTGCGGAGGCTTGTTCCGCTTTTCTCTTTCCGATTTTTGCAATAAGTCAGTAAACCATATTTGTGGCAATGTTGATTCAGATGCTAGTGTTTGGCACTCTCGTTTATGTCATGTTAATTTTGGTTTACTGTATCGGCTATCAAGTTTAAGTTTAATTCCGAATTTCACCATTGCCAAAGGTTCTAAGTGCCATAGTTGTGTGCAATGTAAGCAACCTCGGAAGCCTCACACGGCAGCCGAGGAGAGACACCTGGCACCTCTAGAACTCATACATTCTGATCTATGCGAGATGAATGGTGTGTTGACAAAAGGTTGGGTTCCTTTTTCTCTCTAGTTTTTTTTAATATCTTGATCATTTTTTTTCGACATCGTATGCAAAAGTTATGCCCATTTTACTTTTTTATAAAACTTTTGCTCAGAAAGTCGAAATACATATTTCAAAATTTGATAAAAAAGTCGACATTAAACTCTCCGTGCATCTATAAGGGATTTATTTTTTGATGCTTTTTAGACCGCCAACTCTTCCGTCAAAAACTAGAAAAGGCGTTCCCGGGGGGGGGGGGGGGTGGAGTTGGTGCGTGTGGACAGAATTTTTTCGGATGGGAATTCTGTGGCGCACCAAGGGGGGGTGGACCACAGAAATGTCATATTTCTGTGGCGCACTAACCACCATGCGCCACAGAATAGGAGTGTGGCAATCATGGTGTGGGCCCCCAACTTATTTCTGTGGCGCATCCCTATCCGGTGCGCCACAGAATTCCTGTTTTCTGTGGCGCACCACGGTCCCGTGCGCCACAGAATGCCTCTTTTCTATGGTGCATGACAACCCGTGCGCCACAAAAATATATTTCTGTGGCGCACCAAAAAGCCATGCGCCACAGAATCTGTTCCATAGAAAGGCACTTCTCTACTAGTGTCGACACGACACGACACATCGCGGTTGCGTTTCGTGAATCGAGTCTCGAGCCGAGACAAAGTTGTGACGGACGCGTCACAGCTGAGGCGGTTCGGGTCGCTCCCGTATCGCGTGCTGCAACCGACTCGGACGTGCGGCGTGGGCCTCCCACGTCGCACGCGTTAGGGTTTTCCAAACCGCACTATAAAATACGCGCACTGTGGGCGTTGTACACACATCGAAACCAATCTAGGTTTTGCCACACCTCGTTCCTTGCGCCGCCACCGTAGTCTACTCCATCCCGAGCGCCGGCGTCCACCGGCGAACGGGAGAGCAGGTCTCCGGAACCAATCGCCTTTGTGATCCTGTACGGGAGAGGGCGAATTAGGTTTTTGGGAAGCGCTTCGCACGACTGCTCGCTCCTTCCACGACGGCTCGTCTACCTAACAAATCAGGCGGTGCTGCGTACCGTCGCCTCAAGCGTCGTCTACTCCGACCCGTCATCGCCAACGTTGTCATCAACAACGTTACTACAAATGATCGGTACGGAATCTGTGTCCTGATCTGTCTGTTTAACATGTCTACTGTTTGCATGTTTAGAGAGATCGTGTTGCTATTATTCATGTTGTCTGCTGCATCTAGTACGTTCGAGTTCCACATGTTAATAGCTGCGTTTGTCATGATTTATATTCTGGAATTAATCGTGGAAATTATGCCTAATTATTCAACAATCCGAAAACCTAACTGTAGGCAATTTTCTGAACTGACTATGGCCCACTTAAGTGATTCAATGAAACCGGAAAGGTTCAATGGTACCACCTTTAAGAGATGGCAACTAAGAAGCCAACTGTGGCTCCAGTCCATGAAAGTGTGGGGCATTATTATGAATAGCCTTCCTGAAGGAGCTTCTGACGAGGTTCATAATAAGTTCAAGGAAGCCAATAATAATTTCAGAGATTGTATTCTGAGTGTCCTGGAGGGACGTCTGTGCGATGTGTATATGCACATCGAAAACGCTAAGGAGCTCTGGGATGCACTGAATACTAAATTCAGTGTGTCCGATGCTGGCAGTGAGCTGTATATCATGGAGAGTTTTAACGACTACAAGATGGTGAATAACCGTTCTGTAGTCGAACAGGCTCATGAGATACAGTGCATTGCGAAGGAGCTTGATCTGCTCAAGTGTGTGATTCCTGATAAGTTTGTGGCTGGATGCATTATTGCAAAACTGCCTTCTTCATGGAGGAGTTTCGCCACATCTCTCAAACATAAGAGACAGGAGATATCAGTTGAAAATCTGATAGTGTCTCTTGATGTTGAGGAGAAAGCTCGGGCAAAGGACACAACTGAGAGAGATGGTGATTTGCAGTCTAGCGCCAATATGGTGCAGAAAAATCATCACGTCAAGAATAACATCAAGAACAAATGGAACTATAAGCCCCAGTTCAATGGTCCTGTGAACACTACTGCCTTTAAGAATAATAAGAAGAAGAAGGTGCTGAACAAAGCTGGGCTCGAGTGCTTTACGTGTGGAGCGCTCGGCCACTTTTCTGTTGACTGCCCAGACCGTGCAGACAATAAAGGGAAGAAAGGCTCCAAGAATGTCAACGTGGTGACCGC
This sequence comes from Alopecurus myosuroides, assembly GCA_028641055.1. NCBI lineage: Eukaryota > Viridiplantae > Streptophyta > Magnoliopsida > Poales > Poaceae > Alopecurus > Alopecurus myosuroides. The sequence goes on from CM054059.1 coordinate 14,657,822, forward strand.
TAGCAACACCGATGGGTACGATAATATGCCGATGGTACTTTCAGTTTTTCAATCTCCATGTTGGTGGATTGATACGGGTGCTAATGTTCATGTGTGTGCTGACATCTCTATGTTCACTTCTTATCAGGCCGCACGGGATTCTTCCGTCCTAATGGGGAATGGGTCACATGCTTCTGTTCGTGGTGTTGGCACGGTAGATCTGAAGTTTACTTCGGGGAAGATCGTGCAGCTGAGGAACGTGCAGCATGTCCCTTCTATGAATAAGAATCTCGTCAGCGGCTCCCTTCTTTGCAGAGATGGGTTTAAAGTAGTGTTTGAGTCCAATAAAGTAGTTGTGTCGAGATTTGGACAATTTATTGGTAAAGGCTATGAGTGCGGAGGCTTGTTCCGCTTTTCTCTTTCCGATTTTTGCAATAAGTCAGTAAACCATATTTGTGGCAATGTTGATTCAGATGCTAGTGTTTGGCACTCTCGTTTATGTCATGTTAATTTTGGTTTACTGTATCGGCTATCCAGTTTAAGTTTAATTCCGAATTTCACCATTGCCAAAGGTTCTAAGTGCCATAGTTGTGTGCAATCTAAGCAACCTCGGAAGCCTCACACGGCAGCCGAGGAGAGACACCTGGCACCTCTAGAACTCATACATTCTGATCTATGCGAGATGAATGGTGTGTTGACAAAAGGTTGGGTTCCTTTTTCTCTCTAGTTTTTTTTAATATCTTGATCATTTTTTTTCGACATCGTATGCAAAAGTTATGCCCATTTTACTTTTTTATAGAACTTTTGCTCAGAAAGTCGAAATACATATTTCAAAATTTGATAAAAAGTAGACATTAAACTCTCCGTGCATCTATAAGGGATTTATTTTTTGATGCTTTTTAGACCGCCAACTCTTCCGTCAAAAACTAGAAAAGGCGTTCCCGGGGGGGGTGGAGTTGGTGCGTGTGGACAGAATTTTTTCGGATGGGAATTCTGTGGCGCACCAAGGGGGGGTGCGCCACAGAAATGTCATATTTCTGTGGCGCACTAACCACCATGCGCCACAGAATAGGAGTGTGGCAATCATGGTGTGGGCCCCCAACTTATTTCTGTGGCGCATCCCTATCCGGTGCGCCACAGAATTCCTGTTTTCTGTGGCGCACCACGGTCCCGTGCGCCACAGAATGCCTCTTTTCTGTGGTGCATGACAACCCGTGCGCCACAAAAATATATTTCTGTGGCGCACCAAAAAGCCATGCGCCACAGAATCTGTTCAATAGAAAGGCACTTCTCTACTAGTGTCGACACGACACGACACATCGCGGTCGCGTTTCGTGAATCGAGTCTCGAGCCGAGACAAAGTCGTGACGGACGCGTCACAGCTGAGGCGGTTCGGGTCGCTCCCGTATCGCGTGCTGCAACCGACTCGGACGTGCGGCGTGGGCCTCCCACGTCGCACGCGTTAGGGTTTTCCAAACCGCACTATAAAATACGCGCACTGTGGGCGTTGTACACACATCGAAACCAATCTAGGTTTTGCCACACCTCGTTCCTTGCGCCGCCACCGTAGTCTACTCCATCCCGAGCGCCGGCGTCCACCGGCGAACGGGAGAGCAGGTCTCCGGAACCAATCGCCTTTGTGATCCTGTACGGGAGAGGGCGAATTAGGTTTTTGGGAAGCGCTTCGCACGACTGCTCGCTCCTTCCACGACGGCTCGTCTGCCTAACAAATCAGGCGGTGCTGCGTACCGTCGCCTCAAGCGTCGTCTACTCCGACCCGTCATCGCCAACGTTGTCATCAACAACGTTACTACAAACGATCGGTACGGAATCTGTGTCCTGATCTGTCTGTTTAACATGTCTACTGTTTGCATGTTTAGAGAGATCGTGTTGCTATTATTCATGTTGTCTGCTGCATCTAGTACGTTCGAGTTCCACATGTTAATAGCTGCGTTTGTCATGATTTATATTCTGGAATTAATCGTGGAAATTATGCCTAATTATTCAACAATCCGAAAACCTAACTGTAGGCAATTTTCTGAACTGACTATGGCCCACTTAAGTGATTCAATGAAACCGGAAAGGTTCAATGGTACCACCTTTAAGAGATGGCAACTAAGAAGCCAACTGTGGCTCCAGTCCATGAAAGTGTGGGGCATTATTATGAATAGCCTTCCTGAAGGAGCTTCTGACGAGGTTCAGAATAAGTTCAAGGAAGCCAATAATAATTTCAGAGGTTGTATTCTGAGTGTCCTGGAGGGACGTCTGTGCGATGTGTATATGCACATCGAAAACGGTAAGGAGCTCTGGGATGCACTGAATACTAAATTCGGTGCGTCCGATGCTGGCAGTGAGCTGTATATCATGGAGAGTTTTAACGACTACAAGATGGTGAATAACCGTTCTGTAGTCGAACAGGCTCATGAGATACAGTGCATTGCGAAGGAGCTTGATCTGCTCAAGTGTGTGATTCCTGATAAGTTTGTGGCTGAATGCATTATTGCAAAACTGCCTTCTTCATGGAGGAGTTTCGCCACATCTCTCAAACATAAGAGACAGGAGATATCAGTTGAAAATCTGATAGTGTCTCTTGATGTTGAGGAGAAAGCTCGGGCAAAGGACACAACTGAGAGAGGTGGTGATTTGCAGTCTAGCGCCAATATGGTGCAGAAAAATCATCACGTCAAGAATAACATCAAGAACAAATGGAACTATAAGCCCCAGTTCAATGGTCCTGTGAACACTACTGCCTTTAAGAATAATAAGAAGAAGAAGGTGCTGAACAAAGCTGGGCTCGAGTGCTTTACGTGTGGAGCGCTCGGCCACTTTTCTGTTGACTGCCCAGACCGTGCAGACAATAAAGGGAAGAAAGGCTCCAAGAATGTCAACGTGGTGACCGCTAGCAACACCGATGGGTACGGTAATATACCGATGGTACTTTCAGTTTTTCAATCTCCATGTTGGTGGATTGATACGGGTGCTAATGTTCATGTGTGTGCTGACATCTCTATGTTCACTTCTTATCAGGCCGCACGGGATTCTTCCGTCCTAATGGGGAATGGGTCACATGCTTCTGTTCGTGGTGTTGGCACGGTAGATCTGAAGTTTACTTCGGGGAAGATCGTGCAGCTGAGGAACGTGCAGCATGTCCCTTCTATGAATAAGAATCTCGTCAGCGGCTCCCTTCTTTGCAGAGATGGGTTTAAAGTAGTGTTTGAGTCCAATAAAGTAGTTGTGTCGAGATTTGGACAATTTATTGGTAAAGGCTATGAGTGCGGAGGCTTGTTCCGCTTTTCTCTTTCCGATTTTTGCAATAAGTCAGTAAACCATATTTGTGGCAATGTTGATTCAGATGCTAGTGTTTGGCACTCTCGTTTATGTCATGTTAATTTTGGTTTACTGTATCGGCTATCCAGTTTAAGTTTAATTCCGAATTTCACCATTGCCAAAGGTTCTAAGTGCCATAGTTGTGTGCAATCTAAGCAACCTCGGAAGCCTCACACGGCAGCCGAGGAGAGACACCTGGCACCTCTAGAACTCATACATTCTGATCTATGCGAGATGAATGGTGTGTTGACAAAAGGTTGGGTTCCTTTTTCTCTCTAGTTTTTTTTAATATCTTGATCATTTTTTTCGACATCGTATGCAAAAGTTATGCTCATTTTACTTTTTTTTATAAAACTTTTGCTCAGAAAGTCGAAATACATATTTCAAAATTTGATAAAAAAAGTAGACATTAAACTCTCCGTGCATCTATAAGGGATTTATTTTTTGATGCTTTTTAGACCGCCAACTCTTCCGCCAAAAACTAGAAAAGGCGTTCCCGGGGGGGGGGGGGGGTGGAGTTGGTGCGTGTGGACAGAATTTTTTCGGATGGGAATTCTGTGGCGCACCAAGGGGGGGTGCGCCACAGAAATGTCATATTTCTGTGGCGCACTAACCATTATGCGCCACAGAATAGGAGTGTGGCAATCATGGTGTGGGCCCCCAACTTATTTCTGTGGCGCACCCCTATCCGGTGCGCCACAGAATTCCTGTTTTCTGTGGCGCACCATGGTCCCGTGCGCCACAGAATGCCTCTTTTCTGTGGCGCATGACAACCCGTGCGCCACAAAAATATATTTCTGTGGCGCACCAAAAAGCCATGCGCCACAGAATCGGTTCCATAGAAAGGCAGTTCTCTACTAGTGTCGACACGACACGACACATCGCGGTCGCGTTTCGTGAATCGAGTCTCGAGCCGAGACAAAGTCGTGACGGACGCGTCACAGCTGAGGCGGTTCGGGTCGCTCCCGTATCGCGTGCTGCAACCGACTCGGACGTGCGGCGTGGGCCTCCCACGTCGCACGCGTTAGGGTTTTCCGAACCGCACTATAAAATACGCGCACTGTGGGCGTTGTACACACATCGAAACCAATCTAGGTTTTGCCACACCTCGTTCCTTGCGCTGCCACCGTAGTCTACTCCATCCCGAGCGCCGGCGTCCACCGGCGAACGGGAGAGCAGGTCTCCGGAACCAATCGCCTTTGTGATCCTGTACGGGAGAGGGCGAATTAGGTTTTTGGGAAGCGCTTCGCACGACTGCTCGCTGCTTCCACGACGGCTCGTCTGCCTAACAAGTCAGGCGGTGCTGCGTACCGTCGCCTCAAGCGTCGTCTACTCCGACCCGTCATCGCCAACGTTGTCATCAACAACGTTACTACAAACGATCGGTACGGAATCTGTGTCCTGATCTGTCTGTTTAACATGTCTACTGTTTGCATGTTTAGAGAGATCGTGTTGCTATTATTCATGTTGTCTGCTGCATCTAGTACGTTCGAGTTCCACATGTTAATAGCTGCGTTTGTCATGATTTATATTCTGGAATTAATCGTGGAAATTATGCCTAATTATTCAACAATCCGAAAACCTAACTGTAGGCAATTTTCTGAACTGACTATGGCCCAATTAAGTGATTCAATGAAACCGGAAAGGTTCAATGGTACCACCTTTAAGAGATGGCAACTAAGAAGCCAGCTGTGGCTCCAGTCCATGAAAGTGTGGGACATTATTATGAATAGCCTTCCTGAAGGAGCTTCTGACGAGGTTCAGAATAAGTTCAAGGAAGCCAATAATAATTTCAGAGGTTGTATTCTGAGTGTCCTGGAGGGACGTCTGTGCGATGTGTATATGCACATCGAAAACGCTAAGGAGCTCTGGGATGCACTGAATACTAAATTCGGTGCGTCCGATGCTGGCAGTGAGCTGTATATCATGGAGAGTTTTAACGACTACAAGATGGTGAATAACCGTTCTGTAGTCGAACAGGCTCATGAGATACAGTGCATTGCGAAGGAGCTTGATCTGCTCAAGTGTGTGATTCCTGATAAGTTTGTTGCTGGATGCATTATTGCAAAACTGCCTTCTTCATGGAGGAGTTTCGCCACATCTCTCAAACATAAGAGACAGGAGATATCAGTTGAAAATCTGATAGTGTCTCTTGATGTTGAGGAGAAAGCTCGGGCAAAGGACACAACTGAGAGAGGTGGTGATTTGCAGTCCAGCGCCAATATGGTGCAGAAAAATCATCACGTCAAGAATAACATCAAGAACAAATGGAACTATAAGCCCCAGTTCAATGGTCCTGTGAACACTAGTGCCTTTAAGAATAATAAGAAGAAGAAGGTTCTGAACAAAGTTGGGCTCGAGTGCTTTACGTGTGGAGCGCTCGGCCACTTTTCTGTTGACTGCCCAGACCGTGCAGACAATAAAGGGAAGAAAGGCTCCAAGAATGTCAACGTGGTGACCGCTAGCAACACCGATGGGTACGGTAATATACCGATGGTACTTTCAGTTTTTCAATCTCCATGTTGGTGGATTGATACGGGTGCTAATGTTCATGTGTGTGCTGACATCTCTATGTTCACTTCTTATCAGGTCGCACGGGATTCTTCCGTCCTAATGGGGAATGGGTCACATGCTTCTGTTCGTGGTGTTGGCACGGTAGATCTGAAGTTTACTTCGGGGAAGATCGTGCAGCTGAGGAACGTGCAGCATGTCCCTTCTATGAATAAGAATCTCGTCAGCGGCTCCCTTCTTTGCAGAGATGGGTTTAAAGTAGTGTTTGAGTCCAATAAAGTAGTTGTGTCGAGATTTGGACAATTTATTGGTAAAGGCTATGAGTGCGGAGGCTTGTTCCGCTTTTCTCTTTCCGATTTTTGCAATAAGTCAGTAAACCATATTTGTGGCAATGTTGATTCAGATGCTAGTGTTTGGCACTCTCGTTTATGTCATGTTAATTTTGGTTTACTGTATCGGCTATCCAGTTTAAGTTTAATTCCGAATTTCACCATTGCCAAAGGTTCTAAGTGCCATAGTTGTGTGCAATCTAAGCAACCTCGGAAGCCTCACACGGCAGCCGAGGAGAGACACCTGGCACCTCTAGAACTCATACATTCTGATCTATGCGAGATGAATGGTGTGTTGACAAAAGGTTGGGTTCCTTTTTCTCTCTAGTTTTTTTTAATATCTTGATCATTTTTTTTCGACATCGTATGCAAAAGTTATGCCCATTTTACTTTTTTTATAAAACTTTTGCTCAGAAAGTCGAAATACATATTTCAAAATTTGATAAAAAAGTAGACATTAAACTCTCCGTGCATCTATAAGGGATTTATTTTTTGATGCTTTTTAGACCGCCAACTCTTCCGTCAAAAACTAGAAAAGGCGTTCCGGGGGGGGGGGGGGGGTGGAGTTGGTGCGTGTGGACAGAATTTTTTCGGATGGGAATTCTGTGGCGCACCAAGGGGGGTGCGCCACAGAAATGTCATATTTCTGTGGCGCACTAACCACCATGCGCCACAGAATAGGAGTGTGGCAATCATGGTGTGGGCCCCCAACTTAATTCTGTGGCGCACCCCTATCCGGTGCGCCACAGAATTCCTGTTTTCTGTGGCGCACCACGGTCCCGTGCGCCACAGAATGCCTCTTTTCTGTGGCGCATGACAACCCGTGCACCACAAAAATATATTTCTGTGGCGCACCAAAAAGCCATGCGCCACAGAATCTGTTCCATAGAAAGGCACTTCTCTACTAGTGTCGACACGACACGACACATCGCGGTCGCGTTTCGTGAATCGAGTCTCGAGCCGAGACAAAGTCGTGACGGACGCGTCACAGCTGAGGCGGTTCGGGTCGCTCCCGTATCGCGTGCTGCAACCGACTCGTACGTGCGGCGTGGGCCTCCCACGTCGCACGCGTTAGGGTTTTCCGAACCGCACTATAAAATACGCGCACTGTGGGCGTTGTACACACATCGAAACCAATCTAGGTTTTGCCACACCTCGTTCCTTGCGCCGCCACCGTAGTCTACTCCATCCCGAGCGCCGGCGTCCACCGGCGAACGGGAGAGCAGGTCTCCGGAACCAATCGCCTTTGTGATCCTGTACGGGAGAGGGCGCATTAGGTTTTTGGGAAGCGCTTCGCACGACTGCTCGCTGCTTCCACGACGGCTCGTCTGCCTAACAAGTCAGGTGGTGCTGCGTACCGTCGCCTCAAGCGTCGTCTACTCCGACCCGTCATCGCCAACGTTGTCATCAACAACGTTACTACAAACGATCGGTACGGAATCTGTGTCCTGATCTGTCTGTTTAACATGTCTACTGTTTGCATGTTTAGAGAGATCGTGTTGCTATTATTCATGTTGTCTGCTGCATCTAGTACGTTCGAGTTCCACATGTTAATAGCTGCGTTTGTCATGATTTATATTCTGGAATTAATCGTGGAAATTATGCCTAATTATTCAACAATCCGAAAACCTAACTGTAGGCAATTTTCTGAACTTACTATGGCCCACTTAAGTGATTCAATGAAACCGGAAAGGTTCAATGGTACGACCTTTAAGAGATGGCAACTAAGAAGCCAACTGTGGCTCCAGTCCATGAAAGTGTGGGACATTATTATGAATAGCCTTCCTGAAGGAGCTTCTGACGAGTTCAGAATAAGTTCAAGGAAGCCAATAATAATTTCAGAGGTTGTATTCTGAGTGTCCTGGAGGGACGTCTGTGCGATGTGTATATGCACATCGAAAACGCTAAGGAGCTCTGGGATGCACTAAATACTAAATTCGGTGCGTCCGATGCTGGCAGTGAGCTGTATATCATGGAGAGTTTTAACGACTACAAGATGGTGAATAACCGTTCTGTAGTCGAACATGCTCATGAGATACAGTGCATTGCAAAGGAGCTTGATCTGCTCAAGTGTGTGATTCCTGATAAGTTTGTGGCTGGATGCATTATTGCAAAACTGCCTTCTTCATGGAGGAGTTTCGCCACATCTCTCAAACATAAGAGACAGGAGATATCAGTTGAAAATCTGATAGTGTCTCTTGATGTTAAGGAGAAATCTCGGGCAAAGGACACAACTGAGAGAGGTGGTGATTTGCAGTCTAGCGCCAATATGGTGCAGAAAAATCATCACGTCAAGAATAACATCAAGAACAAAGGGAACTATAAGCCCCAGTTCAATGGTCTTGTGAACACTACTGCCTTTAAGAATAATAAGAAGAAGAAGGTGCTGAACAAAGCTGCGCTCGAGTGCTTTACGTGTGGAGCTCTCGGCCACTTTTCTGTTGACTGCCCAGACCGTGCAGACAATAAAGGGAAGAAAGGCTCCAAAAATGTCAACGTGGTGACCGCTAGCAACACCGATGGGTACGGTAATATACCGGTGGTACTTTCAGTTTTTCAATCTCCATGTTGGTGGATTGATACGGGTGCTAATGTTCATGTGTGTGCTGACATCTCTATGTTCACTTCTTATCAGGTCGCACGGGATTCTTCCGTCCTAATGGGGAATGGGTCACATGCTTCTGTTCGTGGTGTTGGCACGGTAGATCTGAAGTTCACTTCGGGGAAGATCGTGCAGCTGAGGAACGTGCAGCATGTCCCTTCTATGAATAAGAATCTCGTCAGCGGCTCCCTTCTTTGCAGAGATGGGTTTAAAGTAGTGTTTGAGTCCAATAAAGTAGTTGTGTCGAGATTTGGACAATTTATTGGTAAAGGCTATGAGTGCGGAGGCTTGTTCCGCTTTTCTCTTTCCGATTTTTGCAATAAGTCAGTAAACCATATTTGTGGCAATGTTGATTCAGATGCTAGTGTTTGGCACTCTCGTTTATGTCATGTTAATTTTGGTTTACTGTATCGGCTATCCAGTTTAAGTTTAATTCCGAATTTCACCATTGCCAAAGGTTCTAAGTGCCATAGTTGTGTGCAATCTAAGCAACCTCGGAAGCCTCACACGGCAGCCGAGGAGAGACACCTGGCACCTCTAGAACTCATACATTCTGATCTATGCGAGATGAATGGTGTGTTGACAAAAGGTTGGGTTCCTTTTTCTCTCTAGTTTTTTTTAATATCTTGATCATTTTTTTCGACATCGTATGCAAAAGTTATGCCCATTTTACTTTTTTTATAAAAACTTTTGCTCAGAAAGTCGAAATACATATTTCAAAATTTGATAAAAAAGTAGACATTAAACTCTCCGTGCATCCATAAGGGATTTATTTTTTGATGCTTTTTAGACCGCCAACTCTTCCGTCAAAAACTAGAAAAGGCGTTCCCGGGGGGGGGGGGTGGAGTTGGTGCGTGTGGACAGAATTTTTTCGGATGGGAATTCTGTGGCGCACCAAGGGGGGGTGCGCCACAGAAATGTCATATTTCTGTGGCGCATTAACCACCATGCGCCACAGAATAGGAGTGTGGCAATCATGGTGTGGGCCCCCAACTTATTTCTGTGGCGCACCCCTATCCGGTGCGCCACAGAATTCCTGTTTTCTGTGGCGCACCAAAAAGCCATGCGCCACAGAATCTGTTCCATAGAAAGGCACTTCTCTACTAGTGTCGACACGACACGACACATCGCGGTCGCGTTTCGTGAATCGAGTCTCGAGCCGAGACAAAGTCGTGACGGACGCGTCACAGCTGAGGCGGTTCGGGTCGCTCCCGTATCGCGTGCTGCAACCGACTCGGACGTGCGGCGTGGGCCTCCCACGTCGCACGCGTTAGGGTTTTCCGAACCGCACTATAAAATACGCGCACTGTGGGCGTTGTACACACATCGAAACCAATCTAGGTTTTGCCACACCTCGTTCCTTGCGCCTCCACCGTAGTCTACTCCATCCCGAGCGCCGGCGTCCACCGGCGAACGGGAGAGCAGGTCTCCGGAACCAATCGCCTTTGTGATCCTGTACGGGAGAGGGCGAATTAGGTTTTTGGGAAGCGCTTCGCACGACTGCTCGCTGCTTCCACGACGGCTCGTCTGCCTAACAAGTCAGGCGGTGCTGCGTACCGTCGCCTCAAGCGTCGTCTACTCCGACCCGTCATCGCCAACGTTGTCATCAACAACGTTACTACAAACGATCGGTACGGAATCTGTGTCCTGATATGTCTGTTTAACATGTCTACTGTTTGCATGTTTAGAGAGATCGTGTTGCCATTATTCATGTTGTCTGCTGAATCTAGTACGTTCGAGTTCCACATGTTAATAGCTGCGTTTGTCATGATTTATATTCTGGAATTAATCGTGGAAATTATGCCTAATTATTCAACAATCCGAAAACCTAACTGTAGGCAATTTTCTGAACTGACTATGGCCCACTTAAGTGATTCAATGAAACCGGAAAGGTTCAATGGTACCACCTTTAAGAGATGGCAACTAAGAAGCCAACTGTGGCCCCAGTCCATGAAAGTGTGGGACATTATTATGAATAGCCTTCCTGAAGGAGCTTCTGACAAGGTTCAGAATAAGTTCAAGGAAGCCAATAATAATTTCAGAGGTTGTATTCTGAGTGTCCTGGAGGGACGTCTGTGCGATGTGTATATGCACATCGAAAACGCTAAGGAGCTCTGGGATGCACTAAATACTAAATTCGGTGCGTCCGATGCTGGCAGTGAGCTGTATATCATGGAGAGTTTTAACGACTACAAGATGGTGAATAACCGTTCTGTAGTCGAACAGGCTCATGAGATACAGTGCATTGCGAAGGAGCTTGATCTGCTCAAGTGTGTGATTCCTGATAAGTTTGTGGCTGGATGCATTATTGCAAAACTGCCTTCTTCATGGAGGAGTTTCGCCACATCTCTCAAACATAAGAGACAGGAGATATCAGTTGAAAATCTGATAGTGTCTCTTGATGTTGAGGAGAAAGCTCGGGCAAAGGACACAACTGAGAGAGGTGGTGATTTGCAGTCTAGCGCCAATATGGTGCAGAAAAATCATCACGTCAAGAATAACATCAAGAACAAAGGGAACTATAAGCCCCAGTTCAATGGTCCTGTGAACACTACTGCCTTTAAGAATAATAAGAAGAAGAAGGTGCTGAACAAAGCTGGGCTCGAGTGCTTTACGTGTGGAGCGCTTGGCCACTTTTCTGTTGACTGCCCAGACCGTGCAGACAATAAAGGGAAGAAAGGCTCCAAGAATGTGAACGTGGTGACCGCTAGCAACACCGATGGGTACGGTAATATACCGATGGTACTTTCAGTTTTTCAATCTCCATGTTGGTGGATTGATACGGGTGCTAATGTTCATGTGTGTGCTGACATCTCTATGTTCACTTCTTATCAGATCGCACGGGATTCTTCCGTCATAATGGGGAATGGGTCACATGCTTCTGTTCGTGGTGTTGGCACGGTAGATCTGAAGTTTACTTCGGGGAAGATCGTGCAGCTGAGGAACGTGCAGCATGTCCCTTCTATGAATAAGAATCTCGTCAGCGGCTCCCTTCTTTGCAGAGATGGGTTTAAGGTAGTGTTTGAGTCCAATAAAGTAGTTGTGTCGAGATTTGGACAATTTCTTGGTAAAGGCTATGAGTGCGGAGGCTTGTTCCGCTTTTCTCTTTCCGATTTTTGCAATAAGTCAGTAAACCATATTTGTGGCAATGTTGATTCAGATGCTAGTGTTTGGCACTCTCGTTTATGTCATGTTAATTTTGGTTTACTGTATCGGCTATCCAGTTTAAGTTTAATTCCGAATTTCACCATTGCCAAAGGTTCTAAGTGCCATAGTTGTGTGCAATCTAAGCAACCTCGGAAGCCTCACACGGCAGCCGAGGAGAGACACCTGGCACCTCTAGAACTCATACATTCTGATCTATGCGAGATGAATGGTGTGTTGACAAAAGGTTGGGTTCCTTTTTCTCTCTAGTTTTTTTTAATATCTTGATCATTTTTTTTCGACATCGTATGCAAAAGTTATGCCCATTTTACTTTTTTTATAAAACTTTTGCTCAGAAAGTCGAAATACATATTTCAAAATTTGATACAAAAGTAGACATTAAACTCTCCGTGCATCTATAAGGGATTTATTTTTTGATGCTTTTTAGACCGCCTACTCTTCCGTCAAAAAATAGAAAAGGCGTTCCCGGGGGGGGGGGGTGGAGTTGGTGCGTGTGGACAGAATTTTTTCGGATGGGAATTCTGTGGCGCACCAAGGGGGGGTGCGCCACAGAAATGTCATATTTCTGTGGCGCACTAACCACCATGCGCCACAGAATAGGAGTGTGGCAATCATGGTGTGGGCCCCCAACTTATTTCTGTGGCGCACCCCTATCCGGTGCGCCACAGAATTCCTGTTTTCTGTGGCGCACCACGGTCCCGTGCGCCACAGAATGCCTCTTTTCTGTGGCGCATGACAACCCGTGCGCCACAAAAATATATTTCTGTGGCGCACCAAAAAGCCATGCGCCACAGAATCTGTTCCATAGAAAGGCACTTCTCTACTAGTGTCGACACGACACATCGCGGTCGCGTTTCGTGAATCGAGTCTCGAGCCGAGACAAAGTCGTGACGGACGCGTCACAGCTGAGGCGGTTCGGGTCGCTCCCGTATCGCGTGCTGCAACCGACTCGGACGTGCGGCGTGGGCCTCCCACATCGCACGCGTTTGGGTTTTCCGAACCGCACTATAAAATACGCGCACTGTGGGCGTTGTACACACATCGAAACCAATCTAGGTTTTGCCACACCTCGTTCCTTGCGCCGCCACCGTAGTCTACTCCATCCCGAGCGCCGGCGTCCACCGGCGAACGGGAGAGCAGGTCTCCGGAACCAATCGCCTTTGTGATCCTGTACGGGAGAGGGCGAATTAGGTTTTTGGGAAGCGCTTCGCACGACTGCTCGCTGCTTCCACGACGGCTCGTCTGCCTAACAAGTCAGGAGGTGCTGCGTACCGTCGCCTCAAGCGTCGTCTACTCCGACCCGTCATCGCCAACGTTGTCATCAACAACGTTACTACAAACGATCGGTACGGAATCTGTGTCCTGATCTGTCTGTTTAACATGTCTACTGTTTGCATGTTTAGAGAGATCGTGTTGCTATTATTCATGTTGTCTGCTGCATCTAGTACGTTCGAGTTCCACATGTTAATACCTGCGTTTGTCATGATTTATATTCTGGAATTAATCGTGGAAATTATGCCTAATTATTCAACAATCCGAAAACCTAACTGTAGGCAATTTTCTGAACTGACTATGGCCCAATTAAGTGATTCAATGAAACCGGAAAGGTTCAATGGTACCACCTTTAAGAGATGGCAACTAAGAAGCCAACTGTGGCTCCAATACATGAAAGTGTGGGACATTATTATGAATAGCCTTCCTGAAGGAGCTTCTGACGAGGTTCAGAATAAGTTCAAGGAAGCCAATAATAATTTCAGAGGTTGTATTCTGAGTGTCCTGGAGGGACGTCTGTGCGATGTGTATATGCACATCGAAAACGGTAAGGAGCTCTGGGATGCACTGAATACTAAATTCGGTGCGTCCGATGCTGGCAGTGAGCTGTATATCATGGAGAGTTTTAACGACTACAAGATGGTGAATAACCGTTCTGTAGTCGAACAGGCTCATGAGATACAGTGCATTGCGAAGGAGCTTGATCTGCTCAAGTGTGTGATTCCTGATAAGTTTGTGGCTGAATGCATTATTGCAAAACTGCCTTCTTCATGGAGGAGTTTCGCCACATCTCTCAAACATAAGAGACAGGAGATATCAGTTGAAAATCTGATAGTGTCTCTTGATGTTGAGGAGAAAGCTCGGGCAAAGGACACAACTGAGAGAGGTGGTGATTTGCAGTCTAGCGCCAATATGGTGCAGAAAAATCATCACGTCAAGAATAACATCAAGAACAAATGGAACTATAAGCCCCAGTTCAATGGTCCTGTGAACACTACTGCCTTTAAGAATAATAAGAAGAAGAAGGTGCTGAACAAAGCTGGGCTCGAGTGCTTTACGTGTGGAGCGCTCGGCCACTTTTCTGTTGACTGCCCAGACCGTGCAGACAATAAAGGGAAGAAAGGCTCCAAGAATGTCAACGTGGTGACCGCTAGCAACACCGATGGGTACGGTAATATACCGATGGTACTTTCAGTTTTTCAATCTCCATGTTGGTGGATTGATACGGGTGCTAATGTTCATGTGTGTGCTGACATCTCTATGTTCACTTCTTATCAGGCCGCACGGGATTCTTCCGTCCTAATGGGGAATGGGTCACATGCTTCTGTTCGTGGTGTTGGCACGGTAGATCTGAAGTTTACTTCGGGGAAGATCGTGCAGCTGAGGAACGTGCAGCATGTCCCTTCTATGAATAAGAATCTCGTCAGCGGCTCCCTTCTTTGCAGAGATGGGTTTAAAGTAGTGTTTGAGTCCAATAAAGTAGTTGTGTCGAGATTTGGACAATTTATTGGTAAAGGCTATGAGTGCGGAGGCTTGTTCCGCTTTTCTCTTTCCGATTTTTGCAATAAGTCAGTAAACCATATTTGTGGCAATGTTGATTCAGATGCTAGTGTTTGGCACTCTCGTTTATGTCATGTTAATTTTGGTTTACTGTATCGGCTATCCAGTTTAAGTTTAATTCCGAATTTCACCATTGCCAAAGGTTCTAAGTGCCATAGTTGTGTGCAATCTAAGCAACCTCGGAAGCCTCACACGGCAGCCGAGGAGAGACACCTGGCACCTCTAGAACTCATACATTCTGATCTATGCGAGATGAATGGTGTGTTGACAAAAGGTTGGGTTCCTTTTTCTCTCTAGTTTTTTTTAATATCTTGATCATTTTTTCGACATCGTATGCAAAAGTTATGCCCATTTTACTTTTTTTTATAAAACTTTTGCTCAGAAAGTCGAAATACATATTTCAAAATTTGATAAAAAAAGTAGACATTAAACTCTCCGTGCATCTATAAGGGATTTATTTTTTGATGCTTTTTAGACCGCCAACTCTTCCGCCAAAAACTAGAAAAGGCGTTCCCGGGGGGGGGGGTGGAGTTGGTGCGTGTGGACAGAATTTTTTCGGATGGGAATTCTGTGGCGCACCAAGGGGGGGTGCGCCACAGAAATGTCATATTTCTGTGGCGCACTAACCATTATGCGCCACAGAATAGGAGTGTGGCAATCATGGTGTGGGCCCCCAACTTATTTCTGTGGCGCACCCCTATCCGGTGCGCCACAGAATTCCTGTTTTCTGTGGCGCACCATGGTCCCGTGCGCCACAGAATGCCTCTTTTCTGTGGCGCATGACAACCCGTGCGCCACAAAAATATATTTCTGTGGCGCACCAAAAAGCCATGCGCCACAGAATCGGTTCCATAGAAAGGCAGTTCTCTACTAGTGTCGACACGACACGACACATCGCGGTCGCGTTTCGTGAATCGAGTCTCGAGCCGAGACAAAGTCGTGACGGACGCGTCACAGCTGAGGCGGTTCGGGTCGCTCCCGTATCGCGTGCTGCAACCGACTCGGACGTGCGGCGTGGGCCTCCCACGTCGCACGCGTTAGGGTTTTCCGAACCGCACTATAAAATACGCGCACTGTGGGCGTTGTACACACATCGAAACCAATCTAGGTTTTGCCACACCTCGTTCCTTGCGCCTCCACCGTAGTCTACTCCATCCCGAGCGCCGGCGTCCACCGGCGAACGGGAGAGCAGGTCTCCGGAACCAATCGCCTTTGTGATCCTGTACGGGAGAGGGCGAATTAGGTTTTTGGGAAGCGCTTCGCACGACTGCTCGCTGCTTCCACGACGGCTCGTCTGCCTAACAAGTCAGGCGGTGCTGCGTACCGTCGCCTCAAGCGTCGTCTACTCCGACCCGTCATCGCCAACGTTGTCATCAACAACGTTACTACAAACGATCGGTACGGAATCTGTGTCCTGATCTGTCTGTTTAACATGTCTACTGTTTGCATGTTTAGAGAGATCGTGTTGCCATTATTCATGTTGTCTGCTGAATCTAGTACGTTCGAGTTCCACATGTTAATAGCTGCGTTTGTCATGATTTATATTCTGGAATTAATCGTGGAAATTATGCCTAATTATTCAACAATCCGAAAACCTAACTGTAGGCAATTTTCTGAACTGACTATGGCCCACTTAAGTGATTCAATGAAACCGGAAAGGTTCAATGGTACCACCTTTAAGAGATGGCAACTAAGAAGCCAACTGTGGCCCCAGTCCATGAAAGTGTGGGACATTATTATGAATAGCCTTCCTGAAGGAGCTTCTGACGAGGTTCAGAATAAGTTCAAGGAAGCCAATAATAATTTCAGAGGTTGTATTCTGAGTGTCCTGGAGGGACGTCTGTGCGATGTGTATATGCACATCGAAAACGCTAAGGAGCTCTGGGATGCACTAAATACTAAATTCGGTGCGTCCGATGCTGGCAGTGAGCTGTATATCATGGAGAGTTTTAACGACTACAAGATGGTGAATAACCGTTCTGTAGTCGAACAGGCTCATGAGATACAGTGCATTGCGAAGGAGCTTGATCTGCTCAAGTGTGTGATTCCTGATAAGTTTGTGGCTGGATGCATTATTGCAAAACTGCCTTCTTCATGGAGGAGTTTCGCCACATCTCTCAAACATAAGAGACAGGAGATATCAGTTGAAAATCTGATAGTGTCTCTTGATGTTGAGGAGAAAGCTCGGGCAAAGGACACAACTGAGAGAGGTGGTGATTTGCAGTCTAGCGCCAATATGGTGCAGAAAAATCATCACGTCAAGAATAACATCAAGAACAAAGGGAACTATAAGCCCCAGTTCAATGGTCCTGTGAACACTACTGCCTTTAAGAATAATAAGAAGAAGAAGGTGCTGAACAAAGCTGGGCTCGAGTGCTTTACGTGTGGAGCGCTTGGCCACTTTTCTGTTGACTGCCCAGACCGTGCAGACAATAAAGGGAAGAAAGGCTCCAAGAATGTGAACGTGGTGACCGCTAGCAACACCGATGGGTACGGTAATATACCGATGGTACTTTCAGTTTTTCAATCTCCATGTTGGTGGATTGATACGGGTGCTAATGTTCATGTGTGTGCTGACATCTCTATGTTCACTTCTTATCAGGTCGCACGGGATTCTTCCGTCATAATGGGGAATGGGTCACATGCTTCTGTTCGTGGTGTTGGCACGGTAGATCTGAAGTTTACTTCGGGGAAGATCGTGCAGCTGAGGAACGTGCAGCATGTCCCTTCTATGAATAAGAATCTCGTCAGCGGCTCCCTTCTTTGCAGAGATGGGTTTAAAGTAGTGTTTGAGTCCAATAAAGTAGTTGTGTCGAGATTTGGACAATTTATTGGTAAAGGCTATGAGTGCGGAGGCTTGTTCCGCTTTTCTCTTTCCGATTTTTGCAATAAGTCAGTAAACCATATTTGTGGCAATGTTGATTCAGATGCTAGTGTTTGGCACTCTCGTTTATGTCATGTTAATTTTGGTTTACTGTATCGGCTATCCAGTTTAAGTTTAATTCCGAATTTCACCATTGCCAAAGGTTCTAAGTGCCATAGTTGTGTGCAATCTAAGCAACCTCGGAAGCCTCACACGGCAGCCGAGGAGAGACACCTGGCACCTCTAGAACTCATACATTCTGATCTATGCGAGATGAATGGTGT
Source organism: Alopecurus myosuroides (assembly GCA_028641055.1). NCBI lineage: Eukaryota > Viridiplantae > Streptophyta > Magnoliopsida > Poales > Poaceae > Alopecurus > Alopecurus myosuroides. Next base: position 14,675,714 of record CM054059.1, read on the forward strand.
GTTGACAAAAGGTTGGGTTCCTTTTTCTCTCTAGTTTTTTTTAATATCTTGATCATTTTTTTTCGACATCGTATGCAAAAGTTATGCCCATTTTACTTTTTTTATAAAACTTTTGCTCAGAAAGTCGAAATACATATTTCAAAATTTGATACAAAAGTAGACATTAAACTCTCCGTGCATCTATAAGGGATTTATTTTTTGATGCTTTTTAGACCGCCAACTCTTCCGTCAAAAACTAGAAAAGGCATTCCCGGGGGGGGGGGTGGAGTTGGTGCGTGTGGACAGAATTTTTTCGGATGGGAATTCTGTGGCGCACCAAGGGGGGGTGCGCCACAGAAATGTCATATTTCTGTGGCGCACTAACCACCATGCGCCACAGAATAGGAGTGTGGCAATCATGGTGTGGGCCCCCAACTTATTTCTGTGGCGCACCCCTATCCGGTGCGCCACAGAATTCCTGTTTTCTGTGGCGCACCACGGTCCCGTGCGCCACAGAATGCCTCTTTTCTGTGGCGCATGACAACCCGTGCGCCACAAAAATATATTTCTGTGGCGCACCAAAAAGCCATGCGCCACAGAATCTGTTCCATAGAAAGGCACTTCTCTACTAGTGTCGACACGACACATCGCGGTCGCGTTTCGTGAATCGAGTCTCGAGCCGAGACAAAGTCGTGACGGACGCGTCACAGCTGAGGCGGTTCGGGTCGCTCCCGTATCGCGTGCTGCAACCGACTCGGACGTGCGGCGTGGGCCTCCCACATCGCACGCGTTTGGGTTTTCCGAACCGCACTATAAAATACGCGCACTGTGGGCGTTGTACACACATCGAAACCAATCTAGGTTTTGCCACACCTCGTTCCTTGCGCCGCCACCGTAGTCTACTCCATCCCGAGCGCCGGCGTCCACCGGCGAACGGGAGAGCAGGTCTCCGGAACCAATCGCCTTTGTGATCCTGTACGGGAGAGGGCGAATTAGGTTTTTGGGAAGCGCTTCGCACGACTGCTCGCTGCTTCCACGACGGCTCGTCTGCCTAACAAGTCAGGAGGTGCTGCGTACCGTCGCCTCAAGCGTCGTCTACTCCGACCCGTCATCGCCAACGTTGTCATCAACAACGTTACTACAAACGATCGGTACGGAATCTGTGTCCTGATCTGTCTGTTTAACATGTCTACTGTTTGCATGTTTAGAGAGATCGTGTTGCTATTATTCATGTTGTCTGCTGCATCTAGTACGTTCGAGTTCCACATGTTAATACCTGCGTTTGTCATGATTTATATTCTGGAATTAATCGTGGAAATTATGCCTAATTATTCAACAATCCGAAAACCTAACTGTAGGCAATTTTCTGAACTGACTATGGCCCAATTAAGTGATTCAATGAAACCGGAAAGGTTCAATGGTACCACCTTTAAGAGATGGCAACTAAGAAGCCAACTGTGGCTCCAATACATGAAAGTGTGGGACATTATTATGAATAGCCTTCCTGAAGGAGCTTCTGACGAGGTTCAGAATAAGTTCAAGGAAGCCAATAATAATTTCAGAGGTTGTATTCTGAGTGTCCTGGAGGGACGTCTGTGCGATGTGTATATGCACATCGAAAACGGTAAGGAGCTCTGGGATGCACTGAATACTAAATTCGGTGCGTCCGATGCTGGCAGTGAGCTGTATATCATGGAGAGTTTTAACGACTACAAGATGGTGAATAACCGTTCTGTAGTCGAACAGGCTCATGAGATACAGTGCATTGCGAAGGAGCTTGATCTGCTCAAGTGTGTGATTCCTGATAAGTTTGTGGCTGAATGCATTATTGCAAAACTGCCTTCTTCATGGAGGAGTTTCGCCACATCTCTCAAACATAAGAGACAGGAGATATCAGTTGAAAATCTGATAGTGTCTCTTGATGTTGAGGAGAAAGCTCGGGCAAAGGACACAACTGAGAGAGGTGGTGATTTGCAGTCTAGCGCCAATATGGTGCAGAAAAATCATCACGTCAAGAATAACATCAAGAACAAATGGAACTATAAGCCCCAGTTCAATGGTCCTGTGAACACTACTGCCTTTAAGAATAATAAGAAGAAGAAGGTGCTGAACAAAGCTGGGCTCGAGTGCTTTACGTGTGGAGCGCTCGGCCACTTTTCTGTTGACTGCCCAGACCGTGCAGACAATAAAGGGAAGAAAGGCTCCAAGAATGTCAACGTGGTGACCGCTAGCAACACCGATGGGTACGGTAATATACCGATGGTACTTTCAGTTTTTCAATCTCCATGTTGGTGGATTGATACGGGTGCTAATGTTCATGTGTGTGCTGACATCTCTATGTTCACTTCTTATCAGGCCGCACGGGATTCTTCCGTCCTAATGGGGAATGGGTCACATGCTTCTGTTCGTGGTGTTGGCACGGTAGATCTGAAGTTTACTTCGGGGAAGATCGTGCAGCTGAGGAACGTGCAGCATGTCCCTTCTATGAATAAGAATCTCGTCAGCGGCTCCCTTCTTTGCAGAGATGGGTTTAAAGTAGTGTTTGAGTCCAATAAAGTAGTTGTGTCGAGATTTGGACAATTTATTGGTAAAGGCTATGAGTGCGGAGGCTTGTTCCGCTTTTCTCTTTCCGATTTTTGCAATAAGTCAGTAAACCATATTTGTGGCAATGTTGATTCAGATGCTAGTGTTTGGCACTCTCGTTTATGTCATGTTAATTTTGGTTTACTGTATCGGCTATCCAGTTTAAGTTTAATTCCGAATTTCACCATTGCCAAAGGTTCTAAGTGCCATAGTTGTGTGCAATCTAAGCAACCTCGGAAGCCTCACACGGCAGCCGAGGAGAGACACCTGGCACCTCTAGAACTCATACATTCTGATCTATGCGAGATGAATGGTGTGTTGACAAAAGGTTGGGTTCCTTTTTCTCTCTAGTTTTTTTTAATATCTTGATCATTTTTTTCGACATCGTATGCAAAAGTTATGCCCATTTTACTTTTTTTTATAAAACTTTTGCTCAGAAAGTCGAAATACATATTTCAAAATTTGATAAAAAAAGTAGACATTAAACTCTCCGTGCATCTATAAGGGATTTATTTTTTGATGCTTTTTAGACCGCCAACTCTTCCGCCAAAAACTAGAAAAGGCGTTCCCGGGGGGGGGGGGGTGGAGTTGGTGCGTGTGGACAGAATTTTTTCGGATGGGAATTCTGTGGCGCACCAAGGGGGGGTGCGCCACAGAAATGTCATATTTCTGTGGCGCACTAACCATTATGCGCCACAGAATAGGAGTGTGGCAATCATGGTGTGGGCCCCCAACTTATTTCTGTGGCGCACCCCTATCCGGTGCGCCACAGAATTCCTGTTTTCTGTGGCGCACCATGGTCCCGTGCGCCACAGAATGCCTCTTTTCTGTGGCGCATGACAACCCGTGCGCCACAAAAATATATTTCTGTGGCGCACCAAAAAGCCATGCGCCACAGAATCGGTTCCATAGAAAGGCAGTTCTCTACTAGTGTCGACACGACACGACACATCGCGGTCGCGTTTCGTGAATCGAGTCTCGAGCCGAGACAAAGTCGTGACGGACGCGTCACAGCTGAGGCAGTTCGGGTCGCTCCCGTATCGCGTGCTGCAACCGACTCGGACGTGCGGCGTGGGCCTCCCACGTCGCACGCGTTAGGGTTTTCCGAACCGCACTATAAAATACGCGCACTGTGGGCGTTGTACACACATCGAAACCAATCTAGGTTTTGCCACACCTCGTTCCTTGCGCTGCCACCGTAGTCTACTCCATCCCGAGCGCCGGCGTCCACCGGCGAACGGGAGAGCAGGTCTCCGGAACCAATCGCCTTTGTGATCCTGTACGGGAGAGGGCGAATTAGGTTTTTGGGAAGCGCTTCGCACGACTGCTCGCTGCTTCCACGACGGCTCGTCTGCCTAACAAGTCAGGCGGTGCTGCGTACCGTCGCCTCAAGCGTCGTCTACTCCGACCCGTCATCGCCAACGTTGTCATCAACAACGTTACTACAAACGATCGGTACGGAATCTGTGTCCTGATCTGTCTGTTTAACATGTCTACTGTTTGCATGTTTAGAGAGATCGTGTTGCTATTATTCATGTTGTCTGCTGCATCTAGTACGTTCGAGTTCCACATGTTAATAGCTGCGTTTGTCATGATTTATATTCTGGAATTAATCGTGGAAATTATGCCTAATTATTCAACAATCCGAAAACCTAACTGTAGGCAATTTTCTGAACTGACTATGGCCCACTTAAGTGATTCAATGAAACCGGAAAGGTTCAATGGTACCACCTTTAAGAGATGGCAACTAAGAAGCCAACTGTGGCTCCAGTCCATGAAAGTGTGGGACATTATTATGAATAGCCTTCCTGAAGGAGCTTCTGACGAGGTTCAGAATAAGTTCAAGGAAGCCAATAATAATTTCAGAGGTTGTATTCTGAGTGTCCTGGAGGGACGTCTGTGCGATGTGTATATGCACATCGAAAACGCTAAGGAGCTCTGGGATGCACTGAATACTAAATTCGGTGCGTCCGATGCTGGCAGTGAGCTGTATATCATGGAGAGTTTTAACGACTACAAGATGGTGAATAACCGTTCTGTAGTCGAACAGGCTCATGAGATACAGTGCATTGCGAAGGAGCTTGATCTGCTCAAGTGTGTGATTCCTGATAAGTTTGTTGCTGGATGCATTATTGCAAAACTGCCTTCTTCATGGAGGAGTTTCGCCACATCTCTCAAACATAAGAGACAGGAGATATCAGTTGAAAATCTGATAGTGTCTCTTGATGTTGAGGAGAAAGCTCGGGCAAAGGACACAACTGAGAGAGGTGGTGATTTGCAGTCCAGCGCCAATATGGTGCAGAAAAATCATCACGTCAAGAATAACATCAAGAACAAATGGAACTATAAGCCCCAGTTCAATGGTCCTGTGAACACTACTGCCTTTAAGAATAATAAGAAGAAGAAGGTTCTGAACAAAGTTGGGCTCGAGTGCTTTACGTGTGGAGCGCTCGGCCACTTTTCTGTTGACTGCCCAGACCGTGCAGACAATAAAGGGAAGAAAGGCTCCAAGAATGTCAACGTGGTGACCGCTAGCAACACCGATGGGTACGGTAATATACCGATGGTACTTTCAGTTTTTCAATCTCCATGTTGGTGGATTGATACGGGTGCTAATGTTCATGTGTGTGCTGACATCTCTATGTTCACTTCTTATCAGGTCGCACGGGATTCTTCCGTCCTAATGGGGAATGGGTCACATGCTTCTGTTCGTGGTGTTGGCACGGTAGATCTGAAGTTTACTTCGGGGAAGATCGTGCAGCTGAGGAACGTGCAGCATGTCCCTTCTATGAATAAGAATCTCGTCAGCGGCTCCCTTCTTTGCAGAGATGGGTTTAAAGTAGTGTTTGAGTCCAATAAAGTAGTTGTGTCGAGATTTGGACAATTTATTGGTAAAGGCTATGAGTGCGGAGGCTTGTTCCGCTTTTCTCTTTCCGATTTTTGCAATAAGTCAGTAAACCATATTTGTGGCAATGTTGATTCAGATGCTAGTGTTTGGCACTCTCGTTTATGTCATGTTAATTTTGGTTTACTGTATCGGCTATCCAGTTTAAGTTTAATTCCGAATTTCACCATTGCCAAAGGTTCTAAGTGCCATAGTTGTGTGCAATCTAAGCAACCTCGGAAGCCTCACACGGCAGCCGAGGAGAGACACCTGGCACCTCTAGAACTCATACATTCTGATCTATGCGAGATGAATGGTGTGTTGACAAAAGGTTGGGTTCCTTTTTCTCTCTAGTTTTTTTTAATATCTTGATCATTTTTTTTCGACATCGTATGCAAAAGTTATGCCCATTTTACTTTTTTTATAAAACTTTTGCTCAGAAAGTCGAAATACATATTTCAAAATTTGATAAAAAAGTAGACATTAAACTCTCCGTGCATCTATAAGGGATTTATTTTTTGATGCTTTTTAGACCGCCAACTCTTCCGTCAAAAACTAGAAAAGGCGTTCCGGGGGGGGGGGGGGGGGTGGAGTTGGTGCGTGTGGACAGAATTTTTTCGGATGGGAATTCTGTGGCGCACCAAGGGGGGTGCGCCACAGAAATGTCATATTTCTGTGGCGCACTAACCACCATGCGCCACAGAATAGGAGTGTGGCAATCATGGTGTGGGCCCCCAACTTAATTCTGTGGCGCACCCCTATCCGGTGCGCCACAGAATTCCTGTTTTCTGTGGCGCACCACGGTCCCGTGCGCCACAGAATGCCTCTTTTCTGTGGCGCATGACAACCCGTGCACCACAAAAATATATTTCTGTGGCGCACCAAAAAGCCATGCGCCACAGAATCTGTTCCATAGAAAGGCACTTCTCTACTAGTGTCGACACGACACGACACATCGCGGTCGCGTTTCGTGAATCGAGTCTCGAGCCGAGACAAAGTCGTGACGGACGCGTCACAGCTGAGGCGGTTCGGGTCGCTCCCGTATCGCGTGCTGCAACCGACTCGTACGTGCGGCGTGGGCCTCCCACGTCGCACGCGTTAGGGTTTTCCGAACCGCACTATAAAATACGCGCACTGTGGGCGTTGTACACACATCGAAACCAATCTAGGTTTTGCCACACCTCGTTCCTTGCGCCGCCACCGTAGTCTACTCCATCCCGAGCGCCGGCGTCCACCGGCGAACGGGAGAGCAGGTCTCCGGAACCAATCGCCTTTGTGATCCTGTACGGGAGAGGGCGCATTAGGTTTTTGGGAAGCGCTTCGCACGACTGCTCGCTGCTTCCACGACGGCTCGTCTGCCTAACAAGTCAGGCGGTGCTGCGTACCGTCGCCTCAAGCGTCGTCTACTCCGACCCGTCATCGCCAACGTTGTCATCAACAACGTTACTACAAACGATCGGTACGGAATCTGTGTCCTGATCTGTCTGTTTAACATGTCTACTGTTTGCATGTTTAGAGAGATCGTGTTGCTATTATTCATGTTGTCTGCTGCATCTAGTACGTTCGAGTTCCACATGTTAATAGCTGCGTTTGTCATGATTTATATTCTGGAATTAATCGTGGAAATTATGCCTAATTATTCAACAACCCGAAAACCTAACTGTAGGCAATTTTCTGAACTTACTATGGCCCACTTAAGTGATTCAATGAAACCGGAAAGGTTCAATGGTACCACCTTTAAGAGATGGCAACTAAGAAGCCAACTGTGGCTCCAGTCCATGAAAGTGTGGGACATTATTATGAATAGCCTTCCTGAAGGAGCTTCTGACGAGTTCAGAATAAGTTCAAGGAAGCCAATAATAATTTCAGAGGTTGTATTCTGAGTGTCCTGGAGGGACGTCTGTGCGATGTGTATATGCACATCGAAAACGCTAAGGAGCTCTGGGATGCACTGAATACTAAATTCGGTGCGTCCGATGCTGGCAGTGAGCTGTATATCATGGAGAGTTTTAACGACTACAAGATGGTGAATAACCGTTCTGTAGTCGAACATGCTCATGAGATACAGTGCATTGCAAAGGAGCTTGATCTGCTCAAGTGTGTGATTCCTGATAAGTTTGTGGCTGGATGCATTATTGCAAAACTGCCTTCTTCATGGAGGAGTTTCGCCACATCTCTCAAACATAAGAGACAGGAGATATCAGTTGAAAATCTGATAGTGTCTCTTGATGTTAAGGAGAAATCTCGGGCAAAGGACACAACTAAGAGAGGTGGTGATTTGCAGTCTAGCGCCAATATGGTGCAGAAAAATCATCACGTCAAGAATAACATCAAGAACAAAGGGAACTATAAGCCCCAGTTCAATGGTCCTGTGAACACTACTGCCTTTAAGAATAATAAGAAGAAGAAGGTGCTGAACAAAGCTGCGCTCGAGTGCTTTACGTGTGGAGCTCTCGGCCACTTTTCTGTTGACTGCCCAGACCGTGCAGACAATAAAGGGAAGAAAGGCTCCAAAAATGTCAACGTGGTGACCGCTAGCAACACCGATGGGTACGGTAATATACCGGTGGTACTTTCAGTTTTTCAATCTCCATGTTGGTGGATTGATACGGGTGCTAATGTTCATGTGTGTGCTGACATCTCTATGTTCACTTCTTATCAGGTCGCACGGGATTCTTCCGTCCTAATGGGGAATGGGTCACATGCTTCTGTTCGTGGTGTTGGCACGGTAGATCTGAAGTTCACTTCGGGGAAGATCGTGCAGCTGAGGAACGTGCAGCATGTCCCTTCTATGAATAAGAATCTCGTCAGCGGCTCCCTTCTTTGCAGAGATGGGTTTAAAGTAGTGTTTGAGTCCAATAAAGTAGTTGTGTCGAGATTTGGACAATTTATTGGTAAAGGCTATGAGTGCGGAGGCTTGTTCCGCTTTTCTCTTTCCGATTTTTGCAATAAGTCAGTAAACCATATTTGTGGCAATGTTGATTCAGATGCTAGTGTTTGGCACTCTCGTTTATGTCATGTTAATTTTGGTTTACTGTATCGGCTATCCAGTTTAAGTTTAATTCCGAATTTCACCATTGCCAAAGGTTCTAAGTGCCATAGTTGTGTGCAATCTAAGCAACCTCGGAAGCCTCACACGGCAGCCGAGGAGAGACACCTGGCACCTCTAGAACTCATACATTCTGATCTATGCGAGATGAATGGTGTGTTGACAAAAGGTTGGGTTCCTTTTTCTCTCTAGTTTTTTTTAATATCTTGATCATTTTTTTCGACATCGTATGCAAAAGTTATGCCCATTTTACTTTTTTTATAAAAACTTTTGCTCAGAAAGTCGAAATACATATTTCAAAATTTGATAAAAAAGTAGACATTAAACTCTCCGTGCATCCATAAGGGATTTATTTTTTGATGCTTTTTAGACCGCCAACTCTTCCGTCAAAAACTAGAAAAGGCGTTCCCGGGGGGGGGTGGAGTTGGTGCGTGTGGACAGAATTTTTTCGGATGGGAATTCTGTGGCGCACCAAGGGGGGGTGCGCCACAGAAATGTCATATTTCTGTGGCGCATTAACCACCATGCGCCACAGAATAGGAGTGTGGCAATCATGGTGTGGGCCCCCAACTTATTTCTGTGGCGCACCCCTATCCGGTGCGCCACAGAATTCCTGTTTTCTGTGGCGCACCAAAAAGCCATGCGCCACAGAATCTGTTCCATAGAAAGGCACTTCTCTACTAGTGTCGACACGACACGACACATCGCGGTCGCGTTTCGTGAATCGAGTCTCGAGCCGAGACAAAGTCGTGACGGACGCGTCACAGCTGAGGCGGTTCGGGTCGCTCCCGTATCGCGTGCTGCAACCGACTCGGACGTGCGGCGTGGGCCTCCCACGTCGCACGCGTTAGGGTTTTCCGAACCGCACTATAAAATACGCGCACTGTGGGCGTTGTACACACATCGAAACCAATCTAGGTTTTGCCACACCTCGTTCCTTGCGCCTCCACCGTAGTCTACTCCATCCCGAGCGCCGGCGTCCACCGGCGAACGGGAGAGCAGGTCTCCGGAACCAATCGCCTTTGTGATCCTGTACGGGAGAGGGCGAATTAGGTTTTTGGGAAGCGCTTCGCACGACTGCTCGCTGCTTCCACGACGGCTCGTCTGCCTAACAAGTCAGGCGGTGCTGCGTACCGTCGCCTCAAGCGTCGTCTACTCCGACCCGTCATCGCCAACGTTGTCATCAACAACGTTACTACAAACGATCCGTACGGAATCTGTGTCCTGATCTGTCTGTTTAACATGTCTACTGTTTGCATGTTTAGAGAGATCGTGTTGCCATTATTCATGTTGTCTGCTGAATCTAGTACGTTCGAGTTCCACATGTTAATAGCTGCGTTTGTCATGATTTATATTCTGGAATTAATCGTGGAAATTATGCCTAATTATTCAACAATCCGAAAACCTAACTGTAGGCAATTTTCTGAACTGACTATGGCCCACTTAAGTGATTCAATGAAACCGGAAAGGTTCAATGGTACCACCTTTAAGAGATGGCAACTAAGAAGCCAACTGTGGCCCCAGTCCATGAAAGTGTGGGACATTATTATGAATAGCCTTCCTGAAGGAGCTTCTGACGAGGTTCAGAATAAGTTCAAGGAAGCCAATAATAATTTCAGAGGTTGTATTCTGAGTGTCCTGGAGGGACGTCTGTGCGATGTGTATATGCACATCGAAAACGCTAAGGAGCTCTGGGATGCACTAAATACTAAATTCGGTGCGTCCGATGCTGGCAGTGAGCTGTATATCATGGAGAGTTTTAACGACTACAAGATGGTGAATAACCGTTCTGTAGTCGAACAGGCTCATGAGATACAGTGCATTGCGAAGGAGCTTGATCTGCTCAAGTGTGTGATTCCTGATAAGTTTGTGGCTGGATGCATTATTGCAAAACTGCCTTCTTCATGGAGGAGTTTCGCCACATCTCTCAAACATAAGAGACAGGAGATATCAGTTGAAAATCTGATAGTGTCTCTTGATGTTGAGGAGAAAGCTCGGGCAAAGGACACAACTGAGAGAGGTGGTGATTTGCAGTCTAGCGCCAATATGGTGCAGAAAAATCATCACGTCAAGAATAACATCAAGAACAAAGGGAACTATAAGCCCCAGTTCAATGGTCCTGTGAACACTACTGCCTTTAAGAATAATAAGAAGAAGAAGGTGCTGAACAAAGCTGGGCTCGAGTGCTTTACGTGTGGAGCGCTCGGCCACTTTTCTGTTGACTGCCCAGACCGTGCAGACAATAAAGGGAAGAAAGGCTCCAAGAATGTGAACGTGGTGACCGCTAGCAACACCGATGGGTACGGTAATATACCGATGGTACTTTCAGTTTTTCAATCTCCATGTTGGTGGATTGATACGGGTGCTAATGTTCATGTGTGTGCTGACATCTCTATGTTCACTTCTTATCAGGTCGCACGGGATTCTTCCGTCATAATGGGGAATGGGTCACATGCTTCTGTTCGTGGTGTTGGCACGGTAGATCTGAAGTTTACTTCGGGGAAGATCGTGCAGCTGAGGAACATGCAGCATGTCCCTTCTATGAATAAGAATCTCGTCAGCGGCTCGCTTCTTTGCAGAGATGGGTTTAAAGTAGTGTTTGAGTCCAATAAAGTAGTTGTGTCGAGATTTGGACAATTTATTGGTAAAGGCTATGAGTGCGGAGGCTTGTTCCGCTTTTCTCTTTCCGATTTTTGCAATAAGTCAGTAAACCATATTTGTGGCAATGTTGATTCAGATGCTAGTGTTTGGCACTCTCGTTTATGTCATGTTAATTTTGGTTTACTGTATCGGCTATCCAGTTTAAGTTTAATTCCGAATTTCACCATTGCCAAAGGTTCTAAGTGCCATAGTTGTGTGCAATCTAAGCAACCTCGGAAGCCTCACACGGCAGCCGAGGAGAGACACCTGGCACCTCTAGAACTCATACATTCTGATCTATGCGAGATGAATGGTGTGTTGACAAAAGGTTGGGTTCCTTTTTCTCTCTAGTTTTTTTTAATATCTTGATCATTTTTTTTCGACATCGTATGCAAAAGTTATGCCCATTTTACTTTTTTTATAAAACTTTTGCTCAGAAAGTCGAAATACATATTTCAAAATTTGATACAAAAGTAGACATTAAACTCTCCGTGCATCTATAAGGGATTTATTTTTTGATGCTTTTTAGACCGCCAACTCTTCCGTCAAAAACTAGAAAAGGCGTTCCCGGGGGGGGGGGTGGAGTTGGTGCGTGTGGACAGAATTTTTTCGGATGGGAATTCTGTGGCGCACCAAGGGGGGGTGCGCCACAGAAATGTCATATTTCTGTGGCGCACTAACCACCATGCGCCACAGAATAGGAGTGTGGCAATCATGGTGTGGGCCCCCAACTTATTTCTGTGGCGCACCCCTATCCGGTGCGCCACAGAATTCCTGTTTTCTGTGGCGCACCACGGTCCCGTGCGCCACAGAATGCCTCTTTTCTGTGGCGCATGACAACCCGTGCGCCACAAAAATATATTTCTGTGGCGCACCAAAAAGCCATGCGCCACAGAATCTGTTCCATAGAAAGGCACTTCTCTACTAGTGTCGACACGACACATCGCGGTCGCGTTTCGTGAATCGAGTCTCGAGCCGAGACAAAGTCGTGACGGACGCGTCACAGCTGAGGCGGTTCGGGTCGCTCCCGTATCGCGTGCTGCAACCGACTCGGACGTGCGGCGTGGGCCTCCCACATCGCACGCGTTTGGGTTTTCCGAACCGCACTATAAAATACGCGCACTGTGGGCGTTGTACACACATCGAAACCAATCTAGGTTTTGCCACACCTCGTTCCTTGCGCCGCCACCGTAGTCTACTCCATCCCGAGCGCCGGCGTCCACCGGCGAACGGGAGAGCAGGTCTCCGGAACCAATCGCCTTTGTGATCCTGTACGGGAGAGGGCGAATTAGGTTTTTGGGAAGCGCTTCGCACGACTGCTCGCTGCTTCCACGACGGCTCGTCTGCCTAACAAGTCAGGAGGTGCTGCGTACCGTCGCCTCAAGCGTCGTCTACTCCGACCCGTCATCGCCAACGTTGTCATCAACAACGTTACTACAAACGATCGGTACGGAATCTGTGTCCTGATCTGTCTGTTTAACATGTCTACTGTTTGCATGTTTAGAGAGATCGTGTTGCTATTATTCATGTTGTCTGCTGCATCTAGTACGTTCGAGTTCCACATGTTAATACCTGCGTTTGTCATGATTTATATTCTGGAATTAATCGTGGAAATTATGCCTAATTATTCAACAATCCGAAAACCTAACTGTAGGCAATTTTCTGAACTGACTATGGCCAATTAAGTGATTCAATGAAACCGGAAAGGTTCAATGGTACCACCTTTAAGAGATGGCAACTAAGAAGCCAACTGTGGCTCCAATACATGAAAGTGTGGGACATTATTATGAATAGCCTTCCTGAAGGAGCTTCTGACGAGGTTCAGAATAAGTTCAAGGAAGCCAATAATAATTTCAGAGGTTGTATTCTGAGTGTCCTGGAGGGACGTCTGTGCGATGTGTATATGCACATCGAAAACGCTAAGGAGCTCTGGGATGCACTGAATACTAAATTCGGTGCGTCCGATGCTGGCAGTCAGCTGTATATCATGGAGAGTTTTAACGACTACAAGATGGTGAATAACCGTTCTGTAGTCGAACAGGCTCATGAGATACAGTGCATTGCGAAGGAGCTTGATCTGCTCAAGTGTGTGATTCCTGATAAGTTTGTGGCTGGATGCATTATTGCAAAACTGCCTTCTTCATGGAGGAGTTTCGCCACATCTCTCAAACATAAGAGACAGGAGATATCAGTTGAAAATCTGATAGTGTCTCTTGATGTTGAGGAGAAAGCTCGGGCAAAGGACACAACTGAGAGAGGTGGTGATTTGCAGTCTAGCGCCAATATGGTGCAGAAAAATCATCACGTCAAGAATAACATCAAGAACAAAGGGAACTATAAGCCCCAGTTCAATGGTCCTGTGAACACTACTGCCTTTAAGAATAATAAGAAGAAGAAGGTGCTGAACAAAGCTGGGCTCGAGTGCTTTACGTGTGGAGCGCTCGGCCACTTTTCTGTTGACTGCCCAGACCGTGCAGACAATAAAGGGAAGAAAGGCTCCAAGAATGTCAACGTGGTGACCGCTAGCAACACCGATGGGTACGGTAATATACCGATGGTACTTTCAGTTTTTCAATCTCCATGTTGGTGGATTGATACGGGTGCTAATGTTCATGTGTGTGCTGACATCTCTATGTTCACTTCTTATCAGGTCGCACGGGATTCTTCCGTCCTAATGGGGAATGGGTCACATGCTTCTGTTCGTGGTGTTGGCACGGTAGATCTGAAGTTTACTTCGGGGAAGATCGTGCAGCTGAGGAACGTGCAGCATGTCCCTTCTATGAATAAGAATCTCGTCAGCGGCTCCCTTCTTTGCAGAGATGGGTTTAAAGTAGTGTTTGAGTCCAATAAAGTAGTTGTGTCGAGATTTGGACAATTTATTGGTAAAGGCTATGAGTGCGGAGGCTTGTTCCGCTTTTCTCTTTCCGATTTTTGCAATAAGTCAGTAAACCATATTTGTGGCAATGTTGATTCAGATGCTAGTGTTTGGCACTCTCGTTTATGTCATGTTAATTTTGGTTTACTGTATCGGCTATCCAGTTTAAGTTTAATTCCGAATTTCACCATTGCCAAAGGTTCTAAGTGCCATAGTTGTGTGCAATCTAAGCAACCTCGGAAGCCTCACACGGCAGCCGAGGAGAGACACCTGGCACCTCTAGAACTCATACATTCTGATCTATGCGAGATGAATGGTGTGTTGACAAAAGGTTGGGTTCCTTTTTCTCTCTAGTTTTTTTTAATATCTTGATCATTTTTTTTCGACATCGTATGCAAAAGTTATGCCCATTTTACTTTTTTTATAAAACTTTTGCTCAGAAAGTCGAAATACATATTTCAAAATTTGATAAAAAAAAGTAGACATTAAACTCTCCGTGCATCTATAAGGTATTTATTTTTTGATGCTTTTTAGACCGCCAACTCTTCCGTCAAAAACTAGAAAAGGCGTTCCGGGGGGGGGGGGGTGGAGTTGGTGCGTGTGCACAGAATTTTTTCGGATGGGAATTCTGTGGCGCACCAAGGGGGGGTGCGCCACAGAAATGACATATTTCTGTGGCGCACTAACCACCATGCGCCATAGAATAGGAGTGTGGCAATCATGGTGTGGGCCCCCCAACTTATTTCTGTGGCGCACCCCTATCCGGTGCGCCACAGAATTCCTGTTTTCTGTGGCGCACCACGGTCCCGTGCGCCACAGAATGCCTCTTTTTCTGTGGCGCATGACAACCCGTGCGCCACAAAAATATATTTCTGTGGCGCACCAAAAAGCCATGCGCCACAGAATCTGTTCATAGAAAGGCACTTCTCTACTAGTGTCGACACGACACGACACATCGCGGTCGCGTTTCGTGAATCGAGTCTCGAGCCGAGACAAAGTCGTGACGGACGCGTCACAGCTGAGGCGGTTCGGGTCGCTCCGGTATCGCGTGCTGCAACCGACTCGGACGTGCGGCGTGGGCCTCCCACGTCGCACGCGTTAGGGTTTTCCGAACCGCACTATAAAATACGCGCACTGTGGGCGTTGTACACACATCGAAACCAATCTAGGTTTTGCCACACCTCGTTCCTTGCGCCGCCACCGTAGTCTACTCCATCCCGAGCGCCGGCGTCCACCGGCGAACGGGAGAGCAGGTCTCCGGAACCAATCGCCTTTGTGATCCTGTACGGGAGAGGGCGAATTAGGTTTTTGGGAAGCGCTTCGCACGACTGCTCGCTGCTTCCACGACGGCTCGTCTGCCTAACAAGTCAGGCGGTGCTGCGTACCGTCGCCTCAAGCGTCGTCTACTACGACCCGTCATCGCCAACGTTGTCATCAACAACGTTACTACAAACGATCGGTACGGAATCTGTGTCCTGATCTGTCTGTTTAACATATCTACTGTTTGCATGTTTAGAGAGATCGTGTTGCTATTATTCATGTTGTCTGCTGAATCTAGTACGTTCGAGTTCCACATGTTAATAGCTGCGTTTGTCATGATTTATATTCTGGAATTAATCGTGGAAATTATGCCTAATTATTCAACAATCCGAAAACCTAACTGTAGGCAATTTTGTGAACTGACTATGGCCCACTTAAGTGATTCAATGAAACCGGAAAGGTTCAATGGTACCACCTTTAAGAGATGGCAACTAAGAAGCCAACTGTGGCTCCAGTCCATGAAAGTGTGGGACATTATTATGAATAGCCTTCCTGAAGGAGCTTCTGACGAGGTTCAGAATAAGTTCAAGGAAGCCAATAATAATTTCAGAGGTTGTATTCTGAGTGTCCTGGAGGGACGTCTGTGCGATGTGTAATGCACATCGAAAACGCTAAGGAGCTCTGGGATGCACTGAATACTAAATTTGGTGCGTCCGATGCTGGCAGTGAGCTGTATATCATGGAGAGTTTTAACGACTACAAGATGGTGAATAACCGTTCTGTAGTCGAACAGGCTCATGAGATACAGTGCATTGCGAAGGAGCTTGATCTGCTCAAGTGTGTGATTCCTGATAAGTTTGTGGCTGGATGCATTATTGCAAAACTGCCTTCTTCATGTAGGAGTTTCGCCACATCTCTCAAACATAAGAGACAGGAGATATCAGTTGAAAATCTGATAGTGTCTCTTGATGTTGAGGAGAAAGCTAGGGCAAAGGACACAACTGAGAGAGGTGGTGATTTGCAGTCTAGCGCCAATATGGTGCAGAAAAATCATCACGTCAAGAATAACATCAAGAACAAAGGGAACTATAAGCCCCAGTTCAATGGTCCTGTGAACACTACTGCCTTTAAGAATAATAAGAAGAAGAAGGTGCTGAACAAAGCTGGGCTCGAGTGCTTTACGTGTGGAGCGCTCGGCCACTTTTCTGTTGACTGCCCAGACCGTGCAGACAATAAAGGGAAGAAAGGCTCCAAGAATGTCAACGTGGTGACCGCTAGCAACACCGATGGGTACGGTAATATACCGATGGTACTTTCAGTTTTTCAATCTCCATGTTGGTGGATTGATACGGGTGCTAATGTTCATGTGTGTGCTGACATCTCTATGTTCATTCTTATCAGGTCGCACGGGATTCTTCCGTCCTAATGGGGAATGGGTCACATGCTTCTGTTCGTGGTGTTGGCACGGTAGATCTGAAGTTTACTTCGGGGAAGATCGTGCAGCTGAGGAACGTGCAGCATGTCCCTTCTATGAATAAGAATCTCGTCAGCGGCTCCCTTCTTTGCAGAGATGGGTTTAAAGTAGTGTTTGAGTCCAATAAAGTAGTTGTGTCGAGATTTGGACAATTTATTGGTAAAGGCTATGAGTGCGGAGGCTTGTTCCGCTTTTCTCTTTCCGATTTTTGCAATAAGTCAGTAAACCATATTTGTGGCAATGTTGATTCAGATGCTAGTGTTTGGCACTCTCGTTTATGTCATGTTAATTTTGGTTTACTGTATCGGCTATCCAGTTTAAGTTTAATTCCGAATTTCACCATTGCCAAAGGTTCTAAGTGCCATAGTTGTGTGCAATCTAAGCAACCTCGGAAGGCTCACACTGCAGCCGAGGAGAGACACCTGGCACCTCTAGAACTCATACATTCTGATCTATGCGAGATGAATGGTGTGTTGACAAAAGGTTGGGTTCCTTTTTCTCTCTAGTTTTTTTTTAATATCTTGATCATTTTTTTTTCGACATCGTATGCAAAAGTTATGCCCATTTTACTTTTTTTTATAAAACTTTTGCTCAGAAAGTCGAAATACATATTTCAAAATTTGATAAAAAAGTAGACATTAAACTCTCCGTGCATCTATAAGGGATTTATTTTTTGATGCTTTTTAGACCGCCAACTCTTCGTCAAAAACTAGAAAAGGCGTTCCCGGGGGGGTGGAGTTGGTGCGTGTGGACAGAATTTTTTCGGATGGGATTCTGTGGCGCACCAAGGGGGGGTGCGCCACAGAAATGTCATATTTCTGTGGCGCACTAACCATCATGCGCCACAGAATAGGAGTGTGGCAATCATGGTGTGGGCCCCCAACTTATTTCTGTGGCGCACCCATATCCGGTGCGCCACAGAAATCCTGTTTTCTGTGGCGCACCACGGTCCCGTGCGCCACAGAATGCCTCTTTTCTGTGGCGCATGACAACCCGTGCGCCACAAAAATATATTTCTGTGGCGCACCAAAAAGCCATGCGCCACAGAATCTGTTCCATAGAAAGGCACTTCTCTACTAGTGTCGACACGACACATCGCGGTCGCGTTTCGTGAATCGAGTCTCGAGCCGAGACAAAGTCGTGACGGATGCGTCACAGCTGAGGCGGTTCGGGTCGCTCCCGTATCGCGTGCTGCAACCGACTCGGACGTGCGGCGTGGGCCTCCCACGTCGGCACGCGTAGGGTTTTTCCGAACCGCACTATAAAATACGCGCACTGTGGGCGTTGTACACACATCGAAAACCAATCTAGGTTTTGCCACACCTCGTTCCTTCGCGCGCCACCGTAGTCTACTCCATCCCGAGCGCCGGCGTCCACTGGCGAACGGGAGAGCAGGTCTCCGGAACCAATCGCCTTGGTGATCCTGTACGGAGAGGGCGAATTAGGTTTTTGGGAAGCGGTTCGCACGACTGCTCGCTGCTTCCACGACGGCTCGTCTGCCTAACAAGTCAGGGCGGTGCTGCGTACCGTCGCCTCAAGCGTCGTCTACTCCGACCCGTCATCGCCAACGTTGTCATCAAACAACGTTACTACAAACGATCGGTACGGAATCTGTGTCCTGATCTGTCTGTTTAACATGTCTACTGTTTGCATGTTTAGAGAGATCCGTGTTGCCATTATTCATGTTGTCTGCTGAATCTAGTACGTTCGAGTTCCACATGTTAATAGCTGCGTTTGTCATGATTTATATTCTGGAATTAATCGTGGAAATTATGCCTAATTATTCAACAATCCGAAAACCTAACTGTAGGCAATTTTGTGAACTGACTATGGCCCACTTAAGTGATTCAATGAAACCGGAAAGGTTCAATGGTACCACCTTTAAGAGATGGCAACTAAGAAGCCAACTGTGGCTCCAGTCCATGAAGTGTGGGACATTATCATGATAGCCTTCCTGAAGGAGCTTCTGACGAGGTTCAGAATAAGTTCAAGGAAGCCAATAATAATTTCAGAGGTTGTATTCTGAGTGTCCTGGAGGGACGTCTGTGCGATGTGTATATGCACATCGAAAACGCTAAGGAGCTCTGGGATGCACGTAATACTAAATTCGGTGCGATCTGCGATGCTGGCAGTGAGCTGTATATCATGGAGAGTTTTAACGACTACAAGATGGTGAATAACCGTTCTGTAGTCGAACAGGCTCATGAGATACAGTTCATTGCGAAGGAGCTTGATCTGCTCAAAGTGTGTGATTCCTGATAAGTTTGTGGCTGGATGCATTATTGCAAAACTGCCTTCTTCATGGAGGAGTTTCGCCACATCTCTCAAACATAAGAGACAGGAGATATCAGTGAAAATCTGATAGTGTCTCTTGATGTTGAGGAGAAGAAGCTCGGGCAAAGGACACAACTGAGAGAGGTGGTGATTTGCAGTCTAGCGCCAATATGGTGCAGAAAAAATCATCACGTCAAGAATAACATCAAGAACAAAGGGAACTATAAGCCCCAGTTCAATGGTCCTGTGAACACTACTGCCTTTAAGAATAATAAGAAGAAGAAGGTGCTGAACAAAGCTGGCTCGAGTGCTTTACGTGTGGAGCGCTCGGCCACTTTTCTGTTGACTGCCCAGACCGTGCAGACAATAAAGGGAAGAAAGGCTCCAAGAATGTCAACGTGGTGACCGCTAGCAACACCGATGGGTACGGTAATATACCGATGGTACTTTCAGTTTTTCAATCTCCATGTTGGTGGATTGATACGGGTGCTATTGTTCATGTGTGTGCTGACATCTCTATGTTCACTTCTTATCAGGTCGCTACGGGATTCTACCGTCCTAATGGGGAATGGGTCACATGCTTCTGTTCGTGGTGTTGGCACGGTTAGATCTGAAGTTTACTTCGGGGAAGATCGTGCAGCTGAGGAACGTGCAGCATGTCCCCTTCTATGCATAAGAATCTCGTCAGCGGCTCCCTTCTTTGCAGAGATGGGTTTTAAAGTATGTTTGAGTCCCAATAAAGTAGTTGTGTCGAGATTTGGAATAATTTATTGGTAAAGGCTATGAGTGCGGAGGCTTGTTCCCGCTTTTCTCTTTCCGATTTTTGCAATAAGTCAGTAAACCATATTTGTGGCAATGTTGATTCAGATGCTAGTGTTTTGGCACTCTCGTTTATGTCATGTTAATTTTGGTTTACTGTATCGGCTATCCAGTTTAAGTTTAATTCCGAATTTCACCATTGCCCAAAGGTTCTAAGTGCCATAGTTGTGTGCAATCTAAGCAACCTCGGAAGCCTCACACGGCAGCCGAGGAGAGACACCTGGCACCTCTAGAACTCATACATTCTGATCTATGCGAGATGAATGGTGTGTTGACAAAAGGTTGGGTTCCCTTTTTCTCTCTAGTTTGTTTTAATATCTTGATCATTTTTTTTCGACATCGTTATGCAAAAGTTATGCCCATTTTACTTTTTTTATAAACTTTTTGCTCAGAAAGTCGGAAATACATATTTCAAAATTTGATAAAAAAGTAGACATTAAACTCTCCGTGCATCTATAAGGGATTTATTTTTTGATGCTTTTTAGACCGCCAACTCTTCCGTCAAAAACTAGAAAAGGCGTTCCCGGGGGGTGGAGTTGGTGCGTGTGGACAGAATTTTTTCGGATGGGAATTCTGTGGCGCACCAAGGGGCGTGCGCCACAGAAATGTCATATTTCTGTGGCGCACTAACCACCATGCGCCACAAGAATAGGAGTGTGGCAATCATGGTGTGGCCCCCAACTTATTTCTGTGGCGCACCCCTATCCGGTGCGCCAAGAATTCCTGTTTTCTGTGGCGCCCCACGGTCCCCGTGAGCCACAGAATGCCTCTTTTCTGTGGCGCATGACAACCCGTGCGCCACAAAAATATATTTCTGTGTCGCACCAAAAACCCATGCGCCACAGAATCTGTTCCATAGAAAGGCACTTCTCTACTAGTGTCGACACGACACGACACATCGCGGTCGCGTTTCGTGAATCGAGTCTCGAGCCGAGACAAAGTCTTGACGGACGCGTCACAGCTGAGGCGGTTCGGGTCGCTCCCGTATCGTGTGCTGCAACCGACTCGGACGTGCGGCGTGGGGGCCTCCCACGTCGCACGCGTTAGGTTTTCCGAACCGCACTATAAAATACGCGCACTGTGGGCGTTGTACACACATCGAAACCAATCTAGGTTTTGCCCACACCTCGTTCCTTGCGCCGCCACCGTAGTCTACTCCATCCGAGCGCCGGCGTCCACCCGGCGAACGGGAGAGCAGGTCTCCGGAACCAATCGCCTTTGTGATCCTGTACGGGAGAGGGCGAATTAGGTTTTTGGGAAGCGGTTCGCACGACTGCTCGCTGCTTCCCACGACGGCTCGTCTGCCTAACAAGTCAGGCGGTGCTGCGTACCGTCGCCTCAAGCGTCGTCTACTCCGCCCGTTCATCGCCACGTTGTCATCAACAACGTTACTACAAACGATCGGTACGGAATCTGTGTCCTGATCTGTCTGTTTTACATGTCTACTGTTTGATGTTTAGAGAGATCGTGTTGCTATTATTCATGTTGTCTGCTGCATCTAGTACGTTCGAGTTCCACATGTTAATAGCTGCGTTTGTCATGATTTATATTCTGGAACTTAATCGTGGAAATTATGCCTAATTATTCAACAATCCGAAAACCTAACTGTAGGCAATTTTCTGAACTGACTATGGCCCACTTAAGTGATTCAATGAAACCAGAAAGGTTCAATGGTTACCACCTTTAAGAGATGGCAACTAAGAAGCCAACTGTGGCTCCAGTCCATGAAAGTGTGGGACATTATTATGAATAGCCTTCCTGAAGGAGCATCTGACGAGGTTCAGAATAAGTTCAAGGAAGCCAATAATAATTTCAGAGGTTGTTATTCTGAGTGTCCTGGAGGGACGTCTGTGCGATGTGTATATGCACATCGAAAACGCTAAGGAGCTCTGGATGCACTGAATACTAAATTCGGTGCGTCCGATGCTGGCAGTGAGCTGTATATCATGGAGAGTTTTAACGACTACAAGATGGTGATAACCGTTCTGTAGTCGAACAGGCTCATGAGATACAGTGCATTGCGAAGGAGCTTGATCTGCTCAAGTGTGTGATTTCCTGATAAGTTTGTGGCAGGATGCATTATTGCAAAACTGCCTTCTTCATGGAGGAGTTTCGCCACATCTATCAAACATAAGAGACAGGAGATATCAGTTGAAAATCTGATAGTGTCTCTTGATGTTGAGGAGAAAGCTCGGCAAAGGACACAACTGAGAGAGGTGGTGATTTGCAGTCTAGCGCCAATATGGTGCCAGAAAAATCATCACGTCAAGATTAACATCAAGAACAAAGGGAACTATAAGCCCCAGTTCAATGGTCTGTGAACACATACTGCCTTTAAGAATAATAGAAGAAGAAGGTGCTGAACAAAGCTGGCTCGAGTGCTTTACGTGTGGAGCGGCTCGGCCACTTTTCTGTTGATGCCCAGACCGTGCAGACAATAAAGGGAAGAAAGGCTCCAAGAATGTCAACCGTGGTGACCGCTAGCAACACCGTGGGTACGGTAAATATACCGATGGTTCACTTTCAGTTTTTCAATCTCCATGTTGGTGGATTGATACGGGTGCTAATGTTCACGTGTGTGCTGACATCTCTATGTTCACTTCTTATCAGGTCGCACGGGATTCTTCCGTCCTAATGGGGAATGGGTCACATGCTTCTGTTCGTGGTGTTGGCACGGTAGATCATGAAGGTTTACTTCGGGGAAGATCGTGCAGCTGAGGAACGTGCAGCATGTCCCCTTCTATGAATAAAGAATCTCGTCAGCGGCTCCCTTCTTTGCAGAGAGGGGTTTAAAGTAGTGTTTGAGTCCAATAAAGTAGTTGTGTCGAGATTTGGACAATTTATTGGTAAAGGCTATGAGTGCGGAGGATTGTTCCGCTTTTTCTCTTTCCGATTTTTTGCAATAAGTCAGTAAACCATATTTGTGGCAATGATGATTCAGATGCTAGTGTTTGGCACTCTCGTTTATGTCATGTTAATTTTGGTTTACTGTATCGGCTATCCAGTTTAAGTTAATTCCGAATTTCACCATTGCCAAAGGTTCTAAGAGCCATAGTTGTGTGCAATCTAGCAACCCGGAAGCCTCACACGGCAGCCGAGGAGAGACACCTGGCACCTCTAGAACTCATACATTCTGATCTATGCGAGGATGAATGGTGTGTTGACAAAAGGTTGGGTTCCTTTTCTCTCTACTTTTTTTTAATATCTTGATCATTTTTTTTCGACATCGTATGCAAAAGTTATGCCCATTTTACTTTTTTATAAACTTTTGCTCAGAAAAGTCGAAATACATATTTCTCAAAATTTGATAAAAAAGTAGACATTAAACTCTCGTGCATCTATAAGCGATTTATTTTTTGATGCTTTTAGACCGCCAACTCTTCCGTCAAAAACTAGAAAAGGCGTTCCCGGGGGGGGGGGGGGGGGGTAGTTGGTGCGTGTGGACAGAATTTTTTCGGATGGGAGTTCTGTGGCGCACCAGGGGGGGTGCGCCACAGAAATGTCATATCTTCTCACTAACCACCATGCGCCACAGAATAGGAGTGTGGCAATCATGGTGTGGGCCCCAACCTTATTTCTGTGGCGCACCCCTATCCCGGTTGCGCCACAGAATTCCTGTTTTCTGTGGCGCACCAGGTCCCGTGCGCCACAGAAATGCCTCTTTTCTGTGGCGCTTGACAACCCGTGCGCCACAAAAATATATTTCTGTGGCGCACCAAAAAGCCATGCGCCACAGAATCTGTTCATTGAAAGGCACTATCTCTACTAGTGTCGACACGACACGACACATCGCGGTCGCGTTTCGTGAATCGAGTCTCGAGCCGAGACAAAGTCGTGACGGACGCGTCACAGCTGAGGCGGTTCGGGTCGCTCCCGTATCGCGTGCTGCAACCGACTCGGACGTGCGGCGTGGGCCTCCCACGTCGCACGCGTTAGGGTTTTCCGAACCGCACTATAAAATACGCGCACTGTGGGCGTTGTACACACATCGAAACCAATCTAGGTTTTGCCACACCTCGTTCCTTGCGCCGCCACCGTAGTCTACTCCATCCCGAGCGCCGGCGTCCACCGGCGAACGGGGGAGAGCAGGTCTCCGGAACCAATCGCCTTTGTGATCCTGTACGGGAGAGGGCGAATTAGGTTTTTGGGAAGCGCTTCGCACGACTGCTCGCTGCTTCCACGACGGCTCGTCTGCCTAACAAGTCAGGCGGTGCTGCGTACCGTCGCCTCAAGCGTCGTCTACTCCGACCCGTCATCGCCAACGTTGTCATCAACAACGTTACTACAAACGATCGGTACGGAATCTGTGTCTGATCTGTCTGTTTAACATGTCTACTGTTTGCATGTTTAGAGAGATCGTGTTGCTATTATTCATGTTGTCTGCTGCATCTAGTACGTTCGAGTTCCACATGTTAATAGCTGCGTTTGTCATGATTTTTATTCTGGAATCTAATCGTGGAAATTATGCCTAATTATTCAACAATCCCAAAAACCTAACTGTAGGCAATTTTCTGAAGCTGACTATGGCCCACTTAGTGATTCATGAAACCGGAAAGTTCAATGGTACCACTCTTAAGAGATGGCAACTAGAAGCCAACTGTGGCTCCAGTCCATGAAAGTGTGGGACATTATTATGAATAGCCTTCCTGAAGGAGCTTCTGACGATGTTCAGAATAAGTTCAAGGAAGCCAATAATAATTTCAGAGGTTGTATTCTGAGTGTCCTGAGGGACGTCAGTGCGATGTGTATATGCACATCGAAAACGCTAAGGAGCTCTGGGATGCACTGAATACTAAATTCGGTGCGTCCGATGCTGGCAGTGAGCTGTATATCATGGAGAGTTTTAACGACTACAAGATGGTGAATAACGTTCTGTAGTCGAACAGGCTCATGAGATACAGTGCATTGCGAAGGAGCTTGATCTGCTCAAGTGTGTGATTCCTGATAAGTTTGTGGCTGGATGCATTATTGCAAAACTGCCTTCTTCATGGAGGAGTTTCGCCACATCTCTCAAACATAAGAGACAGGAGATATCAGTTGAAAATCTGATAGTGTCTCTTGATGTTGAGGAGAAATCTCGGGCAAAGGACACAACTGAGAGAGGTGGTGATTTGCAGTCTAGCGCCAATATGGTGCAGAAAAATCATCACGTCAAGAATAACATCAAGAACAAAGGGAACTATAAGCCCCAGTTCAATGGTCCTGTGAACACTACTGCCTTTAAGAATAATAAGAAGAAGAAGGTGCTGAACAAAGCTGGGCTCGAGTGCTTTACGTGTGGAGCGCTCGGCCACTTTTCTGTTGACTGCCCAGACGTGCAGACAATAAAGGGAAGAAAGGCTCCAAGAATGTCAACGTGGTGACCGCTAGCAACACCGATGGGTACGGTAATATACCGATGGTACTTTCAGTTTTTCAATCTCCATGTTGGTGGATTGATACGGGTGCTAATGTTCATGTGTGTGCTGACATCTCTATGTTCACTTCTTATCAGGTCGCACGGGATTCTTCCGTCCTAATGGGGAATGGGTCACATGCTTCTGTTCGTGGTGTTGGCACGGTAGATCTGAAGTTTACTTCGGGGAAGATCGTGCAGCTGAGGAACGTGCAGCATGTCCCTTCTATGAATAAGAATCTCGTCAGCGGCTCCCTTCTTTGCAGAGATGGGTTTAAAGTAGTGTTTGAGTCCAATAAAGTAGTTGTGTCGAGATTTGGACAATTTATTGGTAAAGGCTATGAGTGCGGAGGCTTGTTCCGCTTTTCTCTTTCCGATTTTTGCAATAAGTCAGTAAACCATATTTGTGGCAATGTTGATTCAGATGCTAGTGTTTGGCACTCTCGTTTATGTCATGTTAATTTTGGTTTACTGTATCGGCTATCCAGTTTAAGTTTAATTCCGAATTTCACCATTGCCAAAGGTTCTAAGTGCCATAGTTGTGTGCAATCTAAGCAACCTCGGAAGCCTCACACGGCAGCCGAGGAGAGACACCTGGCACCTCTAGAACTCATACATTCTGATCTATGCGAGATGAATGGTGTGTTGACAAAAGGTTGGGTTCCTTTTTCTCTCTAGTTTTTTTTATATTCTTGATCATTTTTTTCGACATCGTATGCAAAAGTTATGCCCATTTTACTTTTTTTTATAAAACTTTTGCTCAGAAAGTCGAAAATACATATTTCAAAATTTGATTAAAAAAGTAGACATTAAACTCTCCGTGCATCTATAAGGGATTTATTTTTTGATGCTTTTTAGACCGCCAACTCTTCCGTCAAAAACTAGAAAAGGCGTTCCCGGGGGGGGGGGTGGAGTTGGTGCGTGTGGACAGAATTTTTTCGGATGGGAATTCTGTGGCGCACCAAGGGGGGGTGCGCCACAGAAATGTCATATTTCTGTGGCGCTAACCACCATGCGCCACAGAATAGGAGTGTGGCAATCATGGTGTGGGCCCCCAACTTATTTCTGTGGCGCACCCTATCCGGTGCGCCACAGAATTCTTTTCTGTGGCGCACCAAAAAGCCATGCGCCACAGAATCTGTTCCATAGAAAGGCACTTCTCTACTAGTGTCGACACGACACGACACATCGCGGTCGCGTTTCGTGAATCGAGTCTCGAGCCGAGACAAAGTCGTGACGGACGCGTCACAGCTGAGGCGGTTCGGGTCGCTCCCGTATCGCGTGCTGCAACCGACTCGGACGTGCGGCGTGGGCCTCCCACGTCGCACGCGTTAGGGTTTTCCGAACCGCACTATAAATACGCGCACTGTGGGCGTTGTACACACATCGAAACCAATCTAGGTTTTGCCACACCTCGTTCCTTGCGCCTCCACCGTAGTCTACTCCATCCCGAGCGCCGGCGTCCACCGGCGAACGGGAGAGCAGGTCTCCGGAACCAATCGCCTTTGTGATCCTGTACGGGAGAGGGCGAATTAGGTTTTTGGGAAGCGCTTCGCACGACTGCTCGCTGCTTCCACGACGGCTCGTCTGCCTAACAAGTCAGGCGGTGCTGCGTACCGTCGCCTCAAGCGTCGTCTACTCCGACCCGTCATCGCCAACGTTGTCATCAACAACGTTACTACAAACGATCGGTACGGAATCTGTGTCCTGATCTGTCTGTTTAACATGTCTACTGTTTGCATGTTTAGAGAGATCGTGTTGCCATTATTCATGTTGTCTGCTGATCTAGTACGTTCGAGTTCCACATGTTAATAGCTGCCCGTTTGTCATGATTTATAATTCTGGAATTAATCGTGGAAAATATGCCTAATATCAACAATCCGAAAACCTAACTGTAGGCAATTTTCTGACTGACTATGCCCACTTAAGTGTTTCAAATGAAACCGAAAGGTTCAATGGTACCACCTTTAGAGATGGCAACCTAAGAAGCCAACTGTGGCCCCATCCATGAAGTGTGGGACATTATTATGAATAGCCTTCCTGAAGGAGCTTCTGACGAGGTTCAGAATAAGTCAAGGAAGCCAATAATAATTTCAGAGGTTGTATTCTGAGTGTCATGGAGGGACGTCTGTGCGATGTGTATATGCACATCGAAAACGCTAAGGAGCTCTGGGATGCACTAAATACTAAATTCGGGTGCGTCCGATGCTGGCAGTGAGCTGTATATCATGGAGAGTTTTAACGACTACAAGATGGTGAATAACCGTTCTGTAGTCGAACAGGCTCATGAGATACAGTGCATTGCGACGGAGCTTGATCTGCTCAAGTGTGTGATTCCTGATAAGTTTGTGGCTGGATGCATTATTGCAAAACTGCCTTCTTCATGGAGGAGTTTCGCCACATCTCTCAAACATAGAGACAGGAGATATCAGTTGAAAATCTGATAGTGTCTCTTGATGTTGAGGAGAAAGCTCGGGCAAAGGACACAACTGAGAGAGGTGGTGATTTGCAGTCTAGCGCCAATATGGTGCAAGAAAAATCATCACGTCAAGAATAACATCAAGAACAAAGGGAACCTATAAGCCCCAGTTCAATGGTCCTGTGAACACTACTGCCTTTAAGAATAATAAGAAGAAGAAGGTGCTGAACAAAGCTGGGCTCGAGTGCTTTACGTGTGGAAGCGCTCGGCCACTTTTCTGTTGACTGCCCAGACCGTGCAGACAATAAAGGGAAGAAAAGGCTCCAAGAATGTGAACGTGGTGACCGCTAGCAACACCGATGGGTACGGTAATATACCGATGGTACTTTCAGTTTTTCAATCTCATGTTGGTGGATTGATACGGGTGCTAATGTTCATGTGTGTGCTGACATCTCTATGTTCACTTCTTATCAGGTCGCACGGGATTCTTCCGTCATAATGGGGAATGGGTCACCTGCTTCTGTTCGTGGTGTTGGCACGGTAGATCTGAAGTTTACTTCGGGGAAGATCGATGCAGCTGAGGAACATGCAGCATGTCCCTTCTATGAATAAGAATCTCGTCAGCGGCTCGCTTCTTTGCAGAGATGGGTTTAAAGTAGTGTTTGAGTCCAATAAAGTAGTTGTGTCGAGATTTGGACAATTTATTGGTAAAGGCTATGAGTGCGGAGGCTTGTTCCGCTTTTCTCTTTCCGATTTTTGCAATAAGTCAGTAAACCATATTTGTGGCAATGTTGATTCAGATGCTAGTGTTTGGCACTCTCGTTTATGTCATGTTAATTTTGGTTTACTGTATCGGCTATCCAGTTTAAGTTTTAATTCCGAATTTCACCATTGCCAAAGGTTCTAAGTGCCATAGTTGTGTGCAATCTAAGCAACCTCGGAAGCCCTCCACACGGCAGCCGAGGAGAGACACTGGCACCTCTAGAAACTATACATTCTGATCTATGCGAGATGAATGGTGTGTTGACAAAAGGTTGGGTTTCCTTTTTCTCTCTAGTTTTTTTTAATATCTTGATCATTTTTTTTCGACAACGTATGCAAAAGTTATGCCCCCTTTTACTTTTTTTATAAAACTTTTGCTCAGAAAGTCGAAATACATATTTCAAATTTGATAAAAAAGTAGACATTAAACTCTCCGTGCATCTATAAGGGATTTATTTTTTGATGCTTTTTAGACCGCCACTCTTCCGTCAAAACTAGAAAAGGCGTTCCGGGGGGGGGGGGGGGTGGAGTTGGTGCGTGTGGACAGAATTTTTTCGGATGGGAATTCTGTGGCGCACCAAGGGGGGGTGCGCCACAGAAATGTCATATTTCTGTGGCGCACTAACCACCATGCGCCACATGAATAGGAGTGTGGCAATCATGGTGTGGGCCCCCAACTTATTTCTGTGGCGCACCCCTATCCGCGTGCGCCACAGAATTCCTGTTTTCTGTGGCGCACCACGGTCCCGTGCGCCACAGAATGCCTCTTTTCTGTGGCGCATGACAAACCCGTGCGCCACAAAAATATATTTCTGTGGCGCACCAAAAAGCCATGCGCCACAGAATCTGTTCCATAGAAAGGCACTTCTCTACTAGTGTCGACACGACACATCGCGGTCGCGTTTCGTGATCGAGTCTCGAGCCGAGACAAAGTCGTGACGGACGCGTCACAGCTGAGGCGGTTCGGGTCGCTCCCGGTATCGCGTGCTGCAAACCGACTCGGACGTGCGGCGTGGGCCTCCCACATCGCACGCGTTAGGGTTTTCCGAACCGCACTATAAAATACGCGCACTGTGGGCGTTGTACCACACATCGAAACCAATCTAGGTTTTGCCACACCTCGTTCCTTGCGCCGCCACCGTAGTCTACTCCTTCCCGAGCGCCGGCGTCCCACCGGCGAACGTGGAGAGGCAGGTCTCCGGAAACCAATCGCCTTTGTGATCCTGTACGGGAGAGGGCGAATTAGGTTTTTGGGAAGCGCTTCGCACCGACTGCTCGCTGCTTCCACGACGGCTCGTCTGCCTAACAAGTCAGGCGGTGCTGCGTACCGTCGCCTCAAGCGTCGTCTACTCCGACCCGTCATCGCCAACGTTGTCATCAACAACGTTACTACAAACGATCGGTACGGAATCTGTGTCCTGATCTGTCTGTTTAACATGTCTACTGTTTGCATGTTTAGAGAGATCGTGTTGCTATTATTCATGTTGTCTGCTGCATTCTAGTACGTTCGAGTTCACATGTTATACCTGCGTTTGTCATGATTTATATTCTGGAATTAATCGTGGAAATTATGCCTAATTATTCAACAATCCGAAACCTAACTGTAGGCAATTTTTCTGAACTGACTATGGCCCAATTAAGTGATTCAATGAAACGGAAAGGTTCAATGGTACCCACCTTTAAGAGATGGCAACTAAGAGACCAACTGTGCTCCAATACATGAAAGTGTGGGACATTATTATGAATAGCCTTCCTGAAGGAGCTTCTGACGAGGTTCAGAATAAGTTCAAGGAAGCCAATAATATAATTTCAGAGGTTGTATTCTGAGTGTCCTGGAGGGACGTCTGTGCGATGTGTATATGCACATCGAAAACGGAAAGGAGCTCTGGGATGCACTGAATACTAAATTCGGTGCGTCCGATGATGGCAGTGAGCTGTATACATTGGAGAGTTTTAACGACGACAAGATGGTGAATAACCGTTCTGTAGTCGAACAGGCTCATGAGATACAGTGCATGCGAAGGAGCCTTGATCCTGCTCAAGTGTGTGATTCCTGATAAGTTTGTAGGCTGGATGCAATTATTGCAAAACTGCCTCTTCATGGAGGAGTTTCGCCCATCCTCTCAAACATAAGAGACAGGAGATATCCAGTTGGAAAATCTGATAGTGTCCTCTTGATGTTGAGGAGAAAGCTCGGGCAAAGGGACACAACTGAGAGAGGTGGTGATTTGCTGTCTAGCGCCAAATATGGTGCAGAAAAATCATCACACTTCAAGAATAACATCAAGAACAAATGGAACTATAAGCCCCAGTTCTAATGGTCCCTAGTGAACAACTACTGCCTAGTTAAGGATAATAAGAAGATAGAAGGTGCTTGCAGAACAAAGCTGGGTCGAGGCTTTACGTTGTGGAGCGCTCGGCCACTTTTCTGTTGACTGCCCAGACCGAGCAGACAATAAAGGGAAGAAAGGCTCCAAGAATGTCAACGTGGTGACCGCTAGCAACACCGATGGGTACGGTAATATACCGATGGTACTTTCAGTTTTTCAATCTCCATGTTGGTGGATTGATACGGTGCTAATGTTCATGTGTGTGCTGACATCTCTATGTTCACTTCTTATCAGGGCCGCACGGGATTCTTCCGTCTAAAGGGGGAATGGGTCACATGCTTCTGTTCGTGGTGTTGGCACGGTAGATCTGAAGTTTTACCTTCGGGGAAGATCGTGCAGCTGAGGAACGTGCAGCATGTCCCTTCTATGAATAAGAATCTCGTCAGCGGCTCCTTCTTTGCAGGATGGGTTTAAAGTAGTGTTTGAGTCCCAATAAAGTAGTTGTGTCGAGATTTGGACCAATTTATTGGTAAAGGCTATGAGTGCGGAGGCTTGTTCCGCTTTTCTCTTTCCGATTTTTGCAATAAGTCAGTTAAACATATTTGTGGCAATGTTGATTCAGATGCTAGTGTTTGGCACTCTCGTATATGTCATGTTAATTTTGGTTTACTGTATCGGCTATCCAGTTTAAGTTTAATTCCGAATTTCACCATTGCCAAAGGTTCTAAGTGCCTTAGTTGTGTGCAATCTAAGCAACCTCGGAAGACTCACACGGCAGCCGAGGAGGAACCTGGCACCTCTAGAACTCATACATTCTGATCTATGCGAGATGAATGGTGTGTTGACAAAAGGTTGGGTTCCTTTTTCTCTCTAGTTTTTTTTAATATCTTGATCATTTTTTTCGACATGTATGCAAAAGTTATGCCCATTTTACTTTTTTTTATAAAACTTTTGCTCAGAAAGTCGACAATACATATTTCAAAATTTGATAAAAAAGTAGACATTAAACTCTCCGTGCATCTATAAGGGATTTATTTTTTGATGCTTTTTAGACCGCCAACTCTTCCGCCAAAAACTAGAAAAGGCGTTCACGGGGGGGGGGGGTGGAGTTGGTGCGTGTGGCACAGAATTTTTTCGGATGGGAATTCTGTGGCGCACCAAGGGGGGGTGCGCCACAGAAATGACAATATTTCTGTGCGCACTAACCACCTATGCGCCACAGAATAGGAGTGTGGCAATCATGGAGTGGGCCCCCAACCCTTATTTCTTGTGGCGCACCCCTATCCGGTGCGCCACAGAATTCCTGTTTTCTGTGGCGCACCAACTCCCGGTCCCCGGTGCGCCACAGAATGCCTCTTTTCTGTGGCGCATGACAACCCTGTGCGCCACAAAAAATATATTTCTGTGGCGCACCAAAAAGCCATGCGCCACAGAATCAGGTTCCATAGAAAGGCAGCTTCTTCTACTAGTGTCGACACGACACGACATCATCGCGGTCGCGTTTCGTGAATCGAGTCTCGAGCCGAGACAAAGTCGTGACGGACGCGTCACAGCTGAGGCAGTTCGGGTCGCTCCCGTATCGCGTGCTGCAACCGACTCGGACGTGCGGCGTGGGCCTCCCACGTCGCACGCGTTAGGGTTTTCCGAACCGCACTATAAAATACGCGCACTGGTGGGCGTTGTACACACATCGAAAACCAATCTAGTTTTTGCCACACCCTCGTTCCTTGCGCTGCCACCGTAGTCCTACTCCATCCCGAGCGCCGGCGTCCCACCGGCGAACGGGAGAGCAGGTCTCCGGAACCAATCGCCTTTGTGATCCTGTACGGGAGAGGGCGAATTAGGTTTTTTGGGAAGCGCTTCGCACGACTGCTCGCTGCTTCCACGACGGCTCGTCTGCCTAACAAGTCAGGCGGTGCTGCGTACCGTCGCCCTCAAGCGTCGTCTACTCCGACCCCGTCATCGCCCAACGTTGTCATCTAACAACGTTACTACAACGATCGGTACGGAATCTGTGTCCTGATCTGTCTGTTTAACATGTCTACTGTTTGCATGTTTAGAGAGATCGTGTTGCTATTATTCATGTTGTCTGCTGCATCTAGTACGTTCGAGTTCCACATGTTAATAGCTGCGTTTGTCATGATTTATATTCTGGAATTAATCGTGGAAATTATGCCTAATTATTCAACAATCCGAAAACCTAACTGTAGGCAATTTTCTGAACTGACTATGGCCCACTTAAGTGATTCAAATGAAACCCGGAAAGGTTCAATGGTACCACCTTTAAGAGATGGCAACTAAGAAGCCAACTGTGGCTCAGTCCATGAAAGTGTGGGACATTATTATGCATAGCCTTCCTGAAGGAGCTTCTGACGAGGTTCAGAATAAGTTCAAGGAAGCCAATAATAATTTCAGAGGTTGTATTCTGAGTGTCCTGGAGGGACGTCTGTGCGATGTGTATTGCACATCGAAAACGCTAAGGAGCTCTGGATGCACTGAATACTAAATTCGGTGCGTCCGATGCTGGCAGTGAGCTGTATATCATGGAGAGTTTTAACGGACTACAAGATGGTGAATAACCGTTCTGTAGTCGAACAGGCCTCATGAGATACAGTGCATTGCGAAGGAGCTTGATCTGCTCAAGTAGTGTGATTCCTGATAAGTTTGTTGCTGGATGAGCATTATTGCAAAACTGCCTTCTTCATGGAGGAGTTTCGCCACATCTCTCAAACATAAGAGACAGGAGATATCAGTCTGAAAATCTGATAGTGTCTCTTGATGTTGAGGAGAAAGCTCGGGCAAAGGACACAACTGAGAGAGGTGGTGATTTGCAGTCCAGCGCCAATATGGTGCCAGAAAAATCATCACGTCAAGAATAACATCAAGAACAAATGGAAACTATAAGCCCCCAGTTCAATGGTCCTGTGAACACTACTGCCTTTAAGAATAATAAGAAGAAGAAGGGTTCATGAACAAGTTGGGCTCGAGTGCTTTACGTGTGGAGCGCTCGGCCACTTTTCTGTTGACTGCCCAGACCTGTGCAGACAATAAAGGGAAGAAAGGCTCCAAGAATGTCAACGTGGTGACCGCTAGCAACACCGATGGGGTACGGTAATATAACGATGGTACTTTCAGTTTTTCAATCTCCATGTTGGTGGATTGATACGGGTGCTAATGTTCATGTGTGTGTGACATCTCTATGTTCACTTCTTATCAGGTCGCACGGGATTCTTCCGTCCTAATGGGGAATGGGTCACATGCTTTCGTTCGTGGTGTTGGCACGGTAGATCTGAAGTTTACTTCGGGGAAGATCGTGCAGCTGAGGAACGTTGCAGCATGTCCCTTCTATGAATAAGAATTCGTCAGCGGCTCCCCCCTTCTTTGCAGAGATGGGTTTTAAAGTAGTGTTTGAGTCCAATAAAGTAGTTGTGTCGAGATTCTGGACAATTTATTGGTAAAGGCTATGAGTGTCGGAGGCTTGTTCCGCTTTTCTCTTTCCGATTTTTGCAATAAGTCAGTAAACCATATTTGTGGCAATGTTGATTCAGATGCTAGTGTTTGCACTCTCGTTTATGTCATGTTAATTTTGGTTTACTGTATCGGCTATCCAGTTTAAGTTTAATTCCGAATTTCACCATTGCCAAAGGTTCTAAGTGCCATAGTTGTGTGCAATCCTAAGCAACCTCGGAAGCCTCACACGGCAGCCGAGGAGAGACACCTGGCACCTCTAGAACTCTTACATTCTGATCTATGCGAGATGAATGGTGTGTTGACAAAAGGTTGGGTTCCTTTTTCTCTCTAGTTTTTTTTAATATCTTGATCATTTTTTTTCGACATCGTATGCAAAAGTTATGCCCATTTTACTTTTTTTATAAAACTTTTGCTCAGAAAGTCGAATACATATTTCAAAATTTGATAAAAAAGTAGACATTAAACTCTACGTGCATCTATAAGGGATTTATTTTTTTGATGCTTTTTAGACCGCCAACTCTTCCGTCAAAAACTAGAAAAGGCGTTCCGGGCGGGGGGGGGGGGGTGGAGTTGGTGCGTGTGGACAGAATTTTTTCGGATGGGAATTCTGTGGCGCACCAAGGGGGGTGCGCCACAGAAATGTCATATTTCTGTGGCGCACTAACCACCATGCGCCACAGAATAGGAGTGTGGCAATCATGGTGTGGGCCCCCAACTTAATTCTGTGGCGCACCCCTATCCGGTGCGCCACAGAATTCCTGTTTTCTGTGGCGCACCACGGTCCCGTGCGCCACAGAATGCCTCTTTTCTGTGGCGCATGACAACCCGTGCACCACAAAAATATATTTCTGTGGCGCACCAAAAAGCCATGCGCCACAGAATCTGTTCCATAGAAAGGCACTTCTCTACTAGTGTCGACACGACACGACACATCGCGGTCGCGTTTCGTGAATCGAGTCTCGAGCCGAGACAAAGTCGTGACGGACGCGTCACAGCTGAGGCGGTTCGGGTCGCTCCCGTATCGCGTGCTGCAACCGACTCGTACGTGCGGCGTGGGCCTCCCACGTCGCACGCGTTAGGGTTTTCCGAACCGCACTATAAAATACGCGCACTGTGGGCGTTGTACACACATCGAAACCAATCTAGGTTTTGCCACACCTCGTTCCTTGCGCCGCCACCGTAGTCTACTCCATCCCGAGCGCCGGCGTCCACCGGCGAACGGGAGAGCAGGTCTCCGGAACCAATCGCCTTTGTGATCCTGTACGGGAGAGGGCGCATTAGGTTTTTGGGAAGCGCTTCGCACGACTGCTCGCTGCTTCCACGACGGCTCGTCTGCCTAACAAGTCAGGCGGTGCTGCGTACCGTCGCCTCAAGCGTCGTCTACTCCGACCCGTCATCGCCAACGTTGTCATCAACAACGTTACTACAAACGATCGGTACGGAATCTGTGTCCTGATCTGTCTGTTTAACATGTCTACTGTTTGCATGTTTAGAGAGATCGTGTTGCTATTATTCATGTTGTCTGCTGCATCTAGTACGTTCGAGTTCCACATGTTAATAGCTGCGTTTGTCATGATTTATATTCTGGAATTAATCGTGGAAATTATGCCTAATTATTCAACAACCCGAAAACCTAACTGTAGGCAATTTTCTGAACTTACTATGGCCCACTTAAGTGATTCAATGAAACCGGAAAGGTTCAATGGTACCACCTTTAAGAGATGGCAACTAAGAAGCCAACTGTGGCTCCAGTCCATGAAAGTGTGGGACATTATTATGAATAGCCTTCCTGAAGGAGCTTCTGACGAGTTCAGAATAAGTTCAAGGAAGCCAATAATAATTTCAGAGGTTGTATTCTGAGTGTCCTGGAGGGACGTCTGTGCGATGTGTATATGCACATCGAAAACGCTAAGGAGCTCTGGGATGCACTGAATACTAAATTCGGTGCGTCCGATGCTGGCAGTGAGCTGTATATCATGGAGAGTTTTAACGACTACAAGATGGTGAATAACCGTTCTGTAGTCGAACATGCTCATGAGATACAGTGCATTGCAAAGGAGCTTGATCTGCTCAAGTGTGTGATTCCTGATAAGTTTGTGGCTGGATGCATTATTGCAAAACTGCCTTCTTCATGGAGGAGTTTCGCCACATCTCTCAAACATAAGAGACAGGAGATATCAGTTGAAAATCTGATAGTGTCTCTTGATGTTAAGGAGAAATCTCGGGCAAAGGACACAACTAAGAGAGGTGGTGATTTGCAGTCTAGCGCCAATATGGTGCAGAAAAATCATCACGTCAAGAATAACATCAAGAACAAAGGGAACTATAAGCCCCAGTTCAATGGTCCTGTGAACACTACTGCCTTTAAGAATAATAAGAAGAAGAAGGTGCTGAACAAAGCTGCGCTCGAGTGCTTTACGTGTGGAGCTCTCGGCCACTTTTCTGTTGACTGCCCAGACCGTGCAGACAATAAAGGGAAGAAAGGCTCCAAAAATGTCAACGTGGTGACCGCTAGCAACACCGATGGGTACGGTAATATACCGGTGGTACTTTCAGTTTTTCAATCTCCATGTTGGTGGATTGATACGGGTGCTAATGTTCATGTGTGTGCTGACATCTCTATGTTCACTTCTTATCAGGTCGCACGGGATTCTTCCGTCCTAATGGGGAATGGGTCACATGCTTCTGTTCGTGGTGTTGGCACGGTAGATCTGAAGTTCACTTCGGGGAAGATCGTGCAGCTGAGGAACGTGCAGCATGTCCCTTCTATGAATAAGAATCTCGTCAGCGGCTCCCTTCTTTGCAGAGATGGGTTTAAAGTAGTGTTTGAGTCCAATAAAGTAGTTGTGTCGAGATTTGGACAATTTATTGGTAAAGGCTATGAGTGCGGAGGCTTGTTCCGCTTTTCTCTTTCCGATTTTTGCAATAAGTCAGTAAACCATATTTGTGGCAATGTTGATTCAGATGCTAGTGTTTGGCACTCTCGTTTATGTCATGTTAATTTTGGTTTACTGTATCGGCTATCCAGTTTAAGTTTAATTCCGAATTTCACCATTGCCAAAGGTTCTAAGTGCCATAGTTGTGTGCAATCTAAGCAACCTCGGAAGCCTCACACGGCAGCCGAGGAGAGACACCTGGCACCTCTAGAACTCATACATTCTGATCTATGCGAGATGAATGGTGTGTTGACAAAAGGTTGGGTTCCTTTTTCTCTCTAGTTTTTTTTAATATCTTGATCATTTTTTTCGACATCGTATGCAAAAGTTATGCCCATTTTACTTTTTTTATAAAAACTTTTGCTCAGAAAGTCGAAATACATATTTCAAAATTTGATAAAAAAGTAGACATTAAACTCTCCGTGCATCCATAAGGGATTTATTTTTTGATGCTTTTTAGACCGCCAACTCTTCCGTCAAAAACTAGAAAAGGCGTTCCCGGGGGGGGGTGGAGTTGGTGCGTGTGGACAGAATTTTTTCGGATGGGAATTCTGTGGCGCACCAAGGGGGGGTGCGCCACAGAAATGTCATATTTCTGTGGCGCATTAACCACCATGCGCCACAGAATAGGAGTGTGGCAATCATGGTGTGGGCCCCCAACTTATTTCTGTGGCGCACCCCTATCCGGTGCGCCACAGAATTCCTGTTTTCTGTGGCGCACCAAAAAGCCATGCGCCACAGAATCTGTTCCATAGAAAGGCACTTCTCTACTAGTGTCGACACGACACGACACATCGCGGTCGCGTTTCGTGAATCGAGTCTCGAGCCGAGACAAAGTCGTGACGGACGCGTCACAGCTGAGGCGGTTCGGGTCGCTCCCGTATCGCGTGCTGCAACCGACTCGGACGTGCGGCGTGGGCCTCCCACGTCGCACGCGTTAGGGTTTTCCGAACCGCACTATAAAATACGCGCACTGTGGGCGTTGTACACACATCGAAACCAATCTAGGTTTTGCCACACCTCGTTCCTTGCGCCTCCACCGTAGTCTACTCCATCCCGAGCGCCGGCGTCCACCGGCGAACGGGAGAGCAGGTCTCCGGAACCAATCGCCTTTGTGATCCTGTACGGGAGAGGGCGAATTAGGTTTTTGGGAAGCGCTTCGCACGACTGCTCGCTGCTTCCACGACGGCTCGTCTGCCTAACAAGTCAGGCGGTGCTGCGTACCGTCGCCTCAAGCGTCGTCTACTCCGACCCGTCATCGCCAACGTTGTCATCAACAACGTTACTACAAACGATCCGTACGGAATCTGTGTCCTGATCTGTCTGTTTAACATGTCTACTGTTTGCATGTTTAGAGAGATCGTGTTGCCATTATTCATGTTGTCTGCTGAATCTAGTACGTTCGAGTTCCACATGTTAATAGCTGCGTTTGTCATGATTTATATTCTGGAATTAATCGTGGAAATTATGCCTAATTATTCAACAATCCGAAAACCTAACTGTAGGCAATTTTCTGAACTGACTATGGCCCACTTAAGTGATTCAATGAAACCGGAAAGGTTCAATGGTACCACCTTTAAGAGATGGCAACTAAGAAGCCAACTGTGGCCCCAGTCCATGAAAGTGTGGGACATTATTATGAATAGCCTTCCTGAAGGAGCTTCTGACGAGGTTCAGAATAAGTTCAAGGAAGCCAATAATAATTTCAGAGGTTGTATTCTGAGTGTCCTGGAGGGACGTCTGTGCGATGTGTATATGCACATCGAAAACGCTAAGGAGCTCTGGGATGCACTAAATACTAAATTCGGTGCGTCCGATGCTGGCAGTGAGCTGTATATCATGGAGAGTTTTAACGACTACAAGATGGTGAATAACCGTTCTGTAGTCGAACAGGCTCATGAGATACAGTGCATTGCGAAGGAGCTTGATCTGCTCAAGTGTGTGATTCCTGATAAGTTTGTGGCTGGATGCATTATTGCAAAACTGCCTTCTTCATGGAGGAGTTTCGCCACATCTCTCAAACATAAGAGACAGGAGATATCAGTTGAAAATCTGATAGTGTCTCTTGATGTTGAGGAGAAAGCTCGGGCAAAGGACACAACTGAGAGAGGTGGTGATTTGCAGTCTAGCGCCAATATGGTGCAGAAAAATCATCACGTCAAGAATAACATCAAGAACAAAGGGAACTATAAGCCCCAGTTCAATGGTCCTGTGAACACTACTGCCTTTAAGAATAATAAGAAGAAGAAGGTGCTGAACAAAGCTGGGCTCGAGTGCTTTACGTGTGGAGCGCTCGGCCACTTTTCTGTTGACTGCCCAGACCGTGCAGACAATAAAGGGAAGAAAGGCTCCAAGAATGTGAACGTGGTGACCGCTAGCAACACCGATGGGTACGGTAATATACCGATGGTACTTTCAGTTTTTCAATCTCCATGTTGGTGGATTGATACGGGTGCTAATGTTCATGTGTGTGCTGACATCTCTATGTTCACTTCTTATCAGGTCGCACGGGATTCTTCCGTCATAATGGGGAATGGGTCACATGCTTCTGTTCGTGGTGTTGGCACGGTAGATCTGAAGTTTACTTCGGGGAAGATCGTGCAGCTGAGGAACATGCAGCATGTCCCTTCTATGAATAAGAATCTCGTCAGCGGCTCGCTTCTTTGCAGAGATGGGTTTAAAGTAGTGTTTGAGTCCAATAAAGTAGTTGTGTCGAGATTTGGACAATTTATTGGTAAAGGCTATGAGTGCGGAGGCTTGTTCCGCTTTTCTCTTTCCGATTTTTGCAATAAGTCAGTAAACCATATTTGTGGCAATGTTGATTCAGATGCTAGTGTTTGGCACTCTCGTTTATGTCATGTTAATTTTGGTTTACTGTATCGGCTATCCAGTTTAAGTTTAATTCCGAATTTCACCATTGCCAAAGGTTCTAAGTGCCATAGTTGTGTGCAATCTAAGCAACCTCGGAAGCCTCACACGGCAGCCGAGGAGAGACACCTGGCACCTCTAGAACTCATACATTCTGATCTATGCGAGATGAATGGTGTGTTGACAAAAGGTTGGGTTCCTTTTTCTCTCTAGTTTTTTTTAATATCTTGATCATTTTTTTTCGACATCGTATGCAAAAGTTATGCCCATTTTACTTTTTTTATAAAACTTTTGCTCAGAAAGTCGAAATACATATTTCAAAATTTGATACAAAAGTAGACATTAAACTCTCCGTGCATCTATAAGGGATTTATTTTTTGATGCTTTTTAGACCGCCAACTCTTCCGTCAAAAACTAGAAAAGGCGTTCCCGGGGGGGGGGGTGGAGTTGGTGCGTGTGGACAGAATTTTTTCGGATGGGAATTCTGTGGCGCACCAAGGGGGGGTGCGCCACAGAAATGTCATATTTCTGTGGCGCACTAACCACCATGCGCCACAGAATAGGAGTGTGGCAATCATGGTGTGGGCCCCCAACTTATTTCTGTGGCGCACCCCTATCCGGTGCGCCACAGAATTCCTGTTTTCTGTGGCGCACCACGGTCCCGTGCGCCACAGAATGCCTCTTTTCTGTGGCGCATGACAACCCGTGCGCCACAAAAATATATTTCTGTGGCGCACCAAAAAGCCATGCGCCACAGAATCTGTTCCATAGAAAGGCACTTCTCTACTAGTGTCGACACGACACATCGCGGTCGCGTTTCGTGAATCGAGTCTCGAGCCGAGACAAAGTCGTGACGGACGCGTCACAGCTGAGGCGGTTCGGGTCGCTCCCGTATCGCGTGCTGCAACCGACTCGGACGTGCGGCGTGGGCCTCCCACATCGCACGCGTTTGGGTTTTCCGAACCGCACTATAAAATACGCGCACTGTGGGCGTTGTACACACATCGAAACCAATCTAGGTTTTGCCACACCTCGTTCCTTGCGCCGCCACCGTAGTCTACTCCATCCCGAGCGCCGGCGTCCACCGGCGAACGGGAGAGCAGGTCTCCGGAACCAATCGCCTTTGTGATCCTGTACGGGAGAGGGCGAATTAGGTTTTTGGGAAGCGCTTCGCACGACTGCTCGCTGCTTCCACGACGGCTCGTCTGCCTAACAAGTCAGGAGGTGCTGCGTACCGTCGCCTCAAGCGTCGTCTACTCCGACCCGTCATCGCCAACGTTGTCATCAACAACGTTACTACAAACGATCGGTACGGAATCTGTGTCCTGATCTGTCTGTTTAACATGTCTACTGTTTGCATGTTTAGAGAGATCGTGTTGCTATTATTCATGTTGTCTGCTGCATCTAGTACGTTCGAGTTCCACATGTTAATACCTGCGTTTGTCATGATTTATATTCTGGAATTAATCGTGGAAATTATGCCTAATTATTCAACAATCCGAAAACCTAACTGTAGGCAATTTTCTGAACTGACTATGGCCCAATTAAGTGATTCAATGAAACCGGAAAGGTTCAATGGTACCACCTTTAAGAGATGGCAACTAAGAAGCCAACTGTGGCTCCAATACATGAAAGTGTGGGACATTATTATGAATAGCCTTCCTGAAGGAGCTTCTGACGAGGTTCAGAATAAGTTCAAGGAAGCCAATAATAATTTCAGAGGTTGTATTCTGAGTGTCCTGGAGGGACGTCTGTGCGATGTGTATATGCACATCGAAAACGCTAAGGAGCTCTGGGATGCACTGAATACTAAATTCGGTGCGTCCGATGCTGGCAGTCAGCTGTATATCATGGAGAGTTTTAACGACTACAAGATGGTGAATAACCGTTCTGTAGTCGAACAGGCTCATGAGATACAGTGCATTGCGAAGGAGCTTGATCTGCTCAAGTGTGTGATTCCTGATAAGTTTGTGGCTGGATGCATTATTGCAAAACTGCCTTCTTCATGGAGGAGTTTCGCCACATCTCTCAAACATAAGAGACAGGAGATATCAGTTGAAAATCTGATAGTGTCTCTTGATGTTGAGGAGAAAGCTCGGGCAAAGGACACAACTGAGAGAGGTGGTGATTTGCAGTCTAGCGCCAATATGGTGCAGAAAAATCATCACGTCAAGAATAACATCAAGAACAAAGGGAACTATAAGCCCCAGTTCAATGGTCCTGTGAACACTACTGCCTTTAAGAATAATAAGAAGAAGAAGGTGCTGAACAAAGCTGGGCTCGAGTGCTTTACGTGTGGAGCGCTCGGCCACTTTTCTGTTGACTGCCCAGACCGTGCAGACAATAAAGGGAAGAAAGGCTCCAAGAATGTCAACGTGGTGACCGCTAGCAACACCGATGGGTACGGTAATATACCGATGGTACTTTCAGTTTTTCAATCTCCATGTTGGTGGATTGATACGGGTGCTAATGTTCATGTGTGTGCTGACATCTCTATGTTCACTTCTTATCAGGTCGCACGGGATTCTTCCGTCCTAATGGGGAATGGGTCACATGCTTCTGTTCGTGGTGTTGGCACGGTAGATCTGAAGTTTACTTCGGGGAAGATCGTGCAGCTGAGGAACGTGCAGCATGTCCCTTCTATGAATAAGAATCTCGTCAGCGGCTCCCTTCTTTGCAGAGATGGGTTTAAAGTAGTGTTTGAGTCCAATAAAGTAGTTGTGTCGAGATTTGGACAATTTATTGGTAAAGGCTATGAGTGCGGAGGCTTGTTCCGCTTTTCTCTTTCCGATTTTTGCAATAAGTCAGTAAACCATATTTGTGGCAATGTTGATTCAGATGCTAGTGTTTGGCACTCTCGTTTATGTCATGTTAATTTTGGTTTACTGTATCGGCTATCCAGTTTAAGTTTAATTCCGAATTTCACCATTGCCAAAGGTTCTAAGTGCCATAGTTGTGTGCAATCTAAGCAACCTCGGAAGCCTCACACGGCAGCCGAGGAGAGACACCTGGCACCTCTAGAACTCATACATTCTGATCTATGCGAGATGAATGGTGTGTTGACAAAAGGTTGGGTTCCTTTTTCTCTCTAGTTTTTTTTAATATCTTGATCATTTTTTTTCGACATCGTATGCAAAAGTTATGCCCATTTTACTTTTTTTATAAAACTTTTGCTCAGAAAGTCGAAATACATATTTCAAAATTTGATAAAAAAAAGTAGACATTAAACTCTCCGTGCATCTATAAGGTATTTATTTTTTGATGCTTTTTAGACCGCCAACTCTTCCGTCAAAAACTAGAAAAGGCGTTCCGGGGGGGGGGGGGGTGGAGTTGGTGCGTGTGCACAGAATTTTTTCGGATGGGAATTCTGTGGCGCACCAAGGGGGGGTGCGCCACAGAAATGACATATTTCTGTGGCGCACTAACCACCATGCGCCATAGAATAGGAGTGTGGCAATCATGGTGTGGGCCCCCAACTTATTTCTGTGGCGCACCCCTATCCGGTGCGCCACAGAATTCCTGTTTTCTGTGGCGCACCACGGTCCCGTGCGCCACAGAATGCCTCTTTTCTGTGGCGCATGACAACCCGTGCGCCACAAAAATATATTTCTGTGGCGCACCAAAAAGCCATGCGCCACAGAATCTGTTCCATAGAAAGGCACTTCTCTACTAGTGTCGACACGACACGACACATCGCGGTCGCGTTTCGTGAATCGAGTCTCGAGCCGAGACAAAGTCGTGACGGACGCGTCACAGCTGAGGCGGTTCGGGTCGCTCCGGTATCGCGTGCTGCAACCGACTCGGACGTGCGGCGTGGGCCTCCCACGTCGCACGCGTTAGGGTTTTCCGAACCGCACTATAAAATACGCGCACTGTGGGCGTTGTACACACATCGAAACCAATCTAGGTTTTGCCACACCTCGTTCCTTGCGCCGCCACCGTAGTCTACTCCATCCCGAGCGCCGGCGTCCACCGGCGAACGGGAGAGCAGGTCTCCGGAACCAATCGCCTTTGTGATCCTGTACGGGAGAGGGCGAATTAGGTTTTTGGGAAGCGCTTCGCACGACTGCTCGCTGCTTCCACGACGGCTCGTCTGCCTAACAAGTCAGGCGGTGCTGCGTACCGTCGCCTCAAGCGTCGTCTACTACGACCCGTCATCGCCAACGTTGTCATCAACAACGTTACTACAAACGATCGGTACGGAATCTGTGTCCTGATCTGTCTGTTTAACATATCTACTGTTTGCATGTTTAGAGA
The DNA here is from genome assembly GCA_028641055.1 of Alopecurus myosuroides. Taxonomy (NCBI): domain Eukaryota; kingdom Viridiplantae; phylum Streptophyta; class Magnoliopsida; order Poales; family Poaceae; genus Alopecurus; species Alopecurus myosuroides. Next base: position 14,719,989 of record CM054059.1, read on the forward strand.
GATCGTGTTGCTATTATTCATGTTGTCTGCTGAATCTAGTACGTTCGAGTTCCACATGTTAATAGCTGCGTTTGTCATGATTTATATTCTGGAATTAATCGTGGAAATTATGCCTAATTATTCAACAATCCGAAAACCTAACTGTAGGCAATTTTGTGAACTGACTATGGCCCACTTAAGTGATTCAATGAAACCGGAAAGGTTCAATGGTACCACCTTTAAGAGATGGCAACTAAGAAGCCAACTGTGGCTCCAGTCCATGAAAGTGTGGGACATTATTATGAATAGCCTTCCTGAAGGAGCTTCTGACGAGGTTCAGAATAAGTTCAAGGAAGCCAATAATAATTTCAGAGGTTGTATTCTGAGTGTCCTGGAGGGACGTCTGTGCGATGTGTATATGCACATCGAAAACGCTAAGGAGCTCTGGGATGCACTGAATACTAAATTTGGTGCGTCCGATGCTGGCAGTGAGCTGTATATCATGGAGAGTTTTAACGACTACAAGATGGTGAATAACCGTTCTGTAGTCGAACAGGCTCATGAGATACAGTGCATTGCGAAGGAGCTTGATCTGCTCAAGTGTGTGATTCCTGATAAGTTTGTGGCTGGATGCATTATTGCAAAACTGCCTTCTTCATGTAGGAGTTTCGCCACATCTCTCAAACATAAGAGACAGGAGATATCAGTTGAAAATCTGATAGTGTCTCTTGATGTTGAGGAGAAAGCTAGGGCAAAGGACACAACTGAGAGAGGTGGTGATTTGCAGTCTAGCGCCAATATGGTGCAGAAAAATCATCACGTCAAGAATAACATCAAGAACAAAGGGAACTATAAGCCCCAGTTCAATGGTCCTGTGAACACTACTGCCTTTAAGAATAATAAGAAGAAGAAGGTGCTGAACAAAGCTGGGCTCGAGTGCTTTACGTGTGGAGCGCTCGGCCACTTTTCTGTTGACTGCCCAGACCGTGCAGACAATAAAGGGAAGAAAGGCTCCAAGAATGTCAACGTGGTGACCGCTAGCAACACCGATGGGTACGGTAATATACCGATGGTACTTTCAGTTTTTCAATCTCCATGTTGGTGGATTGATACGGGTGCTAATGTTCATGTGTGTGCTGACATCTCTATGTTCACTTCTTATCAGGTCGCACGGGATTCTTCCGTCCTAATGGGGAATGGGTCACATGCTTCTGTTCGTGGTGTTGGCACGGTAGATCTGAAGTTTACTTCGGGGAAGATCGTGCAGCTGAGGAACGTGCAGCATGTCCCTTCTATGAATAAGAATCTCGTCAGCGGCTCCCTTCTTTGCAGAGATGGGTTTAAAGTAGTGTTTGAGTCCAATAAAGTAGTTGTGTCGAGATTTGGACAATTTATTGGTAAAGGCTATGAGTGCGGAGGCTTGTTCCGCTTTTCTCTTTCCGATTTTTGCAATAAGTCAGTAAACCATATTTGTGGCAATGTTGATTCAGATGCTAGTGTTTGGCACTCTCGTTTATGTCATGTTAATTTTGGTTTACTGTATCGGCTATCCAGTTTAAGTTTAATTCCGAATTTCACCATTGCCAAAGGTTCTAAGTGCCATAGTTGTGTGCAATCTAAGCAACCTCGGAAGCCTCACACTGCAGCCGAGGAGAGACACCTGGCACCTCTAGAACTCATACATTCTGATCTATGCGAGATGAATGGTGTGTTGACAAAAGGTTGGGTTCCTTTTTCTCTCTAGTTTTTTTTTAATATCTTGATCATTTTTTTTCGACATCGTATGCAAAAGTTATGCCCATTTTACTTTTTTTTATAAAACTTTTGCTCAGAAAGTCGAAATACATATTTCAAAATTTGATAAAAAAAGTAGACATTAAACTCTCCGTGCATCTATAAGGGATTTATTTTTTGATGCTTTTTAGACCGCCAACTCTTCCGTCAAAAACTAGAAAAGGCGTTCCCGGGGGGGTGGAGTTGGTGCGTGTGGACAGAATTTTTTCGGATGGGAATTCTGTGGCGCACCAAGGGGGGGTGCGCCACAGAAATGTCATATTTCTGTGGCGCACTAACCATCATGCGCCACAGAATAGGAGTGTGGCAATCATGGTGTGGGCCCCCAACTTATTTCTGTGGCGCACCCCTATCCGGTGCGCCACAGAAATCCTGTTTTCTGTGGCGCACCACGGTCCCGTGCGCCACAGAATGCCTCTTTTCTGTGGCGCATGACAACCCGTGCGCCACAAAAATATATTTCTGTGGCGCACCAAAAAGCCATGCGCCACAGAATCTGTTCCATAGAAAGGCACTTCTCTACTAGTGTCGACACGACACATCGCGGTCGCGTTTCGTGAATCGAGTCTCGAGCCGAGACAAAGTCGTGACGGATGCGTCACAGCTGAGGCGGTTCGGGTCGCTCCCGTATCGCGTGCTGCAACCGACTCGGACGTGCGGCGTGGGCCTCCCACGTCGCACGCGTTAGGGTTTTCCGAACCGCACTATAAAATACGCGCACTGTGGGCGTTGTACACACATCGAAACCAATCTAGGTTTTGCCACACCTCGTTCCTTGCGCCGCCACCGTAGTCTACTCCATCCCGAGCGCCGGCGTCCACTGGCGAACGGGAGAGCAGGTCTCCGGAACCAATCGCCTTTGTGATCCTGTACGGGAGAGGGCGAATTAGGTTTTTGGGAAGCGGTTCGCACGACTGCTCGCTGCTTCCACGACGGCTCGTCTGCCTAACAAGTCAGGCGGTGCTGCGTACCGTCGCCTCAAGCGTCGTCTACTCCGACCCGTCATCGCCAACGTTGTCATCAACAACGTTACTACAAACGATCGGTACGGAATCTGTGTCCTGATCTGTCTGTTTAACATGTCTACTGTTTGCATGTTTAGAGAGATCGTGTTGCCATTATTCATGTTGTCTGCTGAATCTAGTACGTTCGAGTTCCACATGTTAATAGCTGCGTTTGTCATGATTTATATTCTGGAATTAATCGTGGAAATTATGCCTAATTATTCAACAATCCGAAAACCTAACTGTAGGCAATTTTGTGAACTGACTATGGCCCACTTAAGTGATTCAATGAAACCGGAAAGGTTCAATGGTACCACCTTTAAGAGATGGCAACTAAGAAGCCAACTGTGGCTCCAGTCCATGAAAGTGTGGGACATTATCATGAATAGCCTTCCTGAAGGAGCTTCTGACGAGGTTCAGAATAAGTTCAAGGAAGCCAATAATAATTTCAGAGGTTGTATTCTGAGTGTCCTGGAGGGACGTCTGTGCGATGTGTATATGCACATCGAAAACGCTAAGGAGCTCTGGGATGCACGGAATACTAAATTCGGTGCGTCCGATGCTGGCAGTGAGCTGTATATCATGGAGAGTTTTAACGACTACAAGATGGTGAATAACCGTTCTGTAGTCGAACAGGCTCATGAGATACAGTTCATTGCGAAGGAGCTTGATCTGCTCAAGTGTGTGATTCCTGATAAGTTTGTGGCTGGATGCATTATTGCAAAACTGCCTTCTTCATGGAGGAGTTTCGCCACATCTCTCAAACATAAGAGACAGGAGATATCAGTTGAAAATCTGATAGTGTCTCTTGATGTTGAGGAGAAAGCTCGGGCAAAGGACACAACTGAGAGAGGTGGTGATTTGCAGTCTAGCGCCAATATGGTGCAGAAAAATCATCACGTCAAGAATAACATCAAGAACAAAGGGAACTATAAGCCCCAGTTCAATGGTCCTGTGAACACTACTGCCTTTAAGAATAATAAGAAGAAGAAGGTGCTGAACAAAGCTGGGCTCGAGTGCTTTACGTGTGGAGCGCTCGGCCACTTTTCTGTTGACTGCCCAGACCGTGCAGACAATAAAGGGAAGAAAGGCTCCAAGAATGTCAACGTGGTGACCGCTAGCAACACCGATGGGTACGGTAATATACCGATGGTACTTTCAGTTTTTCAATCTCCATGTTGGTGGATTGATACGGGTGCTAATGTTCATGTGTGTGCTGACATCTCTATGTTCACTTCTTATCAGGTCGCACGGGATTCTTCCGTCCTAATGGGGAATGGGTCACATGCTTCTGTTCGTGGTGTTGGCACGGTAGATCTGAAGTTTACTTCGGGGAAGATCGTGCAGCTGAGGAACGTGCAGCATGTCCCTTCTATGAATAAGAATCTCGTCAGCGGCTCCCTTCTTTGCAGAGATGGGTTTAAAGTAGTGTTTGAGTCCAATAAAGTAGTTGTGTCGAGATTTGGATAATTTATTGGTAAAGGCTATGAGTGCGGAGGCTTGTTCCGCTTTTCTCTTTCCGATTTTTGCAATAAGTCAGTAAACCATATTTGTGGCAATGTTGATTCAGATGCTAGTGTTTGGCACTCTCGTTTATGTCATGTTAATTTTGGTTTACTGTATCGGCTATCCAGTTTAAGTTTAATTCCGAATTTCACCATTGCCAAAGGTTCTAAGTGCCATAGTTGTGTGCAATCTAAGCAACCTCGGAAGCCTCACACGGCAGCCGAGGAGAGACACCTGGCACCTCTAGAACTCATACATTCTGATCTATGCGAGATGAATGGTGTGTTGACAAAAGGTTGGGTTCCTTTTTCTCTCTAGTTTGTTTTAATATCTTGATCATTTTTTTTCGACATCGTATGCAAAAGTTATGCCCATTTTACTTTTTTTATAAAACTTTTGCTCAGAAAGTCGAAATACATATTTCAAAATTTGATAAAAAAGTAGACATTAAACTCTCCGTGCATCTATAAGGGATTTATTTTTTGATGCTTTTTAGACCGCCAACTCTTCCGTCAAAAACTAGAAAAGGCGTTCCCGGGGGGGTGGAGTTGGTGCGTGTGGACAGAATTTTTTCGGATGGGAATTCTGTGGCGCACCAAGGGGGTGCGCCACAGAAATGTCATATTTCTGTGGCGCACTAACCACCATGCGCCACAGAATAGGAGTGTGGCAATCATGGTGTGGGCCCCCAACTTATTTCTGTGGCGCACCCCTATCCGGTGCGCCACAGAATTCCTGTTTTCTGTGGCGCCCCACGGTCCCGTGCGCCACAGAATGCCTCTTTTCTGTGGCGCATGACAACCCGTGCGCCACAAAAATATATTTCTGTGTCGCACCAAAAACCCATGCGCCACAGAATCTGTTCCATAGAAAGGCACTTCTCTACTAGTGTCGACACGACACGACACATCGCGGTCGCGTTTCGTGAATCGAGTCTCGAGCCGAGACAAAGTCGTGACGGACGCGTCACAGCTGAGGCGGTTCGGGTCGCTCCCGTATCGTGTGCTGCAACCGACTCGGACGTGCGGCGTGGGCCTCCCACGTCGCACGCGTTAGGGTTTTCCGAACCGCACTATAAAATACGCGCACTGTGGGCGTTGTACACACATCGAAACCAATCTAGGTTTTGCCACACCTCGTTCCTTGCGCCGCCACCGTAGTCTACTCCATCCCGAGCGCCGGCGTCCACCGGCGAACGGGAGAGCAGGTCTCCGGAACCAATCGCCTTTGTGATCCTGTACGGGAGAGGGCGAATTAGGTTTTTGGGAAGCGGTTCGCACGACTGCTCGCTGCTTCCACGACGGCTCGTCTGCCTAACAAGTCAGGCGGTGCTGCGTACCGTCGCCTCAAGCGTCGTCTACTCCGACCCGTCATCGCCAACGTTGTCATCAACAACGTTACTACAAACGATCGGTACGGAATCTGTGTCCTGATCTGTCTGTTTAACATGTCTACTGTTTGCATGTTTAGAGAGATCGTGTTGCTATTATTCATGTTGTCTGCTGCATCTAGTACGTTCGAGTTCCACATGTTAATAGCTGCGTTTGTCATGATTTATATTCTGGAATTAATCGTGGAAATTATGCCTAATTATTCAACAATCCGAAAACCTAACTGTAGGCAATTTTCTGAACTGACTATGGCCCACTTAAGTGATTCAATGAAACCAGAAAGGTTCAATGGTACCACCTTTAAGAGATGGCAACTAAGAAGCCAACTGTGGCTCCAGTCCATGAAAGTGTGGGACATTATTATGAATAGCCTTCCTGAAGGAGCTTCTGACGAGGTTCAGAATAAGTTCAAGGAAGCCAATAATAATTTCAGAGGTTGTATTCTGAGTGTCCTGGAGGGACGTCTGTGCGATGTGTATATGCACATCGAAAACGCTAAGGAGCTCTGGGATGCACTGAATACTAAATTCGGTGCGTCCGATGCTGGCAGTGAGCTGTATATCATGGAGAGTTTTAACGACTACAAGATGGTGAATAACCGTTCTGTAGTCGAACAGGCTCATGAGATACAGTGCATTGCGAAGGAGCTTGATCTGCTCAAGTGTGTGATTCCTGATAAGTTTGTGGCTGGATGCATTATTGCAAAACTGCCTTCTTCATGGAGGAGTTTCGCCACATCTCTCAAACATAAGAGACAGGAGATATCAGTTGAAAATCTGATAGTGTCTCTTGATGTTGAGGAGAAAGCTCGGGCAAAGGACACAACTGAGAGAGGTGGTGATTTGCAGTCTAGCGCCAATATGGTGCAGAAAAATCATCACGTCAAGAATAACATCAAGAACAAAGGGAACTATAAGCCCCAGTTCAATGGTCCTGTGAACACTACTGCCTTTAAGAATAATAAGAAGAAGAAGGTGCTGAACAAAGCTGGGCTCGAGTGCTTTACGTGTGGAGCGCTCGGCCACTTTTCTGTTGACTGCCCAGACCGTGCAGACAATAAAGGGAAGAAAGGCTCCAAGAATGTCAACGTGGTGACCGCTAGCAACACCGATGGGTACGGTAATATACCGATGGTACTTTCAGTTTTTCAATCTCCATGTTGGTGGATTGATACGGGTGCTAATGTTCACGTGTGTGCTGACATCTCTATGTTCACTTCTTATCAGGTCGCACGGGATTCTTCCGTCCTAATGGGGAATGGGTCACATGCTTCTGTTCGTGGTGTTGGCACGGTAGATCTGAAGTTTACTTCGGGGAAGATCGTGCAGCTGAGGAACGTGCAGCATGTCCCTTCTATGAATAAGAATCTCGTCAGCGGCTCCCTTCTTTGCAGAGATGGGTTTAAAGTAGTGTTTGAGTCCAATAAAGTAGTTGTGTCGAGATTTGGACAATTTATTGGTAAAGGCTATGAGTGCGGAGGCTTGTTCCGCTTTTCTCTTTCCGATTTTTGCAATAAGTCAGTAAACCATATTTGTGGCAATGTTGATTCAGATGCTAGTGTTTGGCACTCTCGTTTATGTCATGTTAATTTTGGTTTACTGTATCGGCTATCCAGTTTAAGTTTAATTCCGAATTTCACCATTGCCAAAGGTTCTAAGAGCCATAGTTGTGTGCAATCTAAGCAACCTCGGAAGCCTCACACGGCAGCCGAGGAGAGACACCTGGCACCTCTAGAACTCATACATTCTGATCTATGCGAGATGAATGGTGTGTTGACAAAAGGTTGGGTTCCTTTTTCTCTCTACTTTTTTTTAATATCTTGATCATTTTTTTTCGACATCGTATGCAAAAGTTATGCCCATTTTACTTTTTTTATAAAACTTTTGCTCAGAAAGTCGAAATACATATTTCAAAATTTGATAAAAAAGTAGACATTAAACTCTCCGTGCATCTATAAGCGATTTATTTTTTGATGCTTTTTAGACCGCCAACTCTTCCGTCAAAAACTAGAAAAGGCGTTCCCGGGGGGGGGGGGGGGGTGGAGTTGGTGCGTGTGGACAGAATTTTTTCGGATGGGAGTTCTGTGGCGCACCAAGGGGGGGTGCGCCACAGAAATGTCATATTTCTGTGGCGCACTAACCACCATGCGCCACAGAATAGGAGTGTGGCAATCATGGTGTGGGCCCCCAACTTATTTCTGTGGCGCACCCCTATCCGGTGCGCCACAGAATTCCTGTTTTCTGTGGCGCACCACGGTCCCGTGCGCCACAAAATGCCTCTTTTCTGTGGCGCATGACAACCCGTGCGCCACAAAAATATATTTCTGTGGCGCACCAAAAAGCCATGCGCCACAGAATCTGTTCCATTGAAAGGCACTTCTCTACTAGTGTCGACACGACACGACACATCGCGGTCGCGTTTCGTGAATCGAGTCTCGAGCCGAGACAAAGTCGTGACGGACGCGTCACAGCTGAGGCGGTTCGGGTCGCTCCCGTATCGCGTGCTGCAACCGACTCGGACGTGCGGCGTGGGCCTCCCACGTCGCACGCGTTAGGGTTTTCCGAACCGCACTATAAAATACGCGCACTGTGGGCGTTGTACACACATCGAAACCAATCTAGGTTTTGCCACACCTAGTTCCTTGCGCCGCCACCGTAGTCTACTCCATCCCGAGCGCCGGCGTCCACCGGCGAACGGGAGAGCAGTTCTCCTGAACCAATCGCCTTTGTGATCCTGTACGGGAGAGGGCGAATTAGGTTTTTGGGAAGCGCTTCGCACGACTGCTCGCTGCTTCCACGACGGCTCGTCTGCCTAACAAGTCATGCGGTGCTGCGTACCGTCGCCTCAAGCATCGTCTACTCCAACCCGTCATCGCCAACGTTGTCATCAACAACGTTACTACAAACGATCGGTACGGAATCTGTGTCCTGATCTGTCTGTTTAACATGTCTACTGTTTGCATGTTTAGAGAGATCGTGTTGCTATTATTCATGTTGTCTGCTGCATCTAGTACGTTCGAGTTCCACATGTTAATAGCTGCGTTTGTCATGATTTATATTCTGGAATTAATCGTGGAAATTATGCCTAATTATTCAACAATCCGAAAACCTAACTGTAGGCAATTTTCTGAACTGACTATGGCCCACTTAAGTGATTCAATGAAACCGGAAAGGTTCAATGGTACCACCTTTAAGAGATGGCAACTAAGAAGCCAACTGTGGCTCCAGTCCATGAAAGTGTGGGACATTATTATGAATAGCCTTCCTGAAGGAGCTTCTGACGAGGTTCAGAATAAGTTCAAGGAAGCCAATAATAATTTCAGAGGTTGTATTCTGAGTGTCCTGGAGGGACGTCTGTGCGATGTGTATATGCACATCGAAAACGCTAAGGAGCTCTGGGATGCACTAAATACTAAATTCGGTGCGTCCGATGCTGGCAGTGAGCTGTATATCATGGAGATTTTTAACGACTACAAGATGGTGAATAACCGTTCTGTAGTCGAACAGGCTCATGAGATACAGTGCATTGCGAAGGAGCTTGATCTGCTCAAGTGTGTGATTCCTGATAAGTTTGTGGTTGGATGCATTATTGCAAAACTGCCTTCTTCATGGAGGAGTTTCGCCACATCTCTCAAACATAAGAGACAGGAGATATCAGTTGAAAATCTGATAGTGTCTCTTGATGTTGAGGAGAAAGCTCGGGCAAAGGACACAACTGAGAGAGGTGGTGATTTGCAGTCTAGCGCCAATATGGTGCAGAAAAATCATCACGTCAAGAATAACATCAAGAACAAAGGGAACTATAAGCCCCAGTTCAATGGTCCTGTGAACACTACTGCCTTTAAGAATAATAAGAAGAAGAAGGTGCTGAACAAAGCTGGGCTCGAGTCCTTTACGTGTGGAGCGCTTGGCCACTTTTCTGTTGACTGCCCAGACCGTGCAGACAATAAAGGGAAGAAAGGCTCCAAGAATGTCAACATGGTGACCGCTAGCAACACCGATGGGTACGGTAATATACCGATGGTACTTTCAGTTTTTCAATCTCCATGTTGGTGGATTGATACGGGTGCTACTGTTCATGTGTGTGCTGACATCTCTATGTTCACTTCTTATCAGGTCGCACGGGATTCTTCCGTCCTAATGGGGAATGGGTCACATGCTTCTGTTCGTGGTGTTGGCACGGTAGATCTGAAGTTTACTTCGGGGAAGATCGTGCAGCTGAGGAACGTGCAGCATGTCCCTTCTATGAATAAGAATCTCGTCAGCGGCTCCCTTCTTTGCAGAGATGGGTTTAAAGTAGTGTTTGAGTCCAATAAACTAGTTGTGTCGAGATTTGGACAATTTATTGGTAAAGGCTATGAGTGCGGAGGCTTGTTCCGCTTTTCTCTTTCCGATTTTTGCAATAAGTCAGTAAACCATATTTGTGGCAATGTTGATTCAGATGCTAGTGTTTGGCACTCTCGTTTATGTCATGTTAATTTTGGTTTACTGTATCGGCTATCCAGTTTAAGTTTAATTCCGAATTTCACCATTGCCAAAGGTTCTAAGTACCATAGTTGTGTGCAATCTAAGCAACCTCGGAAGCCTCACACGGCAGCCGAGGAGAGACACCTGGCACCTCTAGAACTCATACATTCTGATCTATGCGAGATGAATGGTGTGTTGACAAAAGTTTGGGTTCCTTTTTCTCTCTAGTTTTTTTTTATATCTTGATCATTTTTTTCGACATCGTATGCAAAAGTTATGCCCATTTTACTTTTTTTATAAAACTTTTGCTCAGAAAGTCGAAATACATATTTCAAAATTTGATAAAAAAAGTAGACATTAAACTCTCCGTGCATCTATAAGGGATTTATTTTTTGATGCTTTTTAGACCGCCAACTCTTCCGTCAAAAACTAGAAAAGGCGTTCCCGGGGGGGGGGGGGGTGGAGTTGGTGCGTGTGGACAGAATTTTTTCGGATGGGAGTTCTGTGGCGCACCAAGGGGGGGTGCGCCACAGAAATGTCATATTTCTGTGGCGCACTAACCACCATGCGCCACAGAATAGGAGTGTGGCAATCATGGTGTGGGCCCCCAACTTATTTCTGTGGCGCACCCCTATCCGGTGCGCCACAGAATTCCTGTTTTCTGTGGCGCACCACGGTCCCGTGCGCCACAGAATGAATTTTTTCTGTGGCGCGGGACAACTCGTGTGCCACAAAAATATATTTCTGTGGCGCACCAAAAAGCCATGCGCCACAGAATCTGTTCCATTGAAAGGCACTTCTCTACTAGTGTCGACACGACACGACACATCGCGGTCGCGTTTCGTGAATCGAGTCTCGAGCCGAGACAAAGTCATGACGGACGCGTCACAGCTGAGGCGGTTCGGGTCGCTCCTGTATCGCGTGCTGCAACCGACTCGGACGTGCGGCGTGGGCCTCCCACGTCGCACGCGTTAGGATTTTCCGAACCGCACTGTAAAATACGCGCACTGTGGGCGTTGTACACACATCGAAACCAATCTAGGTTTTGCCACACCTCGTTCCTTGCGCCGCCACCGTAGTCTACTCCATCCCGAGCGCCGGCGTCCACCGGCGAACGGGAGAGCAGTTCTCCGGAACCAATCGCCTTTGTGATCCTGTACGGGAGAGGGCGAATTAGGTTTTTGGGAAGCGCTTCGCACGACTGCTCGCTGCTTCCACGACGGCTCGTCTGCCTAACAAGTCATGCGGTGCTGCATACCGTCGCCTCAAGCGTCGTCTACTCCGACCCGTCATCTCCAACGTTGTCATCAACAACGTTACTACAAACGATCGGTACGGAATCTGTGTCCTGATCTGTCTGTTTAACATGTCTACTGTTTGCATGTTTAGAGAGATCGTGTTGCTATTATTCATGTTGTCTGCTGCATCTAGTACGTTCGAGTTCCACATGTTAATTGCTGCGTTTGTCATGATTTATATTCTGGAATTAATCGTGGAAATTATGCCTGATTATTCAACAATCCGAAAACCTAACTGTAGGCAATTTTCTGAACTGACTATGGCCCACTTAAGTGATTCAATGAAACCGGAAAGGTTCAATGGTACCACCTTTAAGAGATGGCAACTAAGAAGCCAACTGTGGCTCCAGTCCATGAAAGTGTGGGACATTATTATGAATAGCCTTCCTGAAGGAGCTTCTGACGAGGTTCAGAATAAGTTCAAGGAAGCCAATAATAATTTCAGAGGTTGTATTCTGAGTGTCCTGGAGGGACGTCTGTGCGATGTGTATATGCACATCGAAAACGCTAAGGAGCTCTGGGATGCACTGAATACTAAATTCGGTGCGTCCGATGCTGGCAGTGAGCTGTATATCATGGAGAGTTTTAACGACTACAAGATGGTGAATAACCGTTCTGTAGTCGAACAGGCTCATGAGATACAGTGCATTGCGAAGGAGCTTGATCTGCTCAAGTGTGTGATTCCTGATAAGTTTGTGGCTGGATGCATTATTGCAAAACTGCCTTCTTCATGGAGGAGTTTCGCCACATCTCTCAAACATAAGAGACAGGAGATATCAGTTGAAAATCTGATAGTGTCTCTTGATGTTGAGGAGAAAGCTCGGGCAAAGGACACAACTGAGAGAGGTGGTGATTTGCAGTCTAGCGCCAATATGGTGCAGAAAAATCATCACGTCAAGAATAACATCAAGAACAAAGGGAACTATAAGCCCCAGTTCAATGGTGCTGTGAACACTACTGCCTTTAAGAATAATAAGAAGAAGAAGGTGCTGAACAAAGCTGGGCTCGAGTGCTTTACGTGTGGAGCGCTCGGCCACTTTTCTGTTGACTGCCCAGACCGTGTAGACAATAAAGGGAAGAAAGGCTCCAAGAATGTCAACGTGGTGACCGCTAGCAACACCGATGGGTACGGTAATATACCGATGGTACTTTCAGTTTTTCAATCTCCATGTTGGTGGATTGATACGGGTGCTAATGTTCATGTGTGTGCTGACATCTCTATGTTCACTTCTTATCAGGTCGCACGGGATTCTTCCGTCCTAATGGGGAATGGGTCACATGCTTCTGTTCGTGGTGTTGGCACGGTAGATCTGAAGTTTACTTCGGGGAAGTCGTGCAGCTGAGGAACGTGCAGCATGTCCCTTTATGAATAAGAATCTCGTCAGCGGCTCCCTTCTTTGCAGAGATGGGTTTTAAAGTAGTGTTTGAGTCCAATAAAGTAGTTGTGTCGAGATTTGGACAATTTATTGGTAAAGGCTATGAGTGCGGAGGCTTGTTCCGCTTTTCTCTTTCCGATTTTTGCAATAAGTCAGTAAACCATATTTGTGGCAATGTTGATTCAGATGCTAGTGTTTGGCACTCGTTTATGTCATGTTAATTTTGGTTTACTGTATCGGCTATCCAGTTTAAGTTTAATTCCGAATTTCACCATTGCCAAAGGTTCTAAGTGCCATAGTTGTGTGCAATCTAAGCAACCTCGGAAGCCTCACACGGCAGCGAGGAGAGACACTGGGCACCTCTAGAACTCATACATTCTGATCTATGCGAGATGAATGGTGTGTTGACAAAAGGTTGGGTTCCTTTCTCTCTAGTTTTTTTTAATATCTTGATCATTTTTTTTCGACATCGTATGCAAAAGTTATGCCCATTTTACTTTTTTTATAAAACTTTTGCTCAGAAAGTCGAAATACATATTCAAAATTTGATAAAAAGTAGACATTAAACTCTCGTGCATCTATAAGGGATTTATTTTTTGATGCTTTTTAGACCGCCAACTCTTCCGTCAAAAACTAGAAAAGGCGTCCCGGGGGGGTTATTTCTATGCATCAATTAAATGGTCATGCATCATCCCATGTTTGTGCACTATGCCATGTTATTGATTGTTTGTCTCCTTGCGTTGTTTGTTTGCTTCTTCTCGGATACACGACGACGTTGAGACCGACGATCCTTACGACACCCCTTCTAAGGATTTAGCTCAGTACCAGGCTACTGGGTTTGCAGGCAAGTATTCACTCACATGAACCATCGTGTTCCTTTCAACATTGGATACCGATACTTTTCCGTTGTCTATTCTGCTAGCCCTATGAGTAGTTACTTCTGTTACGAACCTATCACATGTATCCTTTAACCCTGATATTGCCTCACCTCCATACCTATAACCTTTGCTTGTTGCCCGTGTCTTACTAGCATGCTTAGGGTTGTTTTGCTCGAGTCTGTTACCCGTTACTTTCTGTTACTATTTCATTATGTTCTGGGGGCTTGATGTTTAATCAATCAATCATGCTAATGTTATTATTAATAATAATTTGATGATAAGGCACCGGCAGGAGGCCCTGTGTGGTTTTGAGGCCTGCTAGTGTCGACCCTAATAGGAAAAGGGTCTTGTCTACTGATCCATGATGAGCGCACTACCCGCATGTGGGAAGCGAGTATGGGCGCCCCCCTCAATTTGATTCGATTCGCATCTCGTCCAAATCGCCTCATTTAGTTCGTGTTTTCCATTTGCCGCATGCATGTTTTTGCGAGCCCAGGCCAGGGTGGAACTTTTGTAGTCGGCATATAGGGGGACACGTTCTTAGAGTGCTATGAGGGTCCCTTTTATTCGGGGCTCGATTAGCCGTGCGCCCAAGGTGCTTTGGGCTTGATGTGAAGAAGAGTTGAGTTGTGTTGAGTGCTCCACTTGGTGGAAGTGCATTTCCTATCTGGCGGGGTATTCTTACGTGTACGGCCAAATTGGTGCACCCCTGCAGGGATAAATCTTCTCGAGAAGCCGTGTTTTCCGCGGTTATGGACTACTTGGTGAAAGTACTGGCTAACAAGTACTCAGGACAACTTAAACCTAATGATTAACAACCTTACACCCAATGATTAACAACTTGACTAGTAATAGGCTTATTGACACAATAATCTGAACCATCATTAATTCAACTGTGTGAGTTATCCTCGGATTGCTTCTTTGGATAAGGGGCGAGATCCAGGATGGGTTTGTTTGAGGTTAGTTGATAGGTTGGTTACGATACGCTATCTTATCTCCTTTCTGTTAGCCGGAAGTTGTAGTATGTTTCTGTAGTTGGTTAGAGCAGCCAGTTGCAGCATCTTTCATATCCCCTTTCTTCCGTTGAACCCAAAGCATCTGTGCTTGGTTTGACGGGTTACACTTTGGTGAATTGTGAGTCTTGCTTGCCAGTACGTTTATGTACTGACCCCTTTGGGGCTGTAGTTTCCGCAGACTACGATTCCGAGGATCTACATGGTGGCTACTACGTGGAGTATGATGAGACTGCTGACGAGTAGATAGCGGACCCGGGCAGGATCCGAGACTTCGTGGATGGGCTCCGTCTTTTCGTTTCCGGCCTCTTAGGCCTATTTGGATCTTTTCTGTACTCAGACATGTTGAATGCTTCCGCTGTGATGTAATGATGAATTGTTGGGACATGTGTCCTCTGGATGATTGTATTTGCTATCTCTGCTCTAATGAGAGCTATTTGCAACTTATTTCAATCTTTTGTGTCGTAGAGATCTGTTGTGATATTAATTGTTCCAATGCCGTTGACGTACCATGTGTGTATGTTTTGAAGTACGTCAACGGAAGTATCTGGATTTCTACGGGATGGTTTGCGCAGACGATGAATAGTAAGAGAATGGTTGTCACACGGTTACGTGTTGGCCTGCTCATATTGAGATGCGGGTGCCGGTATGCCCCGTAAGCCATTTATCTACTGTTTAACAGAATGTGAGTATCCCCTAGAAGTCCGGGTGCGACAAATGGTATCAGAGCCTGTCTGCCTGTAGGATCCCTTTTACTGGTCGCAGTTGAGTCTAGAAACTATTTTGTAGCTATATAGGAAAAATGAAACGTGAGAGTAGGAATTCTGTTCTTTTTCTTCTTTCCCCACCCACCCTCCCATTTCTGGTAAGGAAGTGCAACGTTGTTTTTCCCTTCTCATCTAAACTTTCAAGTTAGGATTTCACGTATTCTGGTTTCTCTAGGATGGTTATATCTACTAGACCATAGGAATGGAGGTGGTTGTGACATGATTTATCATGTTGCCTACTCATGATTGAGAACGGAGGCGTGTAAGCCCCGGAAGCAGATCCTCTATTCCTTAAGCAGTAGATATTGATCCTTTAGAAGCCCGGATGGGTTTTCCGTAGTACCTCAGGAGTTTTGTTCTCGTTTCCCCGATGTTGCTTCGTTACCCTGTTCTTCTCAACATCCTTTTCGTCCGTTGAAATCTTGTTGTTGTTTTCCACTTCAATTCTTCTACCGACGTCTAATCAAAACTTCCCAAATATCAAGTCTATCTGGCCAGAAAGGTTGTTGTTGTTTCGAAAACTTCCAGGCTATGAGAGCTGGCATTCCTATCACCTGGGGTTGTTTCGAGGAAGCATTCCTGAAGCACCACATTCCAGATAGTCTATTCTCCAAATGAGTCAAATTCTATCCAGCTATACACCCTCGATGCAAAACCTCTCCCTTTACTTGAAAATGTTCCGGTGGTTTCCAAATTCCCTGACATCTTTCCAGAAGAGTTGCCAGGAATGCCTATCATTTTGAACTCCCAGAAAAACTATCCAAGGTGCACGATGTGTTTCATGTGTCACAGCTCAAGAGGATCTTCCCAAGAAGTATCCGGACCTTTTCTTTTCTCAGTAGGAATCTCGGGGCGCGATTCCTTCAAGGGGGGGCGTTTTGTAACATCCCAAGTATGAAAAATAGCCATTAGAATGTTTGCTCTCTGTTATTTTATGTTTTGCATCATGGCATCATGTTGATTGCATTTGTTTTGCTTGTTTTCCTTTTGTTTTCCTCTGTTTTCATTTGTTTTCCAACTGTTTTCATTTGTTTTCCTTTGTTTTCTATTTGAATTTCAAACCAAAATTCAAACCTTTTGTTTCATACTTGTGATGTTAAAATTTCCAAAATGATATTTCAAATCAAAACAATCAATTGTTTCCATTAAAATGTGATTCCAAAACTATTGTTTTGTTTCTATCAAAAATTCATTTAATACCAAACCCTTTTCAAATTCAACTAATTTCCAAAACAACAACCCTTTTGAAAGTTATGAAAATGACAAAACCCTTCAATCAATTGTTTCCATTAAACCCCTAAGGTTCAACTATTTAAAATTGTGGCTTTTAATAATTCAATTAATCCAAATGTTATTCGAAATTCAAATCATTCACAAACAGTACCCATTATCAACTTATGAAAATCAACAAAATAACCCTAATCATTTGTTCTAACTAACAATAGGGTTCACCCTATTTAAAATATTGTTTTCAATAATCAATTAATCACAAATTCAATCAATTACCAAAATAACAATATGATTTAAATTTTTGGCAAACCAAATGTTGGCAAGTGGTTGCTTCTAACTTAAATAACTAAAACAAATTTTTCATAAACTTTTTCCTAACCCAAAACCCCTCCTTCTCTTCCTATTCCAAATCAGCAAAAAAAAAAGAGAGCAAAGAAAAAAAATAAATAAAAACTAACAAGAGGGAGAGAGAGAGCAACCAGCAGCCCAGCCCATTTTTCTCCCAAAGCCCATACCCCTTCAGCCTTCTTCTTCCTTCGTACGGTCACCATCGGAGCTACCCACGTATGCAGGGAGATACAGGCAACGGCCACCACTCCTCCACCCCTCCCTATAAACTCCATGGCTAGCCCCTAACCCTAACCCTATTTCCCCTTCTCCTCCTCCTTCCTCTTCCCCCGCCTCCATCTTCCTTCCACCTCCCCTCCATCTCTCTCATCTCTGTATTTTCCCTCTGTACTGAACCTGCACACACCGAAAGTTCCCTCCTTTTGGCTCCGGCGATTACCGGCGTTAAGCCACCCTCCGGCCGCGGCGAGGGCGGGAATGGAAAGCCCCCACCGCGGGCTCCCTCTCCACCCCCTCGGTGGGCACCGGGAGACAGCACGGCGCCGCCGCCGTCCGCTCCAAGCCGCCGGTCGCCACCCCTGCTCCGCCCGACAACCTGCCCCGACCGCCTCCTGCCTGGATCAAGGTGAGCCCTTCCTCTCGCCTCTCCCCCTCGTCCTTCCTCCCGCAGCACAAGCACCGCACGCACCGGCCACCCACACGCTCACCGCACCCGCCCCCCGCAGCGCCCACGGCGATCACAGATCCCTCGCCGCCGGCCACCGATCGAGTGCGGTCAAGGTTCAGTTACCTGAACCTTAAAGTTCAGTTAACCGCGAGGCTACACCTCATACCCCCCCCCCCCCCCCCGCAGTCCCTTCTTCCAACAAACAGCACACCAGCCCAACTGGTAGCAGCACCCCTTTGCACAGCAGGAGGTGGGGGGTTCGAATCCCCCCTCCCTCAATAAAACCCATCTTTTTTATTTCCATTTGTTTTCATACAGAAACTTCCAGAAATCACAGCTAGGTCCCTGCAGTTCTTTTCCAGCCCTTGTAAAATTATTTCCAAGTCCCTAATGTATTAAAAATGGCAGATTTGCACCTTAACTTGTAAAATGCATAAGTAAATCATTTTAACTCCAAATCCAACATTTTAAATATGTTTTCTGTCCCAAATTGAATGTTCTATCCAAATATAATTTTGTTTTACTGTTTTGAATATTTTAAATTGTTGAAATATTTGAAAACTTGTTTAATTCACTTAATTTTGCAAAATTCATAACTTGGGCATAAAAATTCCAAATTCAACAAACTAAACATGTTTTCCATTCAAATTTTCACGACTTTCCAAATATAAATTTTGTTTGCAGTTTTGAATAATTTAAATTGCTGAAAACAACTATTTCTTAATTATTGCATTTAAAATTGCCAAAATAATAACTTGCTCATTTTAAATCCAATTTCAACAAATGAAATATGTTTTCCATGCAAAATTAAACCACCTTTCTAAATATAAATTTTGTTTCATGTTTTGAATAATTAAAATTGGTTAAATAATTTAAACCTTGTTTAAATCATTTAAAATTGTTAAATTCATAACTTGATCAAATTAAATTCTTTTGGGCCATATAAAATATGTTTTCAAACCATAAAAGTATAACCTTTTCAAATATGAACTTCATGTAATGTTTTGCACAACTAAAAATTCAAATAAGTTCATGTTTGCATTAAATTCAATTAAATCTTGTTTAACTTGTTTAATTCATAAGTAATTCATCTTAATTCCTTTTTCAATAATTGAAACATGTAATCCACCTAAAATTTGGTGTTCTTTTCAAATATGAACTTTGTTATCTATTTTTGAAAAATTAAACTTGATGAAAACAACAAATGCTTGTGTGACACCTTTAAGTAACCAAAATTCCAAAACTTAATAAATGAATTCCAAAACTTGGTAAACCTTATTTCCAATTGCTTCTATTGTTGTTATTTTTCTGTTTTGCTCATCCATGCATCATGCTAACCCACTTTCATATTATGATTAGTTGTAAAACAATTAATTCAACCATAATTCATGGGCTTTCCATATGCAATCCAAAATTGCATGTGGGTCCATTTAATCATGTTGTTATCTTGACAACTAGTTTATTTCTATGCATCAATTAAATGGTCATGCATCATCCCATGTTTGTGCACTATGCCATGTTATTGATTGTTTGTCTCCTTGCGTTGTTTGTTTGCTTCTTCTCGGATACACGGCGACGTTGAGACCGACGATCCTTACGACACCCCTTCTAAGGATTTAGCTCAGTACCAGGCTACTGGGTTTGCAGGCAAGTATTCACTCACATGAACCATCATGTTCCTTGCAACATTGGATACCGATACTTTTCCGTTGTCTATTCTGCTAGCCCTATGAGTAGTTGCTTCTGTTACGAACCTATCACATGTATCCTTTAACCCTGATATTGCCTCACCTCCATACCTATAACCTTTGCTTGTTGCCCGTCTCTTACTAGCATGCTTAGGGTTGTTTTGCTCGAGTCTGCTACCCGTTACTTTCTGTTACTATTTCATTATGTTCTGGGGGCTCGATGTTTAATCAATCAATCATGTTAATGTTATTATTAATAATAATTTGATGATAAGGCACCGGCAGGAGGCCCTGTGTGGTTTTGAGGCCTGCTAGTGTCGACCCTAATAGGAAAAGAGTCTTGTCTACTGATCCATGATGAGCGCACTACCCGCATGTGGGAAGCGAGTATGGGCGCCCCCCTCAATTTGATTCGATTCGCATCTCGTCCAAATCGCCTCATTTAGTTCGTGTTTTCCATTTGCCGCATGCATGTTTTTGCGAGCCCAGGCCAGGGTGGAACTTTTGTAGTCTGCATATAGGGGGACACGTTCTTAGAGTGCTATGAGGGTCCCTTTTCTTCGGGGCTCGATTAGCCGTGCGCCCAAGGTGCTTTGGGCTTGATGCGAAGAAGAGTTGAGTTGTGTTGAGTGCTCCGCTTGGTGGAAGTGCATTTCCTATCTGGCGGGGTATTCTTACGTGTACGGCCAAATTGGTGCACCCCTGCAGGGATAAATCTTCTCGAGAAGCCGTGTTTTCCGCGGTTATGGACTACTTGGTGAAAGTACTGGCTAACAAGTACTCAGGACAACTTAAACCTAATGATTAACAAACTTACACCCAATGATTAACAACTTGACTAGTAATAGGCTTATTGACACAATAATCTGAACCATCATTAATTCAACTGTGTGAGTTATCCTCGGATTGCTTCTTTGGATAAGGGGCGAGATCCAGGATGGGTTTGTTTGAGGTTAGTTGATAGGTTGGTTACGATACGCTATCTTATCTCCTTTCTGTTAGCCGGAAGTTGTAGTATGTTTCTGTAGTTGGTTAGAGCAGCCAGTTGCAGCATCTTTCATATCCCCTTTCTTCCGTTGAACCCAAATCATCTGTGCTTGGTTTGACGGGTTACACTTTGGTGAATTGTGAGTCTTGCTTGCCAGTACGTTTATGTACTGACCCCTTTGGGGCTGTGGTTTCCGCAGACTACGATTCCGAGGATCTACATGGTGGCTACTACGTGGAGTATGACGAGACTGCTGACGAGTAGATAGCGGACCCGGGCAGGATCCGAGACTTCGTGGATGGGCTCCGTCTTTTCGTTTCCGGCCTCTTAGGCCTATTTGGATCTTGTCTGTACTTAGACATGTTGAATGCTTCCGCTGTGATGTAATGATGAATTGTTGGGACATGTGTCCTCTGGATGATTGTATTTGCTATCTCTGCTCTAATGAGAGCTATTTGCAACTTATTTCAATCTTTTGTGTCGTAGAGATCTGTTGTGATATCAATTGTTCCAATGCCGTTGACGTACCATGTGTGTATGTTTTGAAGTACGTCAACGGAAGTATCTGGATTTCTACGGGATGGTTTGCGCAGACGATGAATAGTAAGAGAATGGTTGTCACACGGTTACGTGTTGGCCTGCTCATATTGAGATGCGGGTGCCGGTATGCCCCGTAAGCCATTTATCTACTGTTTAACGGACTGTGAGTATCCCCTAGAAGTCCGGGTGCGACAGTTCAACTTAACAGTCTCTGCTGAAACACTAGTATATAAACAAGTTGCGAGGATTGACAAATCTTCAAATGGGCATTTGAGATCTGGTGGGGGATTGTTGGAATATTTGGCCCATATGAGTGTGCTGAAATATTGGGCCCATATGTGGGTAGCCCAATAGACAAATCCTGAAATCTCAAAATGGCCCATGTGTGGGTAGCCCAATAGACAAATCCTGAAATCTCAAAATGGCCCATGTGTACAAGTGAGTGGTGGGAGTGAGAAGTTTAGTACCACATTGGAAGTTTGAGGAGTTGCACACCACCTTATAAGGTGGAGTGTTGTAGGGATTGTATGTGAGTGAGAACAAGAGAGCCTCTCGCGCACTCCTCCTCCTCCTCCTCCGCCGCTCGCTCGTCTCGACACGACACGTCGCGATCGCGTTTCGTGAATCGAGCCTCGAGCCGAGACAATAATTATCTTTATTTTGCTGTTTTGGAAAACCGATTTCGTAGTCGTGACGTACGCGTCACAGCTGAGGCGGTTCGGGTCGCTCCCGTATCGCGTGCTGCAACTGACTCGGACGTGCGACGTGGGCCTCCCACGTCGCACGCGTTAGGGTTTTCCGAACCGCACTATAAAATACGCGCACCGTTGGGCGCTGTACACACATCGAAACCAATCTAGATTTTGCCACACCTCGTTCCTTGCGCCGCCACCGTAGTCGTGTCGTGCCACACATCGAAACCAATCTAGGTTTTGCCACACTCCATCCCGAGCGCCGGCGTCCACCGGCGAACGGGAGATCAGGTCTCCGGAATCAATCGCCTTTGTGATCCTGTACGGGAGAGGGCGAATTAGGTTTTTGGGAAGCGCTTCGCGCGACTGCTCGCTGCTTCCACGACGGCTCGTCTGCCTAACAAGTCAGGCGGTGCTGCGTACCGTCGCCTCAAGCGTCGTCTACTCCGACCCGTCATCGTCAACGTTGTCATCAACAACGTTACTACAAACGATCGGTACGGAATCTATGTCCTGATCTGTCTGTTTAACATGTCTACTGTTTGCATGTTTAGAGAGATCGTGTTGCTATTATTCATGTTGTCTGCTGCATCTAGTATGTTCGAGTTCCACATGTTAATAGATGTGTTTGTCATGATTTATATTCTGGAATTAATCGTGGAAATTATGCCTAATTATTTGACAACGTATACACTCTTTTATCCGGTACGAAGGTCCGATCGAAGGATAGGAACAGCTCAGGGCATTCATTTCAAAGTACTTGTTCGGGGCTCCGAAAGAAAAAAACCTTATCATGGATGAGTCAAATTATATCGTGCGCACGAGAGGATTATATATATAGTAAGGGCGTCTCCAATGTTGATTTAAGGGTCGTCCATAAGGAAAAAAACTGTCTTATGGCCCGTCCGTAAACACTGCGAGCCTCGACCTTAAACAAAAACTCCCTACGGTCGACCCTATCGGTGTGACCCGGCCGTAGCGAAAAAAACAATTGATTTTTTCTCCCTCCTCTCGTCGCAACACACGGACCTGGGGAGACAGTTTGTCATTCCCGCGAACTCGAGGACAACCACCATCAGATCGACGGGATAGTGGGCAGCAAGGCCGGCGTTGAGGCCGTGCCGACCAGGGGTAGCGATGCATAGCGCGGAGGTAGTCTCCGTGACGCACAACAGAACTCGGGGTCTCCAACGCCAAAAAAGCATGGCGAAGGTGACCTACACCACCATCCGCGGTCAACCATTCTCAGATGTCGCCGTCCACCATGCCCGACCACCTCCGTTGCGAGATCTCATGGTCACTAGAGGAGGTCTGCTGGCGGAGATGCAAGGACGAGCGGATCTGAACACGTTGGAGGTGCGTGAGCAGTGGATTTCATCTGATTTGATTCAGACCAGGGGAAGGTAGGGAAAAGAGCACTATCGATGGGGAATTTTCCTAGCGTTGTGCCTGTGCATGCGAGCATGAAGAAGAAGAGCAGTTGGAAAACAGCTGACCCATGGGCCCCATCTTATGGCCCAGAATGGTCCTTAAACATTGCGAGACATTTAGTTCGCTATAGCAAGCACGATGGACCCCAGCTTATGACCCATCTGAAAAATAAACATTGGAGACGCCCTAAGGTTCATCCGTTTATTCGTGGTCTATATATGTCCTTCCGGTGTGTGTTTAGGAGACACCCGTGTGCGGGCTCCTTGTAATAGAAAAAGGAAATACCCCCAAAATATGCAATACTCTAAACTTTTTAGAAATTAACGGAAGAGACCGTTTTGACCGGAAGAAAGTCAGCAGAAAGGAGCAAAGTCAGTTTTGTTTGAAACCGTGAAGCGCGAAACAGACGTGGAGGTGGAAACGCACGCACACAAGTCTGGCGCGGAGGGACCGGACGGAACACGTCAGATAGGTCAGACAGGTAGTGCACCATGGTAAACTGATTAATTCTCTGAGCTAATCACCCGAGTAGTTAATTACCTACTATTAATAAGTCAAGTTAATTATACTAGGTCAAGGGAGGTCGGCTGAGATGATAGGCCCCACGTTTTCCTGTTTTTTTTTTTAACAAAGATAGGGGTCGAAGCCCCCAGAAGCTGCATTATCACTCCACGTGGAAGGGAAAAGTTACATCCAGGCCCTTGACAACACTTGCCGTATGGACCCTGAACTTCGAAGAAAGGGCTGGAAATTTACACAACAGACCTCGGAACAAAAAATAAAAAGCGATCAGGTCCTTGGTCTTCTCCTCCACGAAATCGCCGGCGTCCTCCAGGCGCTGCTCGCCGAGAACGGAGCACTGGCTGCTCGAGACTCTCCCAAACCGGCGATGGATCACCGCCACCAGCAGTCGGTCCAAAAGCGGGAACGAATCACTTGCTTTCAGGTCGACGTCGAGCACTAGCAGCTTGTCCGTCAGGCTTCCGAATTGGAGGTTGAAGATAGGCCACCTTCCTGGCCTTGAAACGCGGAAGCAGATCGTGCTTCGCGTGATGCGCTCGTCTTCGCAGCGTGGAACCATGCTCCAATCGGCGAAACCAGAAGCAGCAGCTTCCTCCATCCGCCCCTCGCCTCCATGGCCAGCCAGCGGCAGAGCAGCAGGTACTCCTTCGGAAATCGTCGAGAAGAACTGAGATTGCTCCAGATTCAGAGCACCTCCATCGACCTTATGAGGGAAAGAGGATTCCGCCGCCATCTTCTCCAGATCGATCCCACCCCCACCACGGGAGCCTGAGAGCAGAGAGCGGAAGCAGCAACACCACGCAGTCGAGGGCCGGGCTCACCTGCGTAGAAATCCTCAACGGCAAAACGCCGACAGCAGAACACGAAGTCAAAGAACTAAGACGAAACCCTAAACTACTTCTATACAAACAGAGAAGGGGCCGACACCCTACATCGTTACCACGCGAGCTAGCGCAAGCACTAGCAGCGGGGACGGCCAGGAAACGAGGGCGGCGGCGGCGGACTCTCGACGGGGGTGGGGGGCCGCTTTGCTTGGCTTGGGAGAAAAAAACCACCGTGAGGGTGTGGTTCACGTTTTGCTGTCACACCCGGCCCAAATGGACTAGCTAGCAGTTGTAGTAGTTAAGTAGTATAGCTGTTTGATTTGATTTGACAGGGCTGGGTAAGGTTATGTGCGACGTACTGACAGATACTAGCATATCCCTCCAGCTATATGCCTACCGCATCGTTCCAGGTTTCCAGCTGGATGGACTAATCTCTTCCTCGGCCTTCCTGCCCAGCGCAACATGCACGCACACACGCGACAATCCTTGTATTCCGGTGATCACGCTATCATTAGCTAGCACGATTATATATACGGTACAACTTTTCGTAATGGAAAAACACCAGCGTTCATAGTACGTCGAGAATCCTAGCTTGAACATGGAGGCCGAAGTGTATGATTAGACACATCACGGGCTACGTAGGAGCACTCCAAATAAATAATCCAATTAATCCTCTGTTTGTATACAAACCAAGGTACGTGGTGCGCATGACCAAGCCGGCCTTTCTCATCAACTGCCCATTTTTCAAACCAGGCGTTCGTACCGTGTACACGCACACGCACGCAACAGAAGATTATAGCTGTAGCTGTACCATGATTCGGCTAGCTGAGATCAAATTAGGATATTCGTCGCGCTGGGAAGTGGGACCCACCCCACCGGACGGCGGCCACTTGGCACGGCCGCCAGATCAGCCGTCGCGTACCACCGGGCGAGCGAGCTGCGTGCATGGAGCCAACCCTCTCCGCGTCTGTCTCATCGATCCATCCCGCTGCCATACTATCAAGGCAAGGTAGCGGAAAAACCATGACCGTGAAACTTTGCAGCGTTATCATCTAAGCATGACGATGTCATCATGTCGAGCTCGCGATCGAGAAGCCTTTTTGCACACCGATTCTCAAGACTACGCTGCTTCCTTTTTTTTAAGAGTAAGCTGCTTCCATAATTTCGTATTGCCCTGCTGCATTGCCAAATTTGCAAGCTCGCAACGAAACAGCGTATCCGGACCGGCCGGACTGGTGGAGTGTTTTTTTTCCTCACGACACGGTGTCCACGGCGGCGCGCGCACGTCGCACGGAATGGACATTTCTTTTTTTAGCTAGAAGCCGTGTGCATACCCCTCACCAGAGAAACCGTATTCGTACCTGTTGCATGTTTCCAATTTAGAGAGTATGACTAAAACCATCAGGTATTCTTTTGGCAGGGAACTAAGGTTAAGAAAAAAAATTACATGGTTAAGTGACAGCTGATTTGTAGGCCAAGAAAAAAAGAGGGTCTTGGGATTAAAAATCTAAAGATACATAATATATGTCTACTCTGCAAATGGGGGTGGAGGTTGGGAAAAGAGGATAGATTATGCCAACATTTGGTGAGAAACAAATATAAGATAAATCATGGTATTTGGTTCATTAAATCTAGGCAAAGTGATTTCCCTGTGTGGAAAGATTTGCTGAAGGTTAGAAAGTTTTACTTGATGGGCAGGAAGATGTGTGTTCAGAGTGGAAATGAGACTAGTTTCTGGTATGATGCCGGGTTAGGGACTCCCCTTTGTGTGAGGTTCTTCCTGTATTATTTGACATATGTAATCAACAAGACTCTTCTCTGAAACAAATATAAGATAAATCAGGGTATTTGGTTCATTAAACCTAGGCAAAGTGATTTCCCTCTGTGGAAAGATTTGCTGGAGGTTAGAAAGTTTTACTTGATGTCGCACCCGGACTTCTAGAGGATACTCGCAGTTCCGTTGAACAGTAGTGGATTGGATTACGGGGCTTACCGGCACCCGCATCCCTTACGAGTAGGCCAACACACGTATGTGTGACAACCAACCCCTATCTGTTCAGCGTCTACGTAAACCATCCCATAGAAATCAGGATACTACCGTTGACGTACTTCATACCATACACACATGGTACGTCAACGGCGTTGAACAAAATGATAACACAACAGATCTCTAAGACACAAAAGATGGAAATAAGTTGCAAATAGCTCTCACTAGAGCAGAGATAGCCAATACAATCATCCAGAGGACACATGTCCCAACATAACATCATTACATCTCAGCGGAAGCATTCAAAGGGTCTGAGTACAAACAAAACCAAATAGGCTTAAGAAGCCGGGAATGAAAAGAAGACGGAGCCCATCCACGATGTCTCGGATCCTGCCCGGGTCCGCTACCTACTCGTCAGCAGCCTCGTCAAACTCCACGTAGTAGCCGTCACGGGGATCCTCGTAAGCGTAGTCTGCGAAAACCACAGCCCCAAAGGGGTCAGTACATAAACGTACTGGCAAGCAAGACTCACAGTTCACCAAAGTGTAGCCCGTCAACACCAAGCACAGATGCCTTGGGTTCAACGGAAGAAAGGGATATGAAGGATGCTGCAACTGGCTGCACTAACCAACTACAGAACAAACTACAATCTCCGGCTATCAGAAAGGGGGATAAGATAGCGTATCGTAACCAATTATAGCTAACCACCAAACAAACCCATCCTGGATCTCGCCCCTTATCCGAAGAAGCAATCCGAGGATAACTCACACAGTTGGATTAATGATGGATCAAATTGTTGTGTCAATAAGCCTATTACTAGTCAAGTTATCATTAGTTAGGTGCAAGTTGTTCTGAGTACTTGTTAGCCAGTACTTTCACCAAGTCAACCATAACCGCGGAAAACACGGCTTCTCGAGAAGATTTAACCCTGCAGGGGTGCACCAATTTGGTCGTACACGTAAGAATATCCCGCCAGACGGGAATCAAACCCACCAAGCGAGGCACTCTACACAACTCAACTCTTCTTCGCATCAAGCCCAAAGCACCACGTGCTGTGCGTGCGCGGCTAATCGAGCCCCACGAAGAAAAGGGGACCCTCATAGCACTGGAAGACCACGCCGTCCTAAATGCCGACTACAAAAGTTCCACCCTGGCCTCGGGTTCGTACCTGCATATGCGTGCATCAAATGGAAAGCCCGAACTAAGTGTGGTGATTTGGACGAGATGCGAATCGAATCAAATTGAGGGGGCGCCCATACACGCTTCCCACATGCGGATAGTGCGCTCATCATGGATCAGTAGACAAGACCCTTTTCCTAATTAGGGTCGACACTAGCAGGCCTCAAAACCATGTCGGGCCTCCTGCCGGTGCCTTATCAGCAAAATTATTATTACCTCAAAATTAACAGGTTGTTGTTTAACATCGAGCCCCAGAATATAATCAAATATGATAACAGAAAGTAACTGATAACAGACTCGAGCAAAACAACCCTAAGCATGCTAGTAAGACACGGGCCCAAGCAACGGGGTTATAGGACTGGAGGTGAGGCAATATCAGGGTTCAGGGTATCATGTGATAGGTTCGTAACAGAAGCAACGATACATATGGCTAGCAGAAATAGACAACGGAAAGTATCGGTAACCAATGTTGAAAAGAACACAATGGTTCATGTGAGTGATAACTTGCCTGCCAACTCAGTAGCCTGGTACTGGGCTAGATCCTCAATAGGGGTGTCGTAAGTATCGTCTGTCTCAACGTCGTCGTCTATCCGAGAAGAAGCAAACAAACAATACAGAAAGATAAACAATCAATATCATGGCATAGTGCACAATCATGGGATGATGCATGTCAAGTTAATGGATGCATCAAAATAAACTAGTTGACATGGTAGCACAATTTAAATGGACACATATGCAATTTTGGGTTGCATATGAAAAGCCCATGAATTTTGGTTGAAACAATTGTTTTCCAATTAACCAATAGGTGAAAGTGGATTAGTATGATGCATGGATGAGGAAAACAACAAAATAACAACAATAGAACCAATTGGAAATAAGGTTTACCAATTTAGAAATTTATTTATTAAGTTAGGGAATTTTTTGGTTCCTTAAAGGGATTACACAAATAGTTGTTGTTTTCACCAATTTAAATTGTGCCAAATAAATAACAAAATTCATATTTGAAAAGAACACAAAATTTTAGTTGGATTACATGTTTCAATTATTGAAAAAGGGATTACAATAATTTAATTATGAATTAAACAAGATTAAACAAGTTTTATATGAATTTAAAACAAGTTTGAATATTATTTGTATTTTATTTGTTCCAAACATAAATTCAAATTCATATTTGAAAAGTTTATATTTTTCTAGCTTGAAAACATATTTTACATGTTCAAAAATAATTTAATTTGAGCAAGTTATGAATTTAGCAAATTTAAAGGATTTAAACAAGGTTTAAATAATTTAAGCAATTTTAATTATTCAAACCATGAAACAAAATTTATATTTGAATAGGTGGTTTGAAATAGCATGGAAAACATATTTTATTTGCATTATTTGGATTAAGTATGAATTAGTTATGGATTTTATCAAATTACAAATGAATTGTTTGAATTCAAATTTGAAATGCA
This sequence comes from Alopecurus myosuroides, assembly GCA_028641055.1. Lineage (NCBI taxonomy): Eukaryota > Viridiplantae > Streptophyta > Magnoliopsida > Poales > Poaceae > Alopecurus > Alopecurus myosuroides. Next base: position 14,749,011 of record CM054059.1, read on the forward strand.
TTTGGAAAATTCAAAACAGAAAACAAATGCCATAAATGGATAGATAATTTAATTTGGATCAACACACATATTTTACTTTTATTATTTGGAGTTATAATTTAAAAGTTATAAGCAATTTAATTTTAAGGACCAATCTGTAATTTAAAAGGGCTTAAGTTGAAAAGAAAAAGCTGGAATTCTTTTTATACCCCGCAGTGGCCAGCCAATGCCACTGACAGGGGGCCCCCTGGGCCAGCGTGGCATGCATGCGTGGCACGGTGCCACACAGCGGCTGACAGGGGGGGCCACCCTGTCAGCGCACCGTGCAAAAATGGTGGGATAAATCCCGCGGAGCCAGGACTCGATCCCTGGCCCTCGCGCTCGCTTGCGCGCGCTGTAACCAGTGGGGTGTGCGAATGTTTCTGTCAGTATACGCTGCGCAACTAAGATGAGGTTCAGCTAGTGTTATCTGACGAAACTGAAACAAAGTTTCAGTCTTGCGACGGTGACTGACAACGGCGGAGAGGGACGAGGGGTTACCGGCGTTGTGACCACTAACTGGCGGCGCTGAGCAGATGGATGTGCGTGCAAACGTTAGGGGAACGTGTTCGTGTCCTTGGAGTCCTCGTGAACGCACATAAACGAGCCCATCGTTAACCATGGCGGCACGGTGGTGGATGCCGCCGGCGATTCAGAAGTGGATGCGCGCGTACAGGAAACGAACGATCGTTACAGAGGGCGGGATCGCTGCGGCGGCTCACCGTGCGTTTGTCGGAGGCGAGAGGAGGACGGGAAGCAGACGGTGGCGACGGCGCGGTGAAGAAGTTCAGAACAGCAGCGGCGGCGTCGAGCTCGTCGTCGTCGATCACGGTCCCCTAGGCCCTGCTGCTGTTGCTGTAGAGGAAGCAGAGGTTCAGGCGGTGGCGTAGGTGGCCTTAGCGTGGACGGAGAAGATCCATGGCGACCTGTCGACGGCGAGCCCCTCCGCGGTTCCTCCACCCCCAACAACTCCGGCAGAAATTGGCGAGGAAGAAGGAAGGAGAGGATGGCTGGCGGCGGCAGGGGGGAACAGAGACCTAGGGCTAGGGTTTGGTGGGATAGGAGGGTAGATATAGGCTCGGGAGGGAGCAGGTGGAGCTCGGGCGCGTGCGAGCTGGCGTCTGATGACGTCAGCTGTACGGAGCTGGAAGAAAGGCCAGCAGGCCTGCGCGCGCCTTGTGCTGGGTGGTGGGCTGGGCTGCCCACTGCCCTGGCGCTCGTTTTTTATTTTCAAAATTTTTCTCCTTCTGTTTTTTTTTGCAGAAATGAAAATGGAAGAAAAAGGTAGTTTTTAGGGCTAGGAAAAATTGGAAAAAATTATGCTTAGGTTAGTTTTCACCGTAGCAACTGAATGCTAACTTGGTTTTCCAAAAAGTTTCAAATTAAAATGCTGTTTGTGATTTAATCAAATTTGAATGGATTTTATTATTAAGTAAATATTATTGAAAACAAACCTTTTAATAGGGTGAACCCTATTGTTTAATTAGAACAAATGAGTTGATTTGTTTTGATAATATTCATAAATTCCAATTGGATGCTGTGTGGGATTTGATTTGAATTTTTGAATGTGATTTGGAATTAATTGATTGATTAAAACCATCATTCTAGTAGTTGAGCATTATGGAATAAAATGAAAACAAATTGGTTGTTTTTATTTGAACTCTTTATTTAAAAGGTTGTAACATAACAAGTATGAAATAAATGTTTGAATAAAGTTTGAATTTCAACTGTGAAAACAGAGTAAAACAGAAGCAAACAAATGGAAAACAAAGTAAACAAATGCAAACAATTCAAGGAATATGATGACATGATGCAAAACTTTAATAAAACAAGAAATCAAACATTCTAGAGGTGGTTTTTCATACTTGGGATGTTACAAAACGCCCCCCTTGAAGGAATCGCGCCCCGAGATTCCTTACTGAGAAGAGAAAAGGTCCGGATACTTCTTGCGAAGATCCTCTTCGGTCTCCCACGTTGCCTCTTTATCGGAATGATGCGACCATTGCACTTTCAAGAACTTGGTGCTCTTGTTGCGAGTCTTACGCTCGGTCTCATCGAGAATACGAACAGGATGCTCCTCATAAGAGAGATCATCTTGCAGTTCAATGGAATCATGATGAACTGCACGATCTGGATCTTTGAAACACCTCTTGAGCTGTGACACGTGGAACACATCGTGCACCTTGGATAGTTTTTCTGGAAGTTCAAGACGATAGGCATTTTCTGCCCGCCTTGAGAGAATGTTGAAAGGACCAATGTATCTTGGTGCAAGCTTTCCTTTCACACCGAAACGATGAGTGACTCTGAGGGGAGTTACATGGAGATATGCCTTGTCACCAGGTGCATAGATCATATCCCTGTGCTTGCTGTCATAGTAGCTTTTCTGACGAGACTGAGCAATCTTGAGATTGTCACGAATGATGCGAACTTTCTCCTCGGCTTCCTTAACAATGTCAGGGACTAAGAGTGAACGTTCACCAGCTCCAGACCAATTGATTGGACTCCTGCATCTGCGGCCATAGAGTGCTTCAAATGGTGCCATGCCTAGGCTTGCTTCTGATTGGGCATTTTTCTTTAGAAGATGGCTCACTCCTGAACTACAGGTTCAGACGAACAATCTTAGGAATGCTCTAAGTACTGTTGCTTTGGGGGCAGCCTGTACAGATGAACAATCTTGGGAGTGCTCTTAGTACTGTCAACTTGTCAAGGCAAGGCAGCCTGTACGTTTGACGTGCGTCGGTGAACCTTTTCAGCCATCGGAAAAATCATGACCGTGAAACTTTGCAGCAGTGATATCATCCTCTGAACATGCCATCATGTCCAGCTCGCCATCGAGAAGCATTCTTGCAGACCGAATCTATAAAGATTAGGCTGCTTGCATTGCAAATTTGCAAGCTCGTAACGAGACAACGTATCCGGACCGGCCTGACTGGTGGAGTATTTTTTTTTTCCTCACGACACGGTGTCCACGGTGGCGCGCTCACGTCGCAGGGAATGGACATTTCTTTTTTTAGCTGGAGCCGTGTGCATACCCCTCCCGGGAGAAACCGTATTCGTACCTTTGCCTCTTTCCAATTTAGAGAGTATGACTAAAACCATCTGGAGATTTTTTTGGCAGGGAACCGAGGTTAAGAAAAAAATTTACATGGTTAAGTGGCAGCTGATTTGTAGGCCAAGAAAGAAAGGTGGTCTTGGGATTAAAAATCTAAAGATACATAATATATGTCTACTCTACAAATGGGGGTGGAGGCTTGGAAAAGAGGATGGATTATGGCAACATTTGGTGAGGAACAAATATAAGATAAAGCAGGATATTTGGTTCATTAAACCTAGGCAAAGTGATTTCCCTGTGTGGAAAGATTTGCTGAAGGTTAGAAAGTTTTACTTGATAGGCAGGAAGATGTGTGTTCAGAGTGGAAATGAGACTAGTTTCTGGTATGATGCCGGGTTAGGGAACTCCCCTTTGTGTGAGGTTCTTCCTGAATTATTTGACATATGTAATCAACAAGACTCTTCTGTGAAAGAAATGCATGCTTCTGGTTGGGCATTTTCCTTTAGAAGATGGCTCACTCCTGAACTACAGGTTCAGATGAACAATCTTAGGAGTGCTCTTAGTACTGTTGCTTTGGGGGCAGCCCGTACAGATGAACAATCTTAGGAGTGATCTTAGTACTGTCAATTTTTTAAGGCAAGGCAGCCTGTACGTTTGACGTGCGTAGGTGAACCTTTTCAGCCATCGGAAAAATCATGACCGTGAAACTTTGCAGCTGTCGGATATATACCAGTTAGGGGTATATCAGATGGTAGTCTAAAGTGCCGGATTACCAGGGTGACCTGAATGGTAATGGGCTACGGTCCATTGGGCGGCCCAGTAAGCTGATGCACAGAAGTCGGATTCTAGAAGAACCCGGATCACGGCCCACGTGATCCGGCTTGGAGTAGAAGGCGGTTTCCTTACTTTCTAAGATAGCACATACTGTAGTATTCTAGGTTTCCTTCTCTGTAAGCCCTAACCCGGCTATTATATAAAGCCGGACGGGAGATAAGAAAGATAGACTAGAAGCTAAAGGCTAACTCGCCAAGAAGTGGATCCTTGGCGAGTAGCTAATCTAACCTCACATTGTACTTTGTATATTCCAGGATTTAGTCCTGAATAGTGAGATTGCAGGAGTAGGAACGCCGCATTACTGCGTCGTAAGCTAGAAGAGGGCCACCTCTCAGGTATTTGGCCTTTAATAACTGCAGCCAGAGCCCCCCATCCTCACTAAGAATCCTCAACACCCGCTTCAGCATCAACGACTTGTTCATGCGTCTAGATGCCTGAATCCCTATGCCGCCAACTCCTTGGGGGCACAAATATCTGCCCATTTTACCATATGGTATTTTTGGCGTCCATTGGACGCGTGCCAGTAGAAGCGAGAGAGTTCTCTGTTGAAGCTGGCATGGACACCTTCCGGTGGATCTAGGTTTTCGGAGGGGATGCGTATGAGTAGGCTTTTACGGCCGAGGAGACACATGGACGTAGCCGGTCTAGCTACCTGCCTTCTTGTGGGGCCATCTTATCAGCCGCTCCTTGTCGGGCGCGTCCGACACGCTCGAATAGTCCCAAACCCGCCACACGTATGGGTTGGGTTTAGGATGCACCGAAGAACCCGGTCAGATGGACTGACTACGAGGTCCGGGGTTAGGTGGGCGTTTTAGGCCCAAACCGTGCCCAATTTATCTGCCCGGACGGAGACCGGTTTGAGGGTTACCATTGGAGATGCTCTAACTCTACAATACCATGAAGAGTCAAGTCACATTTTACATATAATTTTGTGCGTTCGATAGGATTATACTCCCTCCGTTCCAGAATATAAGATGTTTTAGATGTTTCACGTGTTGGCTAGATTCAAAGTAAAATGAGTGATCATATGCACTAAAACATGTCTAATGTCTAAAACATCTTTTATTGAGGAAAGGTGGGAGTATATAGTAAGATTCACCTGTTTACTCGTCATATATGTATTGTTAACTGCAATAGCAAAACAACGATAAAGTAAGCAAGATTGAACCAACAGGAACACGGGATTTTCCAATAAGGAAGAGAAAAAACCACGGGCGCCAGCAATACTTCACTATTTCGGGTGAGATTACAAATGCGTCGGGATTTACAATACGTGGCTTATCCCGTGTGGCGTTTTACAAGAGGTATATAAAGGCGGTCCTGACCTAACTAGGTTGATAACGGTGAATCCAACTGTAACTCGGTAAAAACTCGCACCATACTTGGTGGGGGGGGGGCAGACCCTCACCCCCTCCATGCGGGCCACGTTTGTCGTTCAAACGCGATGGGCTAACTTCAGACCCTAGACGGTCCGCTCTACTCGTCACAAGTTCGGACTTATATCAGTACTAGACGGATAGCGCGCTTCGCCGCGCCGGCCGCCTTGCGTAGATATTTGGTGCGTTGTATGCGTATGTCAATTTTTTTGGAGAATTTAATGGTATCCTTTTTACAACGTTATAAGGCGTTGGGTGATGAACGGCGTGTGAGCTGAGTAGTTTCCGATGACGCGTTGCGGTAGGGGTCGAAGGTGGCGCGGTTTGTTGTATGCTAGCGTGTTTTGCCTAGACGTGGTGGCCAAAGGACGATGATGCTACTACGGCGTAGCGTCTCGCCGTGAACTGCCAGAGGAAGTACAACTTCTTATATAGACAACAGCCTCGACCTTTTTGTCTTCTTTTCCCATAGTTATGTGTAAAGGGTGAATGACAGTTTTTCCTCACCCTTTTAGCGAGTAAGTTACTGACAGACCACCCATAGATAAAAGTTCACGCAAACATATTAGCATACCCATAGATGTATTTTTTCTAGAGTGATGCATAAACCGAGGATGTTATCTCTAGCATTTAAGCATAGAAACGAAACTCTATTATGGCTGAAGAAAACATCAACATGCACACCTGTACCATACAAAAAAAGCAGATTAGTAGTCAAATGCTCCAATCTTAATATACGAACTTAGAGCGTAGAAGCTAGCATTTTGGAGACCCACATTAGCAGCGAATCTGATTTACACGTACCGGCCTATCGCCAAAATACAGGCACCTCTGCCCGTCCTGGATTTTATAATCGCGCGCCCTAGCAAATGCTTGAAGAGGCATGGATGGCGGACCTGTAAGGACGAAGCGTCAGAACAATGCGACGAACAAATTGGCAGCGGAGGAAAGAACATAGAAGAACCAGTCTAGGCTAGCTGCAGGTTGACAGCCTCTTCGAGAGTATCCATGGCTTCTTTCACCTAGAGATAAGGTATGGCAAGTTGCTATGAAAACTCCGCCTGGGCTCAAACACGCAGAGGCCAACTCACGGAGAGAAAACAAATAAGGAAACCTTGAGCCGCAAGAACGGCAACCCGCCGAAGACGGGAACACCCACACGAGAAGGCAATCCTCCCACCGAGCAGTCCAGATGCGACGGGCCACCGACGATACAATCGTCGGCGACAACCGCCAATTCCCCCTAGCAGAGCAACATAGATGGCGCCGCCACACGCCATCACAAAGAATACCGCCGCTCCCAAATCACAGCACCAAGATCCGAATTGATCCCCACCAGCAGTGCCGAAGCTTGAACAAAATCTTAGGGGGGAGAGGGGGGAGCTTGAACATCATCTCTTTAATTGGGTGGACATTGCCAAATATGTGGACGTAGGGTTGGACTCCGCTCCAAGGATTCAATACCACAAAATAGAACTTCATTTGCTTGAGTATGATGCACCTGCTTTTAATTAATTTTCTGTTCAAATTAGTGCCACGCGAGGGGCCGAACATTACAGTGGGTTCTTTCGGTTATTGGTTTAGGAACTGTTGTTCATCAGCTTCACAATTATCTTCTTTTTTCTGAAAAAATTAATCAGAGATTTTTCCTTTGACCATCTTTACTTCCTACCTACACACTGAAACAACAATCCGTGTCAAAAGAAATTAATTTACTACAAGATCTATGATCTACCTAAAAATTTCCCCAATCCTAGGATGCAAGAATTGGAACTAACAAAGTATTAAGAGCAATTGGACTACGGTAGAGAAAGAGAAAATCACCAGAGACAAATCGAGAGACGTGGAGAGGATGGCCTCGCCGGCTCGGCCGGAGAGATGGAGGGTAGATTGCAAGCTGCAGGGGAAGTTCGAGATGTGATTGCGTGCTGCTGAGATGCACAACGCGCGCGGCCGGGAGGTGACGAACCAGTGTCCGGCAGAGTGCCGTCGTCACCCCCACGCGGCCGGCGGCCGGTCAGTCCCACAACCACATCGCCAATAGTCATTCGCCGCCAGGAAAGCACCGTATGACTTGAAAACGACATGAAGGCGGTATTCACGCAATCATGCAGCAAGAAGGAAAGCCAAAAAACGCTTACCAGGACGACGGCGCAAAACAGGACACACACCAAGGAGCTGCGCCCAGCCCAGAAACAGAGGAACACCCAACCGGGAATCATCAGGAAAAAGGTAGAACCGGAAACATGAAAAGGAATTCGTGTCGGAGACGCCGACAGGCGCGGCGCAACACGCCGCCGCGTGGCACCGCCCGAAGCCGCTATAACCAAGCCGTCTAAATTAGAACATCACGACAACACAGAAAAGCAAAATCAGCTCCAGCAGAAAACGTACCAGCACGTTTCCTCCCAGTCCCACGCGAACGACCAGGGCCGTCATCCATAAAGCACGGCCAACCAGCTAAAACAAACCGGTTCATCCGCACACAATCAACACGGAAAATCCATGACTAAGCAACTAAAACGCCACCCCACATGCGATCTTGAAGACAACACCCAGAGGTAGCTAAATACACCGATGCCATCGTTCATTGTAAAGAAAAGAACGACACAAAGCGAAACCTAAAGTTGGCAGCTAACCGGCCACGGCTAGAAGAAAAGACAGCAGCACACATGAGCAAATAAGAAAAGAACACACCTTCAATCGCACGAGCAACAAGCCGCCGCAATAAGGAGCCGACCTGCCGCAGACCAGTTCCTCCCCGCCGCTCCGGCCAAAAGAAACGGGCCGCCAAAGGTGGACACAGCGGCAACCGCCTCCAAATCCCCAAAGGAAAACCCACCCGGACAGCAAGACGGCAACACCAATTCCGGATAACCACCGGGGCCGAGGAAGAGCAGGGCATGTCGAATCTCTGACTCTACAAATCCATTAGGTGAACCTATCGGGTTTCGAATAGGAGAACCCATGAGCGCTGGTGGAATCGTCGGCTAGACAGGGGGCGAGATTTACCTAGGTTCGGGGCCCTCGTAGAGGTAAAACCCTTACTCCTGCCTTTGTCGATATTATTGATGAGTAGATCGGTTACAATGGTGGTGCTCAAGTCGAGAGTATGATCTCGAGCTCAAGGCTTTGGTGGTGCGGTATTGCTTGGTACTCTTCTGGTGGTTCGCCTGGCCTTATATAGGTGACCAGGTCTCAAACCCTACCCGGAGAGGACTCGAACTCGAACCTTAGGTCGGTTACATATTTCCTATCTTAACCCGTAAGTCAGTGCGGGTGGGCTTCACGTGGGCCTTCTGGAATACTCCAAGGGCTCCTCTTCTTGGGCCTTAACCTTGGGCCTGAGATGGGGTGTCCTTACCCGTAGGGTCCAGGATCCATATCTTCGTCAGGGCAGGTCCAAGCGACTCCCTTGTCGGTAAGATGGAGAAAAGCAGGAGAAATCCCCACCCACTGTAGAAAAAAGTTACATTAGGACCGAGCAGACATACTATGACACTCTGGCCCCACAGAGATAAAAGGACCAACAAATGGACTGCACCGGGCCCTGGCACGCCCCAGGCAGCCAGCGACGTTACATGTGCCCGGGCCCACCACCCATCACGCCACACCCCACCCTGGCCCCACAAATAGACACCAGCAGACACAAAGCCCCACATCCAGAGACAGAAAGCGAGGCAGGATCTCTAAGAGGGCTCGTAGCCCATGGAGCTTAAAGCTAAAGATAACAAAAAAAAATTAATTTACTACAAGATCTATTATCTACCTAAAAATTTCCCCAATTCTAGGATGCAAGAATCGGAACTAACAAAGTAAGAAGAGCAATTGGATTTCGGTAGAGAAAGAGAAAATCACCAGAGACAAATCGAGAGACGTGGAGAGGATGCCTCGCCGGCTCGGCCGGAGAGATGGAGGGTAGATTGCAAGCTGCAGGGGAAGTTCGAGATGTGATTGCGTGCTGCTGAGATGCACAACGCGCGCGGCCGGGAGGTGACGAACCAGTGTCCGGCAGAGTGCCGTCGTCACCCCCACGCGGCTGGCGGCCGGTCAGTCCCACGACCACATCGCCAATAGTCATTCGCCGTCAGGAAAGCACCGTATGACTTGACAACGACATGAAGGCGGTATTCACACAATCACGCAGCAAGAAGGAAAGCCAAACAAGAAAAAAAACGCTTACCAGGACGACGGCGCAAAACAGGACGCGCACCAAGGAGCTGCGCCCATCCCAGAAACAGAGGAACACCCAACCGGGAATCAACAGGAAAAACGGTAGAACCGGAAACATGAAAATGAATTCGTGTCGGAGACGCCGACAAGCGCGGCGCAACACGCCGCCGCGAGGCACCGCCCGAAGCCGCTATAACCAAGCCGTCTAAATTAGAACATCATGACAACACAGAAAAGCAAAATCAGCTCCAGAAACGTACCAACACGTTTCCTCCCCGTCCCACGCGAACGACCAGGGCCGTCATCCATAAAGCACGGCCAACCAGCTAAAACAAACCAGTTCAGCCGCACACAATCAACACGGAAAATCCATGACTACGCAACTAAAAAGCCACCCCACATGCGAGCTTGAAGACAACACCCAGAGGTATCTAAATACACCGATGCCATCGTTCATTGTAAAGAAAAGAACGACACAAAGCGAAACCTAAAGTTGGCAGCTAACCGGCCACGGCTAGAAGAAAAGACATCAGCACGCATGAGCAAATAAGAAAAGAACACACCTTCAATCGCACGAGCAACAAGCCGCCGCAATAAGGAGCCGACTTGCCGCAGACCAGTTCCTCCCCGCCGCTCCGGCCAAAAGAAACGGGCCGCCAAAGGTGGACACGGCGGCAACCGCCTCCAAATCCCCAAAGGAAAACCCACCAGGACAGCAAGACGGCAACACCAATTCCGGATAACCACCGGGGCCGAGAAAGAGCAGGGCAGGTCCAAGCGACTCCCTTGCCGGTAAGATGGAGAAAAGCAGGAGAAATCCCCACCCACTGTAGAAAAAGTTACATTAGGACCGAGCAGACAGACTATGACACTCTGGTCCCACAGAGATAAAAGGACCAACAAATGGACTGCACCGGGCCCTGGCACGCCCCAGGCAGCCAGCGACTTTACACGTGCCTGGGCCCACCACCCATCACGCCACACCACACCCTGGCCCTATAAATGGACAGCAGCAGACACAAAGCCCCACATCCAGAGACAGAAAGCGAGGCAGGATCTCTAAGAGGGCTCGTAGCCCATGGAGTCTAAAGCTAAAGATAATAAGTGAATTCGGAACACCAAAAAAATGTATTTCCGGTGTGTGCACCCGCGTGCGGGCAATGCGTGTGTGCGGGTTTCTTGTAATGGGAAAAGAAATAAACCCCTTCAAAAACATGGGTCGAATGACTAGGAGAAAAAACGTCAGCAGAAAGAAGCAAGTCAGTGGACGGACGCCCGTGAAGTGCGAATCCGACGTGGAGGTGGAAACGCACGCGCACAAGTCTGGCGCCGAGGGACCTTGGTGGACCGTTACACGTCAGGTAGTGCACGAAGGTCAACTGATTAATTCTACGAGCTAATCACATGACTAGTTAATTACGCTACGCATCGTTTGCTAGTAGTAATAATAAGTCAAGTTAATTACTTGTTCAAGGTAGGTCGGCTGAGATGATAGGCCCCACGTTTTGCTGTCACACCCGGCCCAAATGGCCTAGCTAGCGGTTGTAGTAGTTAGTCTCTTCCTTGGTCTTCTTGCCTTGTGAAAACATTATTGGGCGCAACATGCACGCACGCGACAAGCCTTGGTATTCCGGAGATCACGCTATCATTAGCTAGCACTAACAGTATTAGAGCATGTCTAACAGGACCCTTAAAATTTCGCCCCCTAAATCGCGTGTAGAGGGCCTGCACACGAAATCTAGGAAAATTTGTGCTCAAATTTACAAGTTCATCTAGTAGACCCCCTATCTCCGCCCCGTATGTTTGAATTTGAACTTCGCGGGAGAAAAGATGAACTCAATTTATTCAGATGATCACCATTGCTACATGAAATCGAGCTCGAGCTCGTCTACCCTATTCTAGTCTAGGAAGACGACGGGGCCGGAAGCCTCCATCGCCTTGTAGTGCTCGACGTCGGCGACGGCCTTCGCCTCCTCATCCGCTTCCGCCCGCGCCGCGGCCTCTGCTTCCTTCTTCGAAAGCTCAACCGCCGCCGCGAAGGCGGCCTCCTCCTCCTCCGCGGTCGCCGGTACCTCCTCCTCCTGCGCTGTCGCCGCGCCTCCTCCTCCGCTGCCGCTTGCGCCGTCGCCGCCGCGCTTGCACTGCTGGTGCAGCTCCCAATCCGCGCGCCATTTCGCGAATTGGGGGCCGCTCATCGGCCGCGGCGGCGGGTCGACGGTGTGGTACCTCCCGCCCGCGGCGTAGTCCGCCAGAGACGCCGGCATGCTTTGCGGCCACGCCGCGTACTTGCAGGCGGCGCGGCGGCTCCCTGCAACGGAATGTTTACAGTGGAGCCGCCACGCCTCCTCGAGCGTCTCCGGCTCGCGGCGGCGCTTGGAGCGGGCGGTGGAGGAGCCGGAACCGTCGGGGGAGCTCATCGCGGTGGATTCGCTTGGAATGGGGCGGGGGCGCGCGGGGAATTTCTCACCGGAGCTGCGGCGGCGCGCGACGGAGCTAGGGTTGCGGGTGGGGGGTTGGACCCCCACCCCAACCCTCACCCACTATAAGTACGGGGCGGAGGGGGCGGTTTCGCAGGCCCCATAAAATTTTAGTACGGGCCAGGCCGCATACGGGGGCTGCTAGACGGCCGTTTTGGCCCGCACCCCGTATGCCGCCGGAATTTTACGGGGCGCTCGCGATATAAGGGGCCTGTTAGACATGATCTTATATACTCTCTCCGTTTTATATTAATTGTCTCAAAGTTGGCAAAAAAGAGAGTACAGTATATACATCAATAGCTTTTTTAATGGAAAAATACCAGCGTTCATAGTACGTCGAGAATCCTTAAACACAGAGGCCAAAGAGCACGATTACACAGATCACGGGCTATGTAGGCACGTACAAATAGATAGTCCAATTAATCCTCTGTTTGTATACAAACCAAGGTACGTGGTGCGCATGACTCAAGTGGCATTTTTCTCATTAACCAGGGGCGCACGTACGCAAAAAGAAGATTAGCTATATATAGTCGTACCATGGTCGGCTAGCTTGAGCTGCGTGCATGGAGCCCACCCCTCTCCGTGTCTGATCGATCCATCCTGCTGCCAGCCATACTGTCAAGGCAAGGCAGCCTGTACGTACAGTACGATTAATCATGCGTGCGTGCGCGCGTCCGTACAAACTTTGCAGCGATATCATCCGTGCATTGCAAATCTGCAAGCTCGCAACGACACGGCGTATTCGGGCCGGCTCTATTTTACCCTCACTACACGGTGTCCACGGCGGCGCGCGCACGTCGCACATAATGCACGTTTTTTTAGCTGAAGCCATGTGCACCGCCCAGGAGAAACCGTATTCGTACCTAGGCAGGAAAATTTTCAACACCTGGTCACGTCGGCTGGAATTCCCCATGGCAACCGTTTTTTTCTTCTAAACCAAAAAAATAGAGGCAAACGTGCGCGGGCGCTGATTTTGAAATCCACACCTTTTCGCTCCCGTTTCCAATTTTTTTTCCAAGTCTCTCTAACTCCCATACTTCCATGTTTTTTTTTTTGATAAAGGGCTTTTATTACTTAAATAGTAAGTATTACACCCGGCCTCTACATCATCATGATGCACACAGCCGAAAAACAAAACTGGAAAGAAAATACGACAAGTCTATACAAATCACGTGGACGTAGACTGTCGCCGCTATGGAGCTGCTATCCGTAGATCAAGCGGTCATCCATGTGGGATAAAAATATCCCTTGCCACCTGCTCCAGCCGTGCACACGCCTCCATAAAAAGGCCTCGAAACTCCCCCCGCTGTAATGTGGACCACGAACGGAGAATATCTGTGCATCTGAACAGAACCTGCATACGAGAGAAGTTTTTATCGTTGAAAATCTTGTCATTTCTACAAAGCCAAAGCAACCAAATAGCGGCAAGCGCTCCTACCCTAATTATGTTCTTGAAACGTTTATCTACACCATTCAACCAGTTTCCGAATATGTTCGCAACTGATGTGGGCTGATAAAGGTTCGAAGCCATATGGATAGCGGACCATATAGAACGCGCAAAAGAACACTCAAAGAACAAGTGTTTAATCCTCTCATTATGAGAACAAGAAACACACTTAGAACTCCCATGCCAATTACGTTTGACAAGATTATCCTTAGTAAGTATGACCCCTTTCCGAAGGTACCACGCAAAGATTTTAATCTTTAATGGAACCTTCAAGCGCCATACATTTATAAAAATATCAACTGGCGTATCCGATTGGATCATAGCTTTATACATGGAATCCACCGAGAACATTCCATTCTTAGTGAGCTCCCAACAAAATTCATCGGTACCTGGTGTGAGGTTTACTAAAGCTAACCTATTAACCAGAATTTGCCACGAGGTAAGTCGTGGCCCGATTAAATCTCGTCTGAATGTAACATTAGGAGGTGACGTCTGCATGACCGTAGCCAACGTATCATCCTTATGTCGCGCTATAGTGTATAAAGCCGGATACTGTTCTCGAAGGGTGGTATTACCTAACCATTTGTCCTCCCAGAATCGTATCTGCGATCCATCCTTAATCTTAAACACCCCATAGCGAAAAAATAGGTTTTTATTCGCCATGAGTCCAGCCCAGAAGTGTGAGTCACCAGGTTTCCATATAACCTGTGAGACTGCTTTTGAGCCAATGTATTTGCGTTTAAGGAGGGTTTGCCAAACACCATCTTCGGTTAATAATTTGAACAACCATTTACCAAGTAAGGCGGAATTCTTAACTTTTAGGTCATGAATTCCTAGCCCTCCTTGATCTTTTGGTCGACAAACTACATCCCATCTGGCCAATCGATATTTCTTTTTCTCACTGTCACCCTGCCAGAAAAATCTTGATCGGAAATAATCCAGTTTTTTCAAGACTCCTTTAGGCAACTGGAAGAATGATATCATATACAATACCATATTCGATAGTACTGAATTAATGAGTACCAGTCTTCCACCTAATGACAGCAATTTCCCTTTCCAACTAGCCAATCTTTTCTGCAAACGTTCTTCAACATGACTCCATTCTGCATTCGTCAGTCTCCTATAGTGTATTGGTATACCCAAATACTGAATAGAAAATTGACCTTGCTCACATCCGAAAAGCTCGGTGTATTGTGCAACAGCATCCTGGGCCTCGCCAAAGCAAAACAATTCACTTTTATGGAAGTTAATTTTTAATCCGGATAGTTGCTCGAACACTGAAAGGATTAGTTTCAAGTTCTTAGCTTTCTCCAAATCATGTTCCATAAATAGAATCGTATCGTCTGCATACTGAAGAATAGATAATCGCCCATCGACTAGATGTGGGATCACTCCCTCAATTTGACCGCTTTCCTTAGCTCTATCAATCATGATCGCTAACATGTCTGCCACAATATTGAACAATATGGGCGATAGCGGATCACCTTGTCTTAAGCCTTTCTTGGTCTGGAAGTAGCGGCCAACATCGTCATTGACTTTGATAGCTACGCTGCCTCCCTCGACGAAACTGCGAACTAGAGTACACCACTCCTCGGAGAATCTTTTCATTCTCAGAGTTTGTTGGAGAAACTCCCAGTTCACCTTATCGTAAGCCTTTTCAAAGTCTATTTTAAGAATTACACCATTTAGTTTTTTCGAATGCATCTCATATACAGTTTCGTGTAGAATCACGACTCCGTCAAGGATATTCCTACCCTGCATAAATGCAGTTTGTGTAGGCTTTACCACATGATCAACCACCAAATTCAACCTCATGGTTGCAACTTTTGTAAAGATTTTGAAACTAACGTTTAGAAGGCAGATAGGTCTATACTGTTGTATCCTTTCTGCTCCCATACTTCCATGTAGTTCCTCCGTTCATGTTTTACATATTTCTATAAGGACTACATGTATAAATTAAAATGAGCAAATATACACTCTAAAACGCGTCCGATACATTTAAATCTGAAAAAATAAAATATATTATATTTAGTATCGAGGGAGTAGTTACGGGGAAATTGTCGCAGTATTCTAGACCAATCGTGGGTGTTGGTCTTTGAATTAGGTGCCAAACACGAGACAAAAGGGAGACCTTGATGTAACGGCTTATTCTAGATCGTGTTTGTATGAAATATAGTGTCGGAAAACGCGCCTAAAACATCAAGGTGACACGAATCAAACAATTGAGACAACAAAACTTCATGGCACCATGTAGCAGCAGAGCCAAGCCTTTTTTCTTTCTTTTTCTTGAGTGGTCATGCTTTGTCTTGCTTTGCTTTTGTATTTAACTTGGCTGGATTTATTCATTCTCCTAACTCTTAACTGCTTTCAGTTATTTTGCAAACGTGTTGGGTAGTCATAAGACTACCTAGAAGGATAGAACACCCTATGGCTACTTTCCTAACCACGTGGTGGGATGATATAACACTACCCGTTGAGTGTTCAAATCTCGGTTCTCACATTTTTTGTTACCAGTCATTCACAAGTGCATATTCCGTGTTAACTCTAGGCCGAGTTCACGACGTCGGTTCCTTGCTAGTGCCCTAACAGTTTTTCCATTCAATTATATCCCCTCTAAATGATGTTAATGTGCAAACTTCGTGTTGTGTTTGAGAAATTAATTGAAAAGGGACATAAGCGGAAGCCCCGCATCCCAACTAAGTTTAGGACTCGCTTTCGGTCGCATCGGATCTGGCTAGGGTGTGGTGGGTCTGGTGGCGGTGAGAAGACGAGAAACATGAGAAAAAACGAGGAGGTAGAGGAAGGAGATAAGGGGGAGAGCGGGAGCCTGGGCCCACACACGACACACTAGACTTTGCCACAATCAACCACTAGAGAGCAATCTCGATTACTAGGCACTGAAACATGAAGCCACACGTGTATATTCGTGCGTGTGTTGGGTAAAAAATAGTACGAAACACTGCCCAGTAACAAAATCCTCTAAATTTCTGTGAACATCCGTTGGTTGAATGGAAGAGACCCTTTTGAAAAATGCAACAAATCAAACACAACTGAGATAATAAAACTCCGAACAAGACAACTGCATGTAGTGGTGGAGCCAAGATTTATTTCTTGGGTCGTCATGCTCTCTTAACCGCTTTCAATTATTTTGCAAACGTGTTGGGTAGTCATGAGTCTACATAGAAGACTAGAACAACCTCTCGCTACGCCTCTAACTACATGGTGGGATGATATTACTCTACCCATCGGGTTCAAAAATCCCATTTATCACATTTATAGACATTCTCGAGTGCACACTATGTGTTTGATAGGATTTCAATAAGATTCACGGATTTTGGGCCGATTCCATGCTGGGGGTTTTCTTGTTAGTGCCCCAATTCGCTTTTCATTCCTTTCTATCTCCTCTGGTTACCGTTAGCGTTCGAGAATTAATGGAAAGAGACTTACCTAGAGCCCCGCATCCCAAACCTATGTTTAGGGCTCGTCTCGACGGTGGCTCCGGCTCAGGTGTTGTGGCGGTGAGGAGAGGTGAAACATGAGAGATGTCGAGGAGAGAAGATAATATCAGATAGGGAGAGGAAGGAGATAATGGAGATTGGGAGGCAGGACCCACACGCGACGCGCTGACCTTGGACCTTGGTCAGGCCCCGACCACCGGAGGGAAATCTCGTTTAGTAAACATGGCAACGTGTAGCCACACGTGTATATTCGTGCGCATCCGTGTGTATGCTCATTCGACTGTAAAAATAGAAAGAAACACTTACCCAAAACTAAAGTTCTCTTAAAATTGTTCAAGCAAAACCGTTGGTTGAACAAAAGAGACCCTTTTGACTATGAATGAAGGAAAGAAACACGTTGATGGCTACTCAACAGCATCGCCGTGCCGTTTCCGGCGGCGTTTATCCACTTCTTCTTTTTGAGGCTGGCATTTACTTACTTCCGCTTAATTTTTTTACTGCCCCTCACAAATGAAGCAGGTATTTACACCTGTCCTATTTTTTTTTTTACCGCGGGGGGTTAAAACTGGAGATGATCTCCGATCTCTCGCGCTCCGCACCACGGCGCAGTACAGGCATGTCGGTATTAAAACCTAAGAAAATCATTAGCGAATAATACCACTGCCACCGGCTCCCACCCCCACCCCCAACTCCAACACAGCAACAACGCCAAGGTGGTGGTGAGAGGAGAGCAGAGCGAGAGAGGGCCGAGCGGCGAGAGCGAGAGAGATCCAATCCAATCCATTTCCCAGGCCCCCTCCTCCTCCTCTTCCGCTTCTCCTTCCCCTCCTCCGCCGCGCCGCGCCGCTCCGGTTCGCTTGCTCGGTCCAGGCGAGGTAGGTTTGGGGCCTCGTTTGCTGCCTAGCTTCGCTTCCGGTTTCCGGCGCTCAGATCCGCGTGCGTTCCAATTCCTCTTGCTGATGCTGCTCTCTGCTTGCTTGTTTGCTTGCCGCGTGCAGGTTTGGCGGCCCCGGCGTCGTTGCTGCTCGGGAGGGAGGAGGATCGGAATGGGGGCGCGGGTGTCCAAGGCCACCTCCTGCTGCTGCCTCCGCGGCCAGCTCCCCGGGAGCACGCGCCTCGACAACGCCGATGCCGGTGCGTACTCCGTGCTAGTAATGCTTCATGCTCGCTCGCTTGCTTCCTTGGCCGCGCTTGCGCTTGACCCGTTTACTAGCGCTCCCGTCTCATGCTTCAGGGAGTATTTTCCGCTTGCTATTTCTGGTGGCGGCTGCCTTTCCCCTTTTCGAGCGATTGTCTGTCGGCTTCCGCGAGTTTTTTGCTGTCTATTTCTTCTCTATTTTGGTAGGGGCGGTTTTCCGATTGTGCGTGCCAACCGCCGCCGCATTTGGGTGTTCGGCGAATCGAGTCCAAGGGCCATTCGCTCGCTTGTTAGGCCTGCGGATTGACCTCACCAGATTGGCTTATCGGGAGGTTAGGAGCGTGAGGAATCTGACTGGAGCGGCTTTTCTGTGCAGCGGATGAGGACCAGGGGGAGGCCTACGAGCTGCCGGCGTTCCAGGAGTACTCCTTCGAGCAGCTGCGGCTCGCCACGGCGGGTTTCGCCGTCGAGAACATCGTCTCCGAGCACGGCGAGAAGGCGCCCAACGTCGTCTACAAGGGGAAGCTCGACGCGCAGCGCCGCATCGCCGTCAAGCGCTTCAACCGCTCCGCCTGGCCCGACCCGCGCCAGTTCCTGGTATTATGCCCCTCCCTAGCCTTCGCTTATCCTTTCTAACAACAATGTGCGCCTGGTGGGTGTTGATGCCTTAATGGTAGCTCCTTACTTGCTTAGTTAGTCGCTGTGTTGCCGGTAGATTCATTGCGATTTTTTTTTGGCTTAGTAGAGAATGATGTCTCCTGTCATCGAGGTTGCTGATTTCTACCTGTTCCCGCGATGATATATGTATGCCTTGCTAAGTTGCTTGTGATTCTGCTTTTGGATGGATTGTTATGATGGCTAGCAGCTGAAAGGGTGGCATCTGCCAACTGTTTTGGCTGGCCAACGTATTTTTTCTCATTCTCTATTTCTGTATGATTACTAGATTCCAATGCTAAACCAGCGTGAGACAGCAATCATTACCAGCCACTACCAGTCCCATACTCCCATCATTGTGCTCTACTAATGCTCTAAGCAAATCAATGATTCTGCATTGTTACCATCTCCAATGCGTTCCAATCATAATTAGCATCATATGTTGTTCTGTTTATCACGGGTGTGTGTATTTTCTTACTGTACCAGGTCAGTTCCTTCTGCCGGCGCTTTATATGACCATTTTGTTATGTGTTACCCTCACTGATAATTTTTATTTTTTTTGGGAGGTTATTTTTATTTACATGACAAGTAATATGTAGAGGATTTAGATTTGTCTGTACCAGTGCCTCCTCTATGTGAATGAATGCCATTTTGTTGGGTTAAAAACAACTTTCTGTTTGTTGATACTTCTGCTTGACCCGTTATACAGTTCCAGTATTTTTTTTCTAAGACTTGCCCTGTTGGGGAAATATTCATGCTTCAGGATGAAGCTAAGTCAGTTGGTCAGCTCCGGAGCAAAAGGTTAGCAAATCTGCTTGGCTGTTGCTGCGAAGGTGACGAGAGATTGCTTGTTGCAGAGTACATGCCTAATGACACACTAGCAAAACATCTTTTCCACTGTGAGTACCATGCATTTCCCAGTTATAATTATGTTCAGCTCAGCCTGCTGTTGTTATTTATTCTCATTGTCAACCGAAGCCCAAGTACTTGTAGGTTGATGGCCTTACGCCTTTAATGATTGGTTTCTGTTCATGTCTAAAATTTTGGGTCATAGTTGATTTATAATGTGTTCGCAATGACTGTTGCTATTTGTTACTAGACACATTAGGTGACGTGACTCAAATAATTATAGAAAGATGTTTGCACTTGTATTATGTCGAACTTTCTCTTTGGACCCCTAAGTGGATGGGAACCTCAAGTATCCTTAATGCCATTGAAGATAAGTGATGTAATATTTTCCTCTTCTTCTATGCATTTCACAGGGGAAACCCAAGCAATGAAATGGCCCATGAGACTAAGGGTTGTTCTCTATCTTGCTGAGGCTTTAGAATATTGCACAAATAAGGGGCGTGCTCTCTACCATGATCTTAATGCCTACAGAGTTCTGTTTGATGATGTGAGTATCATGAAATTTGTTTTGCCAGCATCGTCAACTTTGTTCGTGTGTGTTTTCTGTAACATCTGTACATTGTTTACATGCCGCAGGATTGTAACCCTAGACTTTCATGCTTTGGCCTCATGAAGAACAGTCGGGATGGCAAAAGTTACAGTACCAATTTGGCATTTACTCCACCTGAATACATGAGGACTGGTTGGTGCCCTCTTATGTTGCTAGCACCCTGTAGCTTGTTTTTATGCAGCTCTCCCCGGATGATGTTGGTCAAATCTTTTTGTCTAGCTACATTGTTACTGGAGTTTCTTGCAAAGCTGCCATGTTCCAATGATAGTTTTAGATTATACACCTTGAGTTTGTTTCTGCATGTGGAGCATCCTTAACCTTTGTAAAGTGGGTTGAATTTGCTTCCTTAATTTCATGTTAGGTTTCATAATATTGTGCATTCCATTTTCAGAATGTTTTTGCACCCTAATGGTTTGTTTGTCAAGTAAAATATACTCCCTCTGTATCAAAATGTAAGATATTTTAGCATTTCCTAAACAATACGTACCTAGACATGTTTTAGTGTAAGATGCATATGAATCTATACAGTAAAACATGTCTAGATACGTTTTGTCTAGAAAATCTTAAAACATCTTATATTTTGATACGGAGGGAGTACTCAATTGTGAATTTCAACTAGCATGGCTTACACTACTGAGTGGATTTTCCAAGTCCAAGCGTAAGTGCCCGTATGTTTTCAACCATGGATATATCTTGAGATCCTGACACATAGCAATAATTGTAAGAGGAGAGAGAACATCTGTATATATCTAGAAGTTGCAATTCATGGTTGAGATAGTGTGTGTAGTCACACCTGAGTGTACTCAGATTTTTCCCTCCATGATAGTGTATTGCCAGTTTGCCCTTTTTAAAGACCTTAGGTTTAATCCTGGCTTCACAATTATGCATCTAGCTTGGAGGTGGTTGAAGGTTATTGAGTGTTTCATTTTACTTTCCTTGTATTAAGCTGTCTAGGCGATACAATTCATCTTTTTAACTACGTATAACACTTACTGCTGTTAAAGATAGTGTTTTCATTTTTCTTTTGTACAGTTCACCTCTAACATCACCCCCTCACTTTTCCATTTACTCTCTTTAACTTGCAGGGCGTATCACGCCTGAAAGTGTCATATACAGCTTTGGCACCTTGCTACTGGACGTTCTTAGTGGGAAGCATATTCCTCCGAGCCATGTAACAGCCTTGCCCTTTAGTTCTTCCACATCATTTTCTATCTTAATTTGCTCGATTCTTAGGCATCATTACACTTATACAGTTCCTGCTATAGCATGTCATAAATGATTTTATGTCGACATAGTTGTCCGATAGGTAGGCTGACCAGGGAGTTAATTGATCTCTTAGTTTTTCTCCCAACTGCCTTCGTGTCTTCATACGTGATATTGTTCTTCACTCTCAATGTAAAATAAGTCATTATCTACATCAACTTAAACAAGACTTTTGGTAACAGTTAACTAATTAGGCACTCCCTCAGTTCAGGATCACTTGTTGCTCAAACGGATGTATCTAGCTTGAAAATAGTGTTGGATACATCCATTTGAGTGACAAGTAATTCCGGACGAAGGGAGTAGAACAATAGCCAATACTTGACTTTGAACCATTTAATCATTTGATATCTTCATCTTTACCGTACTAACCGAGACTAGTAATATCTGCAGGCCCTTGACCTGATTCGAGATCGGAACTTTAACATGCTTACAGACTCCTGTTTAGTGGGTCAATTTTCGGAAGAGGAAGGAACAGAACTGGTGCGATTAGCTTCAAGGTGCCTGCACTATGAACCCCGTGAACGGCCTAATGTAAGATCTATGGTTCAAGCATTGACTCCTCTTCAGAAGGATGTTGAGGTGAATTCCTTTCCTTACTCTGTCAGTCTGTCTATAACAATTGAATTCAAGTTACTTCCTTTAAAATTTGGCTGGAAATGGCACCAGGGGTTTTGATATGTCTAATGAACCATTCAGTCCATGTCTTCAAATAAAATTATAAATCATTTTCATCTCTGTGCCAAATATTTGCAGACTCCATCTTATGAACTGATGGATATGCCCCAAGGCGGTGCATCATCTGTCCAATCATTGCCTCTTTCTCCTCTTGCCGAAGCTTGTTCCAGAAAGGATCTGACAGCAATACATGAAATTCTAGAAAAGACAGGGTACAAGGATGATGAGGGAACGGCAAATGAGGTGCGTTAAGTTCTGTTTCTCATTTATTTTCGGTGGAGGTTTCATGATTGCCTTGTGACCTGTACAAGCCGTTCGTTGTGAAATTTTGTTTCTATGTGTTACACCTTGGTACAACATTGCCAGCATATAACAAGCAAGCAAAACATCTCTGCCGTGCTACCAATAGTCATTTCAGAGCTAAAACTATGTCACGTAAAATGATTCTAAACAATCTTTTTCCCTATGCCCTTTGTGCATATGCTTGTACTCTTTTACTTTGGACACGTAATGCGATCTTGGGTGTGCCCTTTGTTTTACTGAAACTGCTAGAATTATTTTGCTGTTATATGATCTTTCCCCCCTCTTCTTTGTTGCAGCTCTCATTTCAGATGTGGACCAATCAAATGCAAGACACATTAACTTCAAAAAAGAAGGGCGACAGTGCTTTTCGGCAAAAGGATTTTACTACTGCTATCGATTGTTACTCCCAGGTTGCCTTCACTTCTCAATATCTTTTGTTCTTTATGCAAGTTGACATGTTAGGGGAGTCTCATGTTGAAATGTCATTCATGTCCTGTCTAGTTTAAACATTTTCCATTCGATATCATCAATCCATCGACTTTTCTAATAAGGGCGTGATAATAGCAATTATAAACCAATGTTGACTTTGTTCATTCTATTGATTCGTGACATGCAGTTCATTGAAGTTGGTACCATGGTTTCCCCAACCATTTACGCTCGGCGCTGCCTGTCATATCTGATGAATGGCATGGTAGAAAAAGCTCTCAGTGATGCGATGCAGGCGCTAGTAATATCTCCATCATGGCCGACTGCATTTTACCTTCAAGCTGCAGCGTTACTTTCTTCAGGCATGGAGAATGAAGCTCATGAATCGCTCAAGGAAGGTTCTGCCCTGGAGACGAGCAGCAGCAGTAGACACTGAATTCAAACTGATTTCTTTTCCAGAAAATGCACATAATTTGAGGTATCGTCTTTTACTGAATCTCTGAACTCATTGTTGAAGTATGCAGTTCGTAGATACATTGTGGATCATGCAACTCAAATAACTTAAACTTGCACACTATTTTGTTTCGACAGTAAGTGGCCATTAGCTGCTTAATTGTTTCAAATGACAATGTCATCACATGGAAATCAGAAAAAACATATGCAACCAGGAATAAAGTTATCTGAACTTTGGTTGATCAAGATAATCTTATGAACACTAGATACTGCACTATATGAAAAAGAAAGACAGTAATATGGCTTGAAATATTCTGTGAACAACAGATACTATACTGACTTGAAATTTTGTTGTTGCTCAGGTGCTCGCTTGAACAAAATCATTGGGTACGGAAGCAACTGTTTTTCATCTGTCAACTTGGCTAAGTCTTCTTCGAAAGTGCCAGACGTCGTCCGTATTATGTAAATATGGAACAATGCGACAACAGAGACCAGGAAAAGATGCCGGATAGGGTGAATAAGTCCCGTAGACAGGAATTTTTTGTGGACAGAAAAAGGAAATATCCATGTCGGTTCCTTCTGCTGAAAAGAGGGAGACAAAAAAAAAACGTGTACAGTTTTTCTTTTCTAGGGCAGTACCGTCTTTGGCTGAATGAATGGTTGCTAAAAATCCTCGATTTCTATTGCCATGGTTTTCTACAATTGCAGTACATTTGAAGTTTGCTGCAAACGGTTGCTCATATGAACGGAAAATATTGCATTTGGTGAGAGATACTAGCAAAACTATAGTGTAGCAACATATCTGATTATGAGTAACAATTTGTGGCACTTCTTTCTGCTGTAATTTACTCGTTGGTGGTACTTACTTCAGGGTGAGTGTGTACTTCTACCATTTATCAAAACACAAGGACGAAAACCTATGAGAGGCCACATTTGTGTATTTTCCACTAACTGATGTCCAGGAGATATGCTACAGTCACACATCTTACGTACTCCCAAATGCTGTGTGTTTGTTTCTACGCGAATCCGAGCAAATCATGTTCACCTTAAAATTGTACTGACGTCAATTTCCAACTAACAGAAATCTTGGAACCTGTGTCTAACTCCTGACCCAGTCGTAGGTGAGTTCTTTTTCCTACGGAAGTTTTTGTGTAAAAGGAAAAACGGGAGAGGGAAAACGGAGCTACTCCTTCCCCCTCTAGGTTTTGTACTAAGTTAAACTTATTAGAATTTTGACCAACTTAAAAGAAAAATGTATCAGCATTTATGACACTAAATTGGTATTAATAGATTTGTTTTCAAATGCAGTTTTAAAATATACCAATTTCATGTTTTATGGTGCTACTATTTTCCATAAATTTGGTCAAGTTTTAAAACGTTTAACTTAGAACAAAGCCTAGATATTTATTTATTCGTGGACGGAGGAGTACAAAAGAGCTCCACAAATAGTCAAAGTAGTTCAATTCAGTATGGTCAAACATGGGCTTGAATCCCCAAAATAAATCAAATATGGACGGAAGTGGAAAGTTCGGATCCGAACCGGAAAAGGAAGAGTCGTTATGATAAAGCCGGGAGTGACATTTTGGTACTCGAGAGCACATGCCATCGGTTTTTAAAACGAGTTTCAAACGCATTTTGAACCGTCAAAAATTCGGGGACATTTTGATATTCAAAGTCTTTTCACGAAAAATCGACATTTTTTTTCCGCCATGTGTAAAAAAAATTGATAGTAATATGAGCTTTTCAGATTGGACTAGCCTGAGAACGTTCTATATAAAGATCTACGTTCAGAATGTTACGATGGATTCCGACCAAACCACGCGCTCTCACGTCAGAAACCAACACATGTAAAACGACAAAAAACCATCACGCGCGAACATCCCAGAGTTTTCGGCAGCAGAAAACGACAAATAAAAACAAAAAAAGTCAGAAAGTTACCCACACCACCTGCCCGTCCAAAATTAGAAATCCCATCTTTCCCCCTCAAAACAACACCGAGAAACTTACTCACCCCACCACCGATCATGTACGTGTAGGATCGAAATTTCTATATTAATTAATTTTGTGGAAGGGCAGGTTTTCGTCCCGCTTTATAAATTAATCAAGACTGCACCACATAGCGCTACAACATCTAAAACTGATCACAGAGAACTTCTTCAACAAGCGAATACTCGGCAATGGTGGTTTCGGTGTGGTATATAAGGTAACTCAATCATTATTCTCCTCACACTGCCTCTATTTCGTGTACTCCCTCCGTCCCAAATTAGTTCGTGTAGTAGATTTGTACAAATACGGATGTTTCTACACACTAAAACGTCCGTGTTTAGACAAATCTTTGTCAACTAATTCGGGAAGTACGTAGGGAGTACATTTGATCCCAAAACCCATGTCTACAAAAATAACAAAATGAGACCTTAAACAGGGACTGTTCCAAAATGGTGATATGATTGCTGTGAAAAAGATGATGTCGTCATTGATGCTAGCCCTGCAAAAGCAGTTTGAGAATGAGGTCTATCGTCTTATAATGCTTAAGCACCTCAATATTGCACGGTGTGTAGGCTACTGCTACGAAATAAAGAGTGAGTGTTTAGAGTACAACGGGAAATTCGTTTTTGCAGAGATGGCAGAAAAGCTACTTTGGTTGGAGTTTCTGCCCAAAGGAAGCCTAGATAAGTATATACCAGGTACGTTGTTAAATATGGGGTGCTGGTCCTATGTTTCATCTTTATTGGGGATTATAGTTTCTAGGGTTTAAGCATAGCTCCTTTTTGGGAGAAACTTTGTTCATAGCTCGTATAATCTATTTTCAGTCCGCACAGAATAAGTTTAAAAATGAGAAATGAAAACTCATGCAATAATTGGTTTTAGACCTTTCATGTAGTGTCTTATTTTTCGAAAAGTGGGTATAGATCTAACCTCTGCAGTATCAATCGATGCAAATTACTATTTTTATTACAAGGTTCGCCATTAAAGTTATAAAAATTAAGGATCACATAAAGACAATACATGAAAACATGCAGCAGCTATGCATTTTGTAGTCTAGCAATATGCTGCCAACTAGCATAGTTAATTGTAAATATTCCGAGAAACACTCCGGCCGATGGAGAACAAAAATAATAGATTATCAGAATAATGTACGTCTCACTATATGCTATTATTTCTGTTACAACTACAGATGAATCTTCCGGACTTGATTGGAGCACACAGTACAAAATAATCGAGGGTATTTGCTACGTTTTATTGTACATTCACGAGAAAATTGATCAGCCTATTATTCACCTAGATCTAAAACCTACGAACATATTGCTCGATGGTAGTTTCATACCAAAAATTATGGATTTCGGCCTATCAAGACAACTTCATAAACAAAAAACTATTTGCACTTCAACTTGTGATGGAACATTGTGAGTAAGCTCCCCTTCTTAATCCATTACTTTATATTCACAAACAAGATGTGGTGTTTGTTAAAACTTCGAAGTACTATTGTTGTTGTGATTCAGTGGTTACATTGCACCAGAATTCTTGCATGGAGGTACAATTACTCCCAAGTTAGATATATTCAGCTTGGGTGTAATAATAATGGAGGTATTAATAGGACATAGGGACTATCCGGATGGCGTTAGATCATCTTCAGATGACTTTATTAAGCTTGTAAGGATTTTTTTTTCTCACATTTCAAAATGGATGCATATATTGCATTTTACTTGTTGCATACTAACTTTGTTTATATGTTTGTTCTGATTCCACAGACGCTTGAGAAATGGAGAAATGTGTTCCGGCGATCATTGGAGTGTGGGTCCTTAGAAACAAATTGCAAACAGATAAAGAGATGCATCCAGGTAGGTCTAACATGCGTGAATCCTGACCGCACCAAGAGGCCTCTAAGAGGCATCCATGTTAAGATTTACCTGACGGGGTTCCGGTCAGCTCCATCGTGCGCCTGCGGTGTTCCTCCGTCTCTTGGAGGCTTTTGCAGCGTTTGCTGTTACAGACAATTTTTTTTTTTTGAGGCTGTCACCGGGGGGGAAAGGCTCCCCACCTGAATATATTCCAACTAGAATCATGTAATACAGAGGGAGAGATGGGCACGCCACAGATCGGCGGCTTCTCGATGTTCCGTTTTTTTGAAACGGTGCGACCATAAGGTCAAGTCCTGAATAATGTTCCTGATAGTAGAGTTACAAGTTTGGTCAATGGACCGAAATACCATAGCGTTCCTTGCGTCCCAAATTTTCCAAAGAATTATCAAGAGCATAGAGGTCCAGGCGTCCGTAGGGAGGCCAACAGGCAATGTGGCCGTCCAAATGTCCCCAGCCGCTAGAGGATTTGGCTGAAATCCAATAGTGTTCCAAACGAGCTCGGAGTTTGGGCAGTGGAAGAATAAATGGTCTCTGTCTTCCACGGGGGCCCGACATCGTGGACAGTGGGAGTAGTCAATGACATGCTTGTGCCGCAGGTTTGCTCGAGTGTTAAGTCTATCAAGCGAGAAGAGCCACCCAAAGACCTTTACTTTGGCAGGGACTCTGGACATCCAAATGTGTTGAGCTTGTGTGTTTGTTGATGATGATGTCAAGGCCGCATAGGCCCCTTTAGTGGAGAAGGGGGACCCGTCCATGAGAGTGCGCCGATCCCTGTCATCCGAGAGGGAGAAGTCCTGCAACAACAAAGAGAGCGAAGCAAGCTGGCTAGCCGCAGCGTTAGTTAGCCGATTTCGGAGGTCCTCCTGGATCCCTGTTTGCAGAACATATCTAACATAGGCATGTTGGTTAGTATGGTGGGAGTATAATGCTGGAAAAGCAGAGGCTAAGGGCTCAGGGAGTAGCCACCGGTCCTGCCAAAAGAAAGTGGAGGAACCGTTGTGAACTTCACAGGTGGTGAGGTGGGAAAGTATGGGGGTGTATTTGGTGAGGATTTTTCTAATGTAAGAGTGGGTGGTGGTGTGGTGGGCGAAAGGTGACTGATGGTCAACCCACTCCTTCCAAGGTGTAATCGAGCTATGAAGGAATTTGAAACAAATTTTCAGAAGCAAACAAACATTCTGTGCATTTAAATTTTTAACCCCGAGACCACCAGCCGACCGCGGAGTACAAGCTTTGTCCCAAGCCACTAGGCACTTTGCCCCAGAGCAGGTGTCTTCGTCCGTCCAGAAGAAGGACCGCCGTTTCGCATCAATAATTGCAATAACAGCGGCAGGGAGGAAGATGGAGGACATGAAGTGCGTGGGTAGGCTGTCCAAAACGGCGGATAAAAGGACCAGCTTCCCTCCTTTGGAGAGAAGGGTTGCACGCCATCCAGCGAGGTATCTGTCAATGCTATCAATGATGGGTTGGAAGGCCGATTGTGGAATCTTCTTGTCCGAAAGTGGAAGCCCTAGGTAGGTTTGCGGGAAGGAGGACGTGGAGGTACCTAGCGTGGTTGCAATGTGAACAATCTCGTCTTCCGGAACGTGAATGGGAACAAATGTTGTTTTATGAAAGTTGATTTGGAGTCCAGTGGCCGCAGCGAAATCTTCCAAAATTTTCCTAAGGTTAGCAGCTGCATCTGTGGATGCTTTTAAAATACTGAGCGTGTCATCGGCGTATTGAAGGACGGGGCAAGGAATTCCCGAGGAGAGGGGGTGGGACAGGAGTCCTCTGTTGCAGGCCTGGGTAATCATTTGCTGAAGGACATCTGCGACCGTGATAAAAAGGTAGGGAGAGAGAGGATCTCCTTGTCTGAGTCCAGTCTTGCAATTGATCCAAGGGCCAGGAACACCGTTTACGAGGACAGCTGTCATTCCTGTTTCGAGGAGGATACGGATCCAGGAGATGAACCTTTCAGGAATGCCGCGGGTTCGCAAGATGGTAAATAGGGACGTCCAGTTGACCGAGTCGAAGGCTTTGCGGAAATCAAGTTTAAGAACGATAGTGGGCGCCTTGCGTTTATGGCAGCAGCTCAGGATGTCTGCCGCAAAGACGTAGTTCTCAGAGATTCCTCGCGCAGGGATGAAACCAGTTTGGTTGCAGTGGACAAGGGAGGGTATAATTTGTTGCAGTCTGTTAGTGAGAAGTCTGCTGATGGCTTTGATGAGGCAATTTTGAAGGGCAATTGGCCTAAAAGAGTCTGCCGTGCGCGCGGCACTGTTTTTTGGAAGTAAAACCATATAGGATCTATTAATACAATTAAGGTCCAGGGAGAGGTCGTAAAATTTTTGGAACAGGTGAACAACTTTAGGTTTTACCAGGTTCCAGAATTTTCGATAGAACCCAGGGCCAAAACCATCCGGTCCTGGGCTAGCATTGATATTCATTTGAAGAGTAGCCTGAGAGATTTCGGAATCGGAGAAAGGGAGGTCAAGGCCAGAGGATCCTGGCGTGGGTGCGGCGTACAGGTCAGACAGGTTGAAGGCCCATCTGGTGTGCTGAGAGCGACCCATGAGAGCTGAGTAGTAAGAAGTTAGCACATTAGTTTTTTGGAAGTGATTATCAATGATTAGGCCGTCGTGTTCGAGGGAACCAATTTTGTTCGTGCGGAGCCGACTGGACGCGCAAGCATGAAAATACTTTGTGTTTTCGTCACCATCTAAAGCAAATTTGATTTTTGACCTGAGTTTCCATCTAATGATGCGTGCGAGAATGGCCTTGCGGAGCGTTTTGATGACGATAGCACGGAGTTTTCTCTCGCAAGTGGAGAGAGTGCGGTGTTCTTCTATGATATCAAGGAGAGCAATAACCATTTTGGAGTTAGTTTCCATAAGGTGGGGAGGCGTGATCGTTTTCCTCCATCTTTTAAGCGCGGTTCGAACTTTCTTAAGAGAATTTGCAACAACGTGGGCGGCGTCCGAGTCCTTAGATTGTTGGCTCCACGAGTTTGTGATCAGAGTACGACAAGAGGGGAAGGCCGCCCAACCGTAATCGAAGCGAAAGAGAGTGGGACGAGGAACCGCAGTGGAAATAGCCGCAACGAGAGGGACATGGTCAGAAAGGAAGCGAGTACGCGAAGAGAGGGAGGAGTTCGGGAAGGTGGAATTCCAAGCATTGTTGATGAAGACGCGATCAATACGTTGAAGAGTTGGGTCAGGCCTATTATTTGACCAAGTAAAATCACGGTCAATTAGAGGGAGTTCAATGAGAGCTAAACTGTTGACAGTTTGGTTGAACCAATCTGCCTCATTTTGGCGGAAATTATCTTTGTTTTTCTCGTTAGCAAAACGCATAAGGTTAAAATCTCCCAGGATGATCCAAGGAGTGTCAGCATCGGGTTGGATAGAGGCCAATTCTGCTAGAAAAAGCTGTTTGAGCGCGTGATCAGTAGGGGCGTAAACATTTGTGATTACGATCGGTTTAATCGAAGTGAACGTCTGGAGGGTGACAGAGAGGGTGAATGTGGCCGCGAGCTCTGAGACTTTGGTGAATAATTTCGCGGAGAACGCAGTGATCATACCCCCAGCGGTGCCAACAGATGGCAGGAAGGAAAAGGAGTTGCAGCTTTTGGGGAGGAAGGAATTAGCTTTATTTTGATCGCAGGCGTTTAGTTTAGTTTCTTGAATTAGCATGATCTGTGGTTTGAGATCAAGAAGTTCAGCTAGAACCTCGCAGCATTTGCTGAAATCCCCTAGACCACGAAGGTTCCAAGAAATAATGTCAAAGATGATTTTCGACATCACGAAACGTGGGACACCTAAAGCAGAAAAACGAGACGGCAAGGGTGTGACAGATAAAACATAAAGGGCCCAGCATTTGATTGAAAGCTAAAAACCTGTCGTAAACATCGTCAGGAGACTGAAGAGTACAGAAAGAGAGAAAGGATGGAAGTGCAGGTTCATCTCTCTGTCTTACGATCGAGCAGAAGCAGAACGAAAAGCCACTAGATAGCGCCGCTGGGACGTAGCGCGGGAGCAGGCGAAGCGAGGAAACGTCGTGGCGTGGGCGCTCGCATGCCTGCGCGTTCGCCGAAGCGATCATGGTGAGGATGGCGTCACCACGTCGGCGATCTCCTTCGCCTCATCCTCATCTGCGCCGCAGGCGACTGCAACGGCCACCAGCGCCGCTGCATCCTCGCAGGGGACCCCGGGAGCGTCAGAGAGGCCGGAGTCGGAGAGGGCCGCGGCAAGGTCTTCGGAGATGGCCGCCAGGTCGAGGTCGTGCGCTTTCTTGTTAATGGCCTGCGAGAGCATGTCTATGTAGTTATCTTCCGCGCGAGCAGCGATGCGGTGGCTACGCCGGAGCTTTTGGGCGCTGTCTTTCGCGCGTTTGATGCGAACGCGCTGTTTGCGCGCTTCATTCTCGTGCGCCGGTGAGGAGTTGGAGGAGGCTCCTATGTGGAAGGACGAGACGGCAAGTCCCCGGATGGACTCGACGAGGTCAGCCGTGTGGGTGAGCACGTCCTCCGCAGCCGCCGCCGCGGAGTTGTGTGCCTCCTCCGTGAAGTCAGCGATGTCCCGCAGCGCGTCGGCAGGAGACTGGGGAAGGGCCACCGGGGACGCGTCGAGGCCAAGCACCGGGGCGGCGTCGTGGACCCGCTCCGTCGTCACGCCGGCCGAGGACGCGGAGTTGGCCACCGGAGAAGTGTGGCGCAGGGGTGAAGACGGGGGCGTGCCGTCCGGGGTTTGCATCGGCATCCCGATGCCAATCACCCAAGACTGGATTATGCGGAGGTGAACGACGACGGTGTCGTTGCTAGGCAGGTGAAGCGTAAGAGAAGGAGGGATGGCCGCATTGGCTTCAATCTGCACAAAGCCTCGCACGGAAGATCGATCCGACGAGTCGAAGCAAGCACGGTCGACGCAGCACAGCCTGCCGGCGTGGTTGAAGACGTAGGATGCCCCCGCCTCATGCCACAGCTCGAGAGGGAAGTTGTTGGCGGCTATCTCGACCATGCGCGCGTACGTGGTCACGGAGCGGTCCTCCGTCTCCTCCGGGCGAACGAGGGTGACGTTGAAGTCGAGGAAGCGTAGCGGAGCTAGGCTGTGGACGTAGTCGCGGCCCTCTGCGTCGTCGAAGATCATGAGCGCCGCGCCGTAAGTGGAGGCGGCGAACGTGAACACCGCTGAGGATGTGGCCGCCTCGACAGCGCGGCGGATGATGTCGAACGGAGCAGGCGCAGCTGGCTC
Organism: Alopecurus myosuroides; assembly: GCA_028641055.1. Taxonomy (NCBI): domain Eukaryota; kingdom Viridiplantae; phylum Streptophyta; class Magnoliopsida; order Poales; family Poaceae; genus Alopecurus; species Alopecurus myosuroides. Next base: position 14,781,308 of record CM054059.1, read on the forward strand.
GATGACAGCGAACAGGAAGCGCCCGGTGTCGACGACCAGCACGTCGGGGACGAAGATGTCCAGCGGGGGCCCCGTCAGCCTAGCAGCGGCCTGGGCAGAGCTCTCCGGTCGCTCGAAGCGCGCCACGGGCACTCCAAGAAGGATCCCGTTCTCCGCATCGGAGACGGAGTAGCCGAACTCACCCGAGGAGCGTGGGCACGGGGAGAGGGAGAACGGGTCGGTGTTCGTCGCGTCCGCCCGCTGCGACACGGGCGCCGAGTCGTCGTCGGATGAGATGTCGATCGGGTGCGCAGCAGAGTTGGAGTTGGAGATCGCGCCGTTGATGGAGGGGAGCGGCGAGTCCAGCTGGACCCTGTATGATCCAAACCAGATCTCACCGGCCGGCGCGGTGACAATGGCAGGGACGTTGGCGTGCACCGCCTGCGCCGCGGAGCCAACGGAGGGAGGTGGTTGAGGGGGGGCCATGGCTAGGGAGAACGGGGGTTGGTGGAGAGCTAGTGGATTCGCGCTAGTGCAGCTGAAGCTTCGGTGCCCGGAGACGCCGCAGCGTGCGCAGCGGACGGGGTCCCTGCAAGAGTCTACGAAGTGGTCTGTGGCCAAGCACCGGAAGCACCGCGGCATGCGTGAAGGTGAGAGAGCTGGGTAGCTTCAGGAGGTCTTTAAATGGTGGCGGGGAGGCGACGAACGTCCCGGGGGATTGGCCTTTGGTGGAGAGAGGAGGGCGTCTCTGAAGGGCGTTGAAGGCGGAGCAGGCCGGGGCGGCGAATTGACATGGAGGCTGTCGGGCGGCGTTGGCAGTTCATAACGCCGGAGGGGGAGAGGGGGGTACTCGATGGCGTCTAGGGCTTGGTGCATGCATGCAGCGGGGGGGGGGGAGACGTGCACCGGTGCACCCTTAGTGTTGGGGTGGACCAGGTCCAAGTCGAGTAGCATCTCGTGGTCCGCGTCCAGGGGAGGGAGACCGCTCGAGGAAGAGGAGTTAAGGCAAGCGACAGGAGGGGGGTTGTCCTCGTCCATTGTTCCGGTCGCGAGGGCATAGATTTGGTGCGTTTCGCGAGAGGAAATCTTACCATAATTAGATTCCGCGTGTGTTTCAGACGGAAGGGACTTGATTGACCGCTCGTGGGCCCGGGCATCTGCATTAAGCGCGCAGTAAACGCCCCCATCGTGTCGTGAGGCCCTCGTAGCATCTAGGTTTGAGCTCAGCCTCTCTCGAGTGCCCGCGTTTGGGCGGTGCCCAGGTGAAAGTGCACTATGGTCAACTAGAGGGGGGGGGGGGTGAATAGGTTGACTACCAATTTTTCTTTTCTTTTCCTTTTAAGGGGCTTAGTAAGATAAGATACGATTCTCTAGATGTGCAACTAGGTGAACAACCTATGTGAAGAGAGTAGTATGCGCAACGGAAGTAAAGCGTAAGGTAGTAAAGCAAACAACAAGTGTAAACAAGGAGACAAGGATATGATTCACCGTAGTTCCTTCTCAAAGAGAAGTACGTCTACGTTGGAGAGGTGGGGAGCCACCTAGGCGCTCCTCAATAGCACGGTTGTGCACACCTTGTTCTCCTTGAGCTTCTCCGGTGAGGGAGATGCTCGTTTCCACTATGAGGTCGACTTGAAGGCGTTGACCAAACCTTTACAAGGGCTTGAGGTCACTCCACAAGATGGATGGAGGCTCTCAAGCAATCCGTAGCTTCTTGCAACAAGGTGGAAACTACAAGCACGAGATCTACTAAGGTTTCTAGGCCTCAAGTAGGATTCTAGATCTACTAGGTTGTGGTGGATGGATTTGAGATTCCTTTGGTGGAAGTGTGGATCTAGGTCTCCTCTAGCTCTCCACCAAGTTTGGGAGTGATTAGGTGGATGGAGTGGGAGATCTAGGTGGTTGAAGCTTTCAGTAATGGCTAGGAGAGAGAATGGGAAAAGCTTAGCATTTATGAGGTAGGTGAAGGGGTATTTATACTCTTGGCGTCCAAGTGGCCGTTTGCAGTCCAGGGCACCGGAGGCTCCGGTGGTTTCACCGGAGGCTCCGGTGGGTCTTCTGTGCACTGCGCAGTTGCGCAGTGCCTTATCCTTTGCGCGCTGCTGAGGAGGCCGGAGGCTCCGGTGGACTGAGCGGAGGTTCCGCCCACCGGACCCGCACCGGAGGCTCCGGTGGAACCTCCGCCACTTTCCAACAGAAGGGGTAGCTGGCGGAGCCACCACCGGACCCTCCACCGGAGTCCATTTGCACTTGGACCAGGGGGCCACCGGATGTCCACCGGAGCCTCCGGTGGAACCTCCGCCACTTTCCAACAGAAGGGCATTTCGGCGGAGGAACCACCGGATGCGCACCGGAGCCTATTTGCGCACAGGCTGAGTGGCAGCAGAGGGATGAGCCTCCGGTGGATTCACCGGAGCCTCCGGTGGATTTACCGGAGCCTCCGGTGGGTTCACCGGAGCTTCCGCCCCTGCACATTTTGGTTCCCTGGCTTTCTTTCTCTTAGCACTTTTCGAATATCTCAAGCATTAGCCCCATAAATATAGTGAACCTAATAACCTGGGCATTTTCATCATTTGAACAAACATTAGATCAAACAGTTATGTTGTCATATAATTACCAAAACGGACGATGATCTTTCAATCTCCCCCTTTTTGGTAATTGATGACAACATAATTATTTGCATGATTACGGACTCAATATGAACGGAGCTCCCCCTAAAGATATGCTCTTTTCATATTGAAATTACTAAGGCATGATATATAATAGCAATATGACAATGATAGCACATAACACACACAATACATAGATAATATGAAACGAGGTTCACACATGATCATAATATAACGAGGTTCACGAAAGATACGAATAACGTAAACAAACGAAGTTCCAAATAGTTCAAATCAAACTCCCTCAAGCAAAAGAGAGATGCAAATCAAAGAATGCTTGAGGGACCATGCAAATGCCCGTTGCCTAATATATCGTTCTCCCCCTTTGGCATCAAGATACCAAAAGAGGGAGAGTGAAGTGCTAACGCCCCAAATCATTCGGAGGAGGAGGGAGATGCTGCCGGAGCCGGGGAGGGAACACGGTGGTAAGAGCTAGTGGCTTCGTCTCCTTCTTCCTCGGACCATTCAATGAGCTTGCCCTTGGAGTCCTTTGCTTGCCATGCATCCCAATCCGTGATATCATCAAGAGCCGGGGATTCAATGGAGAGACCCTCTTCACGGAGACGTTCACGAGATGCTTGAGCCTTCTTGCGTTCCTTGAGTTCCCGATCATAATGTGCTTCCCATTGATGTTGCTCAATCTTTTTGTTCAAGCAAAACACTTTCTTGAGAGCCCGTGCCATCCATTTGAAAGCATTGCTAGAGGGAGGGGGTTGAGATGGACCCTCGGCTTCTTCCTCATCCACAATGATGCGAGGCCTAGCCTTGTGCTTGCGGACAGCTGGAGTGGGATGCACAACGGGCTCAGTGTGATCCTTCATGAGAAGCCGCTTTTCCGTGTGAGAGATCCAAAGCGCATCATCCAAAGGATCATCCGGAAACTTATCATTCCATACGTGCAATATGATCTTCATGATGAAAGGCCCAAAACAAGCATTCTTGCGGTTGGCGATGGCATGCCACAACTCGTTCCAAATGTAGTCAAGCACATCAAGCTTGCGAGGAGTGGCATCCATACGGTGTTGATGAGTAAGAAGCATCAAGTTCTTCATGTAACCTTGAATCTCATCCACATTGCCCGCCTTTGGATTGATAGTCTCTCTATAGATCCGCAACATGATGTCATAAGTAGGAAAGAGACCCTTGACGAACCCAACGGCGTATTTCTTCCAATGATAGAGAGCCGTGAGTTCATCCTTTGGAAGAGACGGTGTGTTTGCGGCATGAACTCGAAACCATCCCGTAGCAAACTCTTCGGCCTCGGCAAAAGGACCAAAATCTGGGTAGCCACCAAGAATAGTTCCAACATCCTTCCAAGGGATGGCAAGTTGTTTGTCCTTGGTCATCCAAATAATGTGACGCTTGGTCTCATTGCCAAGGTGAACTGTGGCAAGGAACTGACAGACGAGCTCTTCATCAAAGTCTTGTTGAAGAGTGATAATGGGGCGAAGACCAAACTTCTCAATGAGGTCGAGGGCCTCCCCAAAGTACTTGTGATTGCGTTCCATGTGCCCCATACTGATAGCATGTTGGGGAACGATATTCTCCTTCGGCTTCCTCATCAAGATCTCACTGAATATCTGTCCTTGGAAGACGGTGTGAAAACGCGGATCCTTGCCCCGGAATTGAGGCATTAGGCGGTCACGGGCAATCACATATGGATTTTCCCTTCTTTCCTTCAGAAATACCGCATCGGACATCTTGGATGCGGTTGGTGTGGTGTTCTTCCTTGGCAAAGTCTTCTCGGGAGCCGGAAAACGCTTGCGTTTGCCATGAGTGCTGTCAAGCGGAGCCTCCGGTGGTTTCACCGGAGGTTCCGCCCAGATGAAATTTTGGCACGCCAAGATTGGAAAAACTCGAGCAATACTATAGGAGCAAGGGTTTGGGCAAGTGGGGCTTGGGTTGGAAAATCGTTACTGTCATACGAGAGACATTGCTCGACGGGGTTCGCAAGAACCATAAAACGAGTGAAAAACCGAACCCGTACGAGTTGTCAGGATGAGGATATAATGTGAGAAAATGATCAAAAACACTTCAAAGGTCGGTGGCCGAGGCCACCATGTTTGAGTGTGTAACTTGGCACCGCGAAGATATATCTTGGGTCCAAAATTACTACTCACAATTAAGCACAATGAGTCACAAATTGACTAGATATGCAATGATTGATTGATTTTCGCATAATAAAAGGAGTGCATACTCATGAGTTGAGTAGCGCTCCCCCTATATCCATGCCTACACCTAGACTAGATAGCAAGTATAATGAAGGTAGATATGCAAGGTTTCAAGTGAAGTTGGAGGAATCGATGACATTTAGTTCATTCCTCAAAGCTCGAAATCTTGGTTCATCAAGGGCCTTCGTGAAAATATCGGCAAGTTGATCCGTGGTGGAGACATAAGAGAGATCAATATCACCTTTCTCAACATGATCCCGAATAAAGTGATGACGAATCTCAATATGCTTCGTCTTGGAGTGAAGAACCGGGTTGTAGGCGATCTTGATAGCACTCTCATTGTCACAAAGAAGAGGCACCTTGTCAAAGTGAATACCATAATCCTTCAAAGTTTGCCTCATCCATAGCAATTGGGCACAACAACTTGCCGCGGAGATATACTCGGCCTCGGTGGTGGAGAGAGCAATACAATTTTGCTTCTTGGAAGACCAACAAACCAAGGAGCGGCCAAGAAATTGGCAACCCCCGGATGTGGACTTCCTATCCGTCTTCTCTCCCGCATAATCCGCATCCGAGTAACCAATGAGCTGAAAGCTTGAACCCTTGGGGTACCAAAGACCGAAGTTTGGGGTATGAACTAGATATCGAAAGATTCGTTTCACGGCTTCCAAATGACTTTGCCTCGGAGAGGCTTGAAACCTTGCACATTTACCTACGCTATACATGATATCGGGTCTAGATGCACAAAGGTAGAGCAAAGAGCCAATCATGGAGCGGTATACCTTTTGATCTACCTCTTTCCCATTAGGGTCGGGTTTCAAGTCGGTGGTCGTGGACATAGGGGTCTTCATAGGTTTGGCATCATTCATATTAAATCTCTTGAGCATGTCTTGAGTATATTTGGCTTGTTTGATGAAGGTTCCTTCATAATATTGATTCACTTCGAAGCCAAGAAAGAATTCCAACTCTCCCATCATAGACATCTCAAACCTATCGGTCATAAGCTTGCAAAACTCCTCATTGAACAACGTGTTAGTAGACCCAAAAATGATGTCATCCACATAGAGTTGGCATATGAACAAGTCACCTCCAACCGTCTTGGTAAAGAGGGTGGGATCGATTAAACCAACATTAAACCCACGATCTACTAGAAACTCTTTAAGGTGCTCATACCACGCACGTGGAGCTTGTTTAAGTCCATAGAGCGCCTTATCAAGTTTATAGACATGATCGGGGTGGTTGGGATCCTCGAAACCCGGAGGTTGCTTGACATATACTAACTCATTAATGGGACCATTAAGAAAAGCACTTTTGACATCCATTTGTTGTAATTTGAAGTTATGATGAGATGCATAGGCAAGTAAGATACGAATGGATTCAAGGCGAGCTACGGGGGCAAAGGTTTCACCGAAATCGATACCTTCGACTTGAGAAAAACCTTGGGCCACCAATCTTGCCTTGTTGCGAATGACAATACCATCTTTGTCTTGCTTGTTCTTGAACACCCATTTGGTGCCAATGACATTTTTGCAATCCTTGGGTCTTGGCACTAATTTCCACACCTTGTTGCGCTCGAAGTTATTGAGTTCATCATGCATGGCCTCAAGCCAATCTTGATCTTCGAGAGCTTCATATACCTTCTTGGGTTCAATGAAGGAGACAAATGCATGAGCCTTGCTAAAATCCGCCAATTGCCTTCTAGTGACCACTCTTCCACGAACTTGACCAAGAATCATGTCCTCCGTATGACCCGCTCGTTCAAGATTCTCTAGCCTTCTCTTTGCTCTTCGAGCCAGTATCTCCTCCAAAGATTCCTTGGATATTGATTGAGAATCACCTTCTTCATCGGAGACATGTCCATCTTCATTTCGTCCTTGATCAAAGATGGGTGACGAATCACCACTAGGTTGAGCATTCTCAACAATAATAGAATCTTGATCAAGATTTAGGTGTGTTGCTTGGCCTTGTTCATTAGCTTGGCCTTGATCATTAGCTTGGCCTTGATCGTTAGCTTGAGGGCTTGGTGCATCTTGTTGGATTGCTTGATCATCAATGGGTGTAGACAATGGCTCCACTTGAGTGGGGCATAGTCCTTCTCCCTCCGTCATCCGGTGTCCCTCAATGGGGATTATTTCACCAATCCCCATTCTTCTTATGACGATGGGAGGAATTGCATCTCCTACAACACCATGATCTATACGCCCCCCTTGGGAGCCATTATCCTCATCAAACACCACGTCTATAGCTTCTTCAACTTGTCCGGTGGACTTGTTGTAGACTCTATAGGCGTGAGCGTTTGTGGCATAACCAAAAAAAATGCCCTCATAAGATCTAGTCTCAAATTTTGACAACCGTTTACCTTTCTTGCGAATGAAGCACTTGCAACCGAAGACCTTGAAGTAGGATACATCCGGTTTCCTACCCGTGAGAATCTCATAGGGGGTCTTGTTCAAGATCTTGCGAAGATATAACCGGTTGGTGGCGTGACATGCGGTGGAGACGGCTTCGGCCCAAAAGTTATAGGGAGAAGAGAACTCCGCAATCATAGTTCTAGCCGCATCCATCAAAGTCCGGTTCTTTCTCTCCGCAACACCATTTTGTTGAGGGGTATATGGAGTGGAGTATTGATGAGCAATGCCCTCTTCACTAAGAAAACCCTCAACGGTGTAGTTCTTGAACTCCGAGCCATTATCACTCCGGATTGCCAATATGGTAGCATTGTGTTGGCGCTCAACAAGAGTGATGAACTCGATGACTCTACTTTGAGTTTCACTTTTCCTCTTGAAGAAATACACCCAACAATATCTTGAATAGTCATCCACAATCACCAAACAATACTTCTTTCCTCCGAGACTATCATAGGATAGTGGACCAAAGAGATCTAAGTGAATGAGCTCGAGAATTCTTGTAGTGGAGATTGTTGTCTTGGTTGGGTGTTGTTCTCCATGTTGCTTCCCAAAGGTGCAAGAGCTACACACACGATCTTTAGCAAATTTAGCTTTGGTTAGTCCTAGAACGTGATTGCCACTTTGGAGATCATGTAACATTCTCATATTGGTGTGGGCTAGTCGGCGATGCCAAAGCCACCCCACATCAACTTTAGCCATTAGGCATGTCGCGGCACACGTGTCTTCTTTAGAGAAGTCCACTACATACATGCCGTTCTCGACAAACCCAACAAAGGCTACTTTAAGAGATGTCTCCCAAGTGACAATCACACTCTCTCTATTAAAGAACAAGGTGAAACCACAATTCGCAAGTTGAAGAACGGACATCAAATTATAGCCAAGGGACTCAACAAGGAGAACATTCTCAATTGATAAATCATTTGAGATTGCTACCTTGCCTCGTCCCAATACCTTAAGCTCGGACTTATCACCAATAGTGACGCAATTGAGATGAGGTAGAGGAGGTTCAAGATTGCTTATTGCGTCATGGCTTCCGGTCATATGTTGGGATGCACCACTATCCACTGTCCATTTGTTAGACCCGGAAGCTTTTCCCTACAAGAGATCAATTTCTTGATTTAGGTACCCATCCTTCAATGGGTCCTCTTTTGTTAGTAACAAGGGTCTTAGGAACCCAAATAGTCCAATGATAATCATCACCATAAGAAGTACCAACGTATTTAGCATAAACATGTCCATCCCTAGATTTCATAAGAACATAAGATGGATTATATTTTCCGGCGAAATCATTGTGAGTGATGCTCCCCCTAGAGGTATCACCACTCGTAATGGCGTTGGTCTCCTTTTCTTTGGTCACCTCACCCTCTTTCACAAAAACAACATTTTGAGGGGGAGTAGTGACATTCTTGGATATCTTCTTTGACTTGGAAATAAACCCAAGTCCCTCTTTTCCTTTCTTGGCACCTTGAGAGCTTATTGCATCGTTGAGAATTCTTTCCTTCCCTACATTGTTAGTCGTAGAGGAAGAGGTAGGTGCAATAACAATGCTATTTGATGAAGATGCAACATGCTTATTTGATTGTTGAGCTAGAAGCTTGATTCGAGACTTGGCAAGTTTGTCATGAATTTCCTTAAGAGATTTAAACTCTTCTTTTAGCTTGTCATGTTCCTCGTCAAGTTTTTGATGAGCTATTCCTAGCTTCAACTCTTCCTCTTCAAATTCTTTAAGCAAAACAAGAGATTTAGCATGTTCTTTCTTAAGTTTGGCAAGAGATTTTTCATTATCTTTCCTAAGCTTAGAAACACTAATAGCATAAGAGTCTTGTAAACTAGATAGTCTTTCTTCAAGAGAGGCTCTCATGGATCTCTCCTTTTCAAGAGCCTTAATTAGTTCACCATCATGATTCTCATTGGTACCACCATGATTCTCCAAGGTCATGATGATTTCTTCTTTCTCATCAATGAGAGAGTTGGCATCATCAAGTTGCCTTAGGAGAGCTTTTAATTTTTCTTTAGTTTCACCTTCAAGACTACTCAACCAAGACCCTAGGTTCTTGGCCTCCTCATCGTCACCAATGTTTTCAACACAATCCAATATTGAGGGAGAGGTAGTGGTAATAGACTTGGAGGTGGAAGTTATTACCGCGGTGGCTTTTGCCATGAGACATGTAGGTCGGATCGATGTCTTCTCATTGGGAGATTCAAATAGAGAGACCGATGAAGAGGAAGTGGTAGCTATGGCGACGTGGGCAACACCTACGACTTCATCTTCTCCTTCATCTCCGGAGTAGTATGTCTCCAATGTGGGGCCTTCTTGAACATATAGAGCCCTTGGAACCCTTCTAGCGAGGTTCTTGTTTTGTGGAGCTTTGTTCTTGTCCTTGCGAACAAGCTTCCCTTCATTCTCTTCTCTTGGCTCAAAGGGACACTCTTTGACGAAGTGGTTTGCACTTCCACAATTATAGCATGTCCTTGGCCGTTCCCCTTTCTTCCTAAAGATCTTGTTCCTTGAAGGTCTTGGGGCACCGGCTTTGTGAGCCTCCCATCTCTTCCAATACCCTTGCATGGCAAGAGCAATACATTTATGGGCACCCTTGTATGTATCCTCATAGTCCTCATCATCATCATCATCATCATCAACTTCTTCAATCTTGGCCATTGCTTTAGACTTCAAGGCAAGGTTGGGAGACTTTCCATGTCCTCTAGAGCGAGCAAGAGCATCATCCGCACTTTTGTGAGATAAGGATATAGCAATGAACTCACTTAGCACTCCAATGGAGTTGAGGGAGTTGTAGTCGGATCTTGTTCGAATGCTAGTGGAGAGGTTCTTCTCAAATGGAGTTATGGCCTTGACAAACTTCCTCTTGATCCATTCATCGGAGATTTCCTCTTTCCCAAAATCTCTTAGTTGATTGCCAAGAGTGACAACTCTTCTATATAGCTCCTCGGGACTCTCGTCTTCAAGCACGACGAAGTTCTCGGACTTGTCGAGAGCAACATCATATTTTGATGATTGAATGCTAGCATTTCCTTGGAACAAAGAGTCAAGTTTATCCCATGCTTCCTTGGCGGTCTTCAAGCCGCGAATGTGCTCAAGATGTTCTCTTGGGAGAGCCTTTTGGATAGTCACAATAGCGGTCTTGTTGAGTTGGAACTCCACGTCCTCTCTTGGGGTCAAGTTGTTTGGATCATGAGGATGGAATCCATGAACAACGCTTCTCCATAGAGCGGTGCAACAACCTGAAATATGAGACTCCATATCGAACTTCCATGATGAGAATTCGTTAGTGTTAAGCATGGGAGGATTTCCAACATTAACCATGTGTGGTATTGTAGCAATAGGGTGGATAGAATCGTAATTGGGTGGCGGTGGAACTTTAGAGTTAGCCCCCGAACCGTTAGCCGATTGAGACTTGGAGCCCTCGGAGTTCCCACTACCCTTAGCCTTTTTATCGGCTTTTGCTTTGGCTTTCGCCTTAGCTAAAGCGATGTTAGCTTCCATTTCATCAATGTCCGGAATGGATTCTTCATCCGAGCTAACATCGTTTGGGGTGGGAGGTGTTTCCTCGGACTCCTTGGTTCTTCCCATCAATACCTCCGTCATTTTCTTGATGCTAGAAACCTCCATACTGACAGTAGAGCTAACCTTAGACATTTCGGTTTGGAGGATTCCAACCGAGTCTTGTAGGTTAGATATACTGTCGGACATCTTGGAGATCTCCGCACTAGAACTACCGGGGGTATTTTCATCGACCATTGTACTCTTAGGCGGTTAAGCCCTTAGTAAGAGCCGAGGCTCTGATACCAATTGAAAGTGCACTATGGTCAACTAGAGGGGGGGGGGGGTGAATAGGTTGACTACCAATTTTTCTTTTCTTTTCCTTTTAAGGGGCTTAGTAAGATAAGATACGATTCTCTAGATGTGCAACTAGGTGAACAACCTATGCGAAGAGAGTAGTATGCGCAACGGAAGTAAAGCGTAAGGTAGTAAAGCAAACAACAAGTGTAAACAAGGAGACAAGGATATGATTCACCGTAGTTCCTTCTCAAAGAGAAGTACGTCTACGTTGGAGAGGTGGGGAGCCACCTAGGCGCTCCTCAATAGCACGGTTGTGCACACCTTGTTCTCCTTGAGCTTCTCCGGTGAGGGAGATGCTCGTTTCCACTATGAGGTCGACTTGAAGGCGTTGACCAAACCTTTACAAGGGCTTGAGGTCACTCCACAAGATGGATGGAGGCTCTCAAGCAATCCGTAGCTTCTTGCAACAAGGTGGAAACTACAAGCACGAGATCTACTAAGGTTTCTAGGCCTCAAGTAGGATTCTAGATCTACTAGGTTGTGGTGGATGGATTTGAGATTCCTTTGGTGGAAGTGTGGATCTAGGTCTCCTCTAGCTCTCCACCAAGTTTGGGAGTGATTAGGTGGATGGAGTGAGAGATCTAGGTGGTTGAAGCTTTCATTAATGGCTAGGAGAGAGAATGGGAAAAGCTTAGCATTTATGAGGTAGGTGAAGGGGTATTTATACTCTTGGCGTCCAAGTGGCCGTTTGCAGTCCAGGGCACCGGAGGCTCCGGTGGTTTCACCGGAGGCTCCGGTGGGTCTTCTGTGCACTGCGCAGTTGCGCAGTGCCTTATCCTTTGCGCGCTGCTGAGGAGGCCGGAGGCTCCGGTGGACTGAGCGGAGGTTCCGCCCACCGGACCCGCACCGGAGGCTCCGGTGGAACCTCCGCCACTTTCCAACAGAAGGGGTAGCTGGCGGAGCCACCACCGGACCCTCCACCGGAGTCCATTTGCACTTGGACCAGGGGGCCACCGGATGTCCACCGGAGCCTCCGGTGGAACCTCCGCCACTTTCCAACAGAAGGGCATTTCGGCGGAGGAACCACCGGATGAGCACCGGAGCCTATTTGCGCACAGGCTGAGTGGCAGCAGAGGGCTGAGCCTCCGGTGGATTCACCGGAGCCTCCGGTGGATTTACCGGAGCCTCCGGTGGGTTCACCGGAGCTTCCGCCCCTGCACATTTTGGTTCCCTGGCTTTCTTTCTCTTAGCACTTTTCGAATATCTCAAGCATTAGCCCCATAAATATAGTGAACCTAATAACCTGGGCATTTTCATCATTTGAACAAACATTAGATCAAACAGTTATGTTGTCATATAATTACCAAAACGGACGATGATCTTTCACCAGGGCAAGGGCCCAACACAGAGGATTGTTTGCGCGCAGGCATTGGCTGCGGTAGTGGGCAGCTAGGCGGGCCCGCATTACCGTTTGAAATTTGAACCTTGCGCGCCTGTCGCTGGTCTTGGAAGAAGAACAGTGTAGCTCCAGGGAGGACGAAAGGAGATTTGAGGCAAATTTCTTGCTGAACGTTCGAGGAGGCAACCTGCGTGGTGAACAGGGAGGCCGAGATGGATCGAACAGAGAACGAGTCATCCGCAGCGAGAAGGTAATCCAGGGTATTTTTAACTAAAAGCACAGAAGGTTTTATCGATTCTGAAAAAAAGCAAATCCAAAGCAAAGCTCGAGGAGTAGAGGAAGGAATGTTGAAGAGGGGCCGGACAACCTCAGAATGATAGTTCTGCAAAACAAGGTTTCGAAAGGCCGAACCAGGTCGAAAGCGGCTTACCTTGGCCGGAGCATGCAGATGCTTGGAACTCTGAGTCGATGTCGAGGATGCAGCTCTGCGGAATTCTCCTTCCTCTAGGTCCTCCTCTCCGAGTCGAGGTTGGAGAGAGACGGCCGCCGTCTTGAGTGCACGCAGAGGATGGGAGAGCGCGGACGGCAGGCCCGCACTGTCCGCCGCCCTCGCGCCGACAGCACTGGTTGCAGGAGAGGGCCTAGAAGGCACCACGCGGCTGCCTCGGGTCTCCGTAGAGGACGGCGTCGCCTTCTTCCAATCCATGTGTGGCCGGGTGGGCAGCCGCAGTGGCCCATCTCGCCTGAAGAGCAGCTTGAAGGGGAGGCCGGAGGGCAGCGGCGACCGAAGAACATCGTCAAAGGCAGTGAGCGAGGGGACGAAGAAACGGAAGGAGTCACCGTTGATGCGTTGTACCCCCAGAAAGTTAGCTGGGGCCGCAAAACAGGCTTGAAGAAGTACTGCAATGAGCAGCTCATCGAACGGGATAGTAGTTTCAGAGATGGTAACTGCCATGGGGAAGACCGGGAGGCCTATGCGAAACTTAGGTAAGGCGCAGCATAGTGGAGCTTGGCTGGCAGAGATACTCAGGGAGCGAAGGAGGACGTGCTGCGAGGCAGCGTCACAGTCGATGGAGTACGCGAGCCTAGCCGGAGGCAGCCGGCCGAGGGGGGCAGACGGAGGAGGGAGGAGAGAGACATAGCCGCTGGGCGGCGCCGCCTCGTCGTTGCAAGGAGGAGGGGGGAGCGGGAGCGGGGGAGCCATCCAGACTTCTCTTTTCTTACAGACAAAATGGACATTTTGCATTGGTACAGTGGACTGAAATCATTGGATAAGTGGATTTGCAGGAACATCCTCGTTGTGAGTACGCACTCCCGCGGGGGGGGGGGGGGGGGGGGGGGGGGGGGGGGGGGGGTAGTTAGTTTAATAGAAACGGGTTGAAATAGAGGATGTATTGTATTTTCTCACTTGTGTATTTGGAACTGAAGAACAGCATGCCGGTCACCAAGTGTCCGTACATGGCATACGAACCTTCATGTAGTCCGATGAGTGGATTTTCAGCCTTTTGATCTGCTGTTGTTGGTTCTGAATATATTATCCATGACGGGTGGTGGTCTGCCCAAATCTGTATCTGTCAGGAGTCACGTCTAGTTTAACCGTCTCAAGCCTGGAACCGTTAGTGTCAGCTAGACAACAAGTGAGCCAGCACGCAGTAGCGGATCACCACTGGAAAAGATGCCATGTTCAGGTCAGGTTGCTACCCCCGATCCATTGGTGAAGTGCTTCATATAAGACTCCTCTCCTGAATCGGCACAGATAGCCCAGGAGTTTTGCGGCAAGTTCAGAATCAGGACTGAAAATAACAGATCGAAACAGTACAAAACCAAAGAACAAAGCCATCTTCTCAGGTCACACACACACACACACACACACACACACACACACACACACCAATTAGTTCAGGATATCTATGCTTCTTTGGTGGTTTCAGAATGTTAAATCTGCGCCTTTTGAAGGAATCTTGAATCTGAAACGATACAATTATTTTAATCTGAACTTTGCTATCAACTCTAGTAATTTTTGATGGATGGGATGTTGAAATTTGCGCGCTCCAAGTTGATGCCTACTAGTCTGCTTCATCGAGGAAGAAATGAGGATCTCATATGTGCTTGTTGCATCTGGAAGTAGACGCTAGCTTCAGTTCTGAAATGTAGTACTCCCTCTGATCCTAAAAGGTTGTCGCAAGTTGTACTACGAATTGTACATGTTCAGCTCTTTTTCCACGGCAACTTAAACGGATCGGAGGGAGTATAATTTTTCATGCTTGCTTATATACAACGGAAATTGCAACTTCAATTTAACTATGAAATTATGTCTTCAATGAGTAAAATGCTTACTTGCCATGCTTGAACCTAGTACATCAGATTTAGTTCGGCTTGATTTTTAGCAGTAGTATACGCAACTGCAAACATGCATGGAGTCCAGCAACTCAAATAATTCAGATGAATCGTCATCGATGGCAAGAACCTATATTTTCAGGATCTGATTCTGATCACCCTTGTTAATCTTGTAAATGGGAAACACGTTTTTGCAGAAACGGCGAAAAGGTTGCTATGCTTGTAAATGCAGCTCCAAAAAAAAAAAAAACTATGCTTTTAACTGGCTCTTCAAACACATCTTGCAGCTCACTACATGGCCCAGTACTCCGCTAAATCTTGCTATGAGGCGCTTTTTCAAGGGGCGACCGTATCCAGATCGTGGAAATTGAACTGGAAATCTTGGGCTCCCCCTAGGGTGAAGTTCTTTATTTGGTTGGCCTGTCTTGACAGATGTTGGACGGGAGAGAGGCTGGCACGCAGGGGATTACCGCATCATTCGAGATGCCCGCTTTGTGACCAGGCGGTGGAGTCGATGGGCCACGTTCTCACTGGGTGCTCGTTCTCGCGAACGATCTGGCATGAGGTGGTCTCGTGGATTCGATCCATGGCAAGCCCCCCCGTTGTGGGAGACGATTTTGTCGACTGGTGGAAATTGGCTCTGGGCTCCACCCCACGCTTGCTCCGAAAGGGAACCTCCTCTATCGTCATGCTCACTGCGTGGTGGATTTGGAAACAGCGGAACGCAATCGTCTTCGACAACGCAAGACCCTCGGTAGGCGCCTTGATGGAAACCATCAAGACCGATGCTCGTTCTTGGGTGAGCGCGGGCGCTCGTGGCCTTGGGCTTCTTCTCCCCTAGTCTAGGTAGTGGGTTGAGTTGTAACGCGCGGGGTCGCCTGTTCCAAAAGGCTTGTACATAAACTCTCTCTTTCTATCAATGAATCGAAACGCAGCTCTTTTGCGTTTTCGGCAAAAAAAAAAAAACATGGCCCCTGCGCCTCTAACTTGAAGTTAAGACCAAGTATGTCGCAATCTTTTGCTTCCACCATCTTCAGATCGCAAACATTATGTCAAACCATCTCAGGCTTGACTATGTACCACCTATTGGACATCTTAAATCTTTACAAGCCAATGAAAGCAGTCACGCTCTCTTAGAAACTTGTAAACAAACCAGCAACCGCACAATCTTTTCTGTGTGAATCGCCATGGGTGTACATGCATACAAGCGGCGAGCATAGTAAAAAATACACAAGGCATGGCCTAGAGAACTCAAATACAGGGAAAGTACATGGAGGCACGAGGCTGTCAGCAACAAAGTTTCAGAGCAGAAAAGCTCTGTTGTTCCCCGAATAAGCAGGTTGTAGACAGTAAAGGGAAACAAAATCATCAACTACAAACAGAGGTACATCATTCTGTTCAACCCTTGATTATCCAAGGTTGCATCTCAAAGCACACATGAATACAAGAGCAGAAAAGCTCTGTTGTTCCCCGAATAAGCAGGTTGTAGACAGTAAAGGGAAACAAAACCATCAACTACAAACAGAGGTACATCATTCGGTTCAACCCTTGATTATCCAAGGTCGCATCTCAAAGCACACATGAATACAAAATACAGAATTAATTTTACTTGAACATAAATATTGCAGGATAATCAGGGAATCATTACAGTTACAGAACCTAGTTCCTAGCTAAAATAACTCACTAGGATTTGTGCAAGGCTAGCCAAATACCCGCAGCAAGATTACCATCTAGCCACAACCAAAAACTGAACTGGGGAACACCCAGAGGCTACTTAGTGAAGGGAATGCGCAATAGTAATACATGCAGTGAGACATGTTTCTTCGCACCGGCTGACCTAGCTCGACCGCAGTCCAAGTCTCATAAGGAAATAGCTTGGCAACATAAATGCAGTTACTCTTTCCTCCCCATCTCTCGGGGCTCGTGCAGGAAAACGTAGGGTTCCTCTTATCAAGGCTAAGGAATAGAGCTTGGTTCTCCAGCTTCTCCATCTTTACCCTCTTAGCTGGCTTGACCGAGAAGTCGAGTTGATAGACCTCGAAGACGGTATATGGCTCGCCATTCAAATTGTCAGAGTGATATGAGTGGCTGACCATGAGAAGTTTGTCACGAGAGACCACCAACCATGAGCTAATGGGCATGTATTCCCACGTGATTGCTACTTCTTGCAAGCTGAATTGCGGTGTCAAGCGTATAGTGTATAACCTCCGACGAGTATCTAAGGCAAAGATATCACCATTGAAAGGCAGCATCTGACGGATGCTTTCTGCACCAAGAGCAAGAGGGTGCTCTGACCAGCAGTTTGTTCCAACCCGCCACTCGAACATGGAGGTTACTGAGCAGAGAAGGAGGCGTGAGTTGGGTGAACTAAATGCAGCCGTAAGAATGCCTATGCCACAAAGGTACCCGAACCTGTTGTTGGGTGGGAGTTTGGGAGGCTTCACCTTGGTACCAGTCAACGCATTGACAAGGAGGCAGTTCTCCTTGTAGGAGAAGATAAGATAACCATATGAGCAGCCCAAATAGTGCATGGTATTTGGAGTATTCTGCGGCACTGAACAGCGAAGAGATATGTTTTTCTTGCTAAGATCACTGAGCTGCCATTTGCAATCAGATAAAAACATGAGCATGTTACGGCCTGGATTGGGAAGAACATAAGGACCATCCGGCTTGAGGTGGAGTGGTGGGAATCTGAAGATATGCTCAGAGGGGAAGGAAGAGACTACAGTGCGCCAAGAGCGGCAGGTGCCAATGAAAGCAAGGAAGTCATGGATTGAGTTAAAGAGAGCAATGATTTCGTGAAGCAGGCTGTCCAGGAGATCTGCAAAAACATGAGGTCCAGACGAAAGCGAGGAGGCAGAGCCTGAGGCATGGCGGGTGTTCTTAGAAGGCCTTCCCACAACGGCAACTTCTCTGCCATACAGAAATTTAAGAATAATGATCAGAATAAGAACTGAAACATAATAGAGTTTCTGAGAAAACATAAAAAGGTTTGAAGTAGTTATGCTGCAGGAGTTAATACACTGTAGGAAATGCGGTAGGATTTTACTGAAGAATAGGGCAAACGGGGTGTCTATTTGGACAAGCTAAACTTCATTTAAAACAAGCTGTGTCAGAACCACATACAGCTTGATCTTTTTTGCACTATAGCATAACTAGAATCTCTTTGGTGTGCCAACTGTATATACAATGGTATATTTTCAGGTCATGGTACAGTATGTGCTTTGGAGAGTATCCCCGAAATAAATAGCACAATAATATGCTCCTCTTCTTGTCTAGACAACTTATATGTGATCATTTGCTAATGTATGATTCACTCAGTCGCTAAACAGGAGCGAGCATTGTTCATGCTAGTGCCATGGCCCTGAGAAAGAGCAAACAGGCACGAGCAAAGTGGCTGACGAAAAAAGTTCCTGTCTTTCTCGATTCAACTTTGGATCCAACTTACCCACTATTACAAACTGAAATATCTACTACCTCCGATCCGAATTAATGGTCGGAGGGCTAGCCAAAGTTTTGCCTAAGCCTTGGCTAGCCCTCCGACCACTAATTCGGATCGGAGGGAGTAGACAATTTTCAGGGTTTTCCCTTTTCAATAATCAGTGTCCTAATAAATGTATCCATTGAATCACATTTGAAGTTGAGTTCATTTCATCAATAAAACCAAGCAGAGGGCATAGTTCAAGCCAGCAGCATGACCGAGACCACCAAACCCACTGTACCCCAAACTGCAACACTCGTCTACCTAGTATTGAAAGTAAATTATCAACAACTTCTGAATGGAGTTGGTCCACGTTAAAACTGTTCTATGCAGACACACGAAACCATAATATTACCAAGCTCGGGACACCCTATAGACAGCCTTGGAGATCCAAATTTAGGGGAGGCCAGTTCAGTAGTGACCACTGTTAGTTGACCAAAAGACCCTAATTATCAGTGCCAGTTTTATCCAAACTCCAAACCCCCTTACAAATTCACCAAAATACTCGAAATCGCAGTACTATTTAACCGATTCGAGACTACTAACTGAATTATGCGTGGCAGGTGTTTCTCTCCCGGTTCTAGTTTTGACGGAGCCTCCATTGACTCGGTAAATAGATAAGCCGTCGTTAAGAAGGGGAAAGAAGAGGATAGACGAGCAAGGGCGGAATAAGGTACAGACCTGGAGGTGAGAGCGGCGTTTGCCAGCGGAGACTTTTCGGCGCCCTGCTGCGGCGACGACGCTCCTCCACGGCGGCGGCGGTTGCTTCCGGTCATCGGGGGACACCAGTACCAGTAGCTCCGCCGCTCGTGTTAATGGGGAGCAGGAGCCCTAGGTATGGCAGGAGGTCGTCTTGGAAGTATGGGAGTATTTCTTTTTCTCTGGATTCTAAAAGAAAAATATAGGAGTATGTACGTGCAATATAGGAGTATTTCTTTACGTGCACGCTGGTAAACAGAGGTAGGTCCACTTCATTTGCATGCCATATAGGAGTATTTCTTTTTCTCTGGATTCTAGAAAAGATATTTCTCTTTTTTTTTTAACAAGGAGAGGGGTATGTAAAAATTAATAAAATTAACCTCTGAAGTCTCAACTAATCTTTAGTACACAATAAAGCTATTGTGCAGAGGGCGCCACGTTCTCACGCGACACCCTAGACTAGGGTGTTACACTAACTGTTAGTATGGTACATGGGATTCAGGATGCGTGAAAGGACATTTCCTTTCTTCTTCTAGGTTTTGTGTGTTAGACAACAACACTAGATTGATCTAATTGGATGCTAAGTATTCCAGATTACGCAATGTTTTAACTTAACTGCATCGATATATAAAGAGTTAAGTGAAAAATTTCTCTCTGCCAAACAAACAAAAAATTTAGTGAACACCGGATTATCCAGGGTACAGTAGTACAAAACCAAACATTCAAGGAGGGATCTAAAACCGGTTAGAGCAGATTAAATTCTAACCGCATTTAATGTTGTACCGCATTTAATGTTGTACCTTAGACGGTCAATAATTGAGTTAGAGTCAATCGTCACTATGATCCGTCTCCAATAATCTTACACTAGAGTCGGTTGTTATATTTGACCGTTTCGCAATATTTGTTAGACGACCCAATTTAACGAACGTGTCTAAATATATCTGATTAGAGGCGTTTTATTTTAGACCGACTCTAATCTGTAGTTCGCGGCAAAACTGTTGCCAATTTTTTTTTTGAACTATAGTATATCTCTCACGCTGATGATCAACTCGCAATACACACTGTAAACTCGATTGAAATTGTGGAATAGTCGAATGGGGATTTTATTCAAATTTAAAGGCGGATTTCATTCAAATTAAACTAATATTTACATCGAGATCAGAAAACGATCGGGGAAAAGGTACGCAGTTCCTCTGTGGCCCGCCGCGCCCGCTCGTATGCGCTGCCATCGTCCATGTCCCCGTCATACACGTTGTCGCGACCGTCGTCCACGTCCCCGTCATCCACGTCGTGCTCCGCCTTGACGACCGGTTCCTCGACATGGTGACCTTCCTTGCCGACGTATGGGATCCCCTGCTCACGGGCGTGATCGATGGCGGACCACCACTCCGCCACTTCGTTCGGTGCGGGAAGGACCTCGTTAAACGAGATGGACATGTTCAATGTCGTGTCGAGTCGAACTGGTCATCACCGTAGGTCGGCGGTGGCAACACCATAGCGTTCTAGACGGGCGCTCGGCGATGCGACGAAGCTTCCTGGCTGGCCTCGCGGATCACAAGGCCTCTTGTCCTTCCCGCGGGTGCCGGTCATTCACTCTCTGTCTTGCGGTGCTGAGGGGACGGCACTGGCGACCTACCTCCCTCACTCTTCAGAGAAGTGGCTGCCGGGTCGAGCCACGGAACGACGGCCCCCCTCGCGTGCCCCTTCGTAGAAGGGACGTACCCGCAGTCACGGGGCACGCTCACAACCGTCCGATTTCCCCACCAGTGGCGACGCCCCTCGTCGTCATTCTTCTTTCCTCTAGCCCGACGACACGTCGCTGAGCGCGGCTTGCCGTTCTTGCAAGAAGATGTGGGGCCAGAGCGGGTCATCCACGGTATAGTTCGGATCTGCGGGCTGCTCCGGCGTTAATATGCGCCGCCACGCTCGAGCGAGCGCATGTATTCTTTCCTCCAGGTGGGAGTACGATGGCACGACGTACCCCATGGCGCTTGGCCTCATCAACCTTTTTTTTTTTGCTTCTTAGAGGCGCCATCTTCACTCACATTCTGAGCAACCTCGCTACCTGTAGGCATTGCCGTTTGTTGTGCAATAGGTGTTGTAACCACCGCTTGTGGTTTCTGTATAGCCGAGTTGGTCATTGTTGTACAACCTCTGCCGGTTGGCCGGTCCCGAGGGTGTACAGCGATGGCGATGTAGACGAAGGCGAAGATCAACACACGAACAGAAAAATAAATGGACACAGTATGTGGCCAAAGTAACTCTTTATTGCTTTTCTCTTCTCTGTTTAGACTACGTACAATGCCTCGTTATATAAAGGGGGATGAGATGAGGGGATAAGACCCAAACGTACGTACAAAGTGGGGATAGACTTGGCCTAGTTGGACTAGGCAAAAAACCACCGAGTGGGCTGCCGTACCGAGGCCCAAGTTTCGCAACACTCCCCCTTGGGTATTATCCGTATATCCATGCCTCAAAACTCCAGAAAAACCCAGTGGAAAAAATATGGAGAAAAAGCACATGGTATACTTTTGCTATGTTGCACGAATTGCCTCGCTAAAAACCTTATGTGAGAAACTTCATAAAAACTCACTAAAGGGGAAAAGAGTACAACTCACTCAACTATTAAGTCAAGTACTCAATCATCAGGATCCAGATTTTAGTGATGAGTTTGTGAAGATTCTCCCCCTAAACCTTACATCTCCCTAAGTCTCATTATACCGATTCCACGAACACATTGATACGTCGAAAACGTATCTCCTTTTCCGAACACTTTTCTTATTGTTTTCCCCTAAACTTGTGTGTTTTGGATACAACTAACACGGACTAACGTTGTTTTCAGCAGAATTACTTTGGTGTCTTGTTTTTGTGCAGAAAAAACAACTTTCGGGAAATTGCCCAGAAAAGACCCCATTGATGTTTTCACCCCGGAAGACCCCGAGAGCCAGAAGGGGGCCAGGAGAAGAGCCACAGGGTGGCCACACCACCCCCTGGCGCCCCCCCTTGGCCGCGCCAGCCTATTGTGTGGGCCACCCATAGCCCCCCTTGGACTCCCCTTTCAATTACAATAGCCTTCAACCCTAAAACACGAGGGGGTTCGATAGTTTTCCAGAAAGAAGTCCGTAGCTCCGCCGCCATCGCGAATCCTTTTTCGGGGTTCAGAAAATCCGTTTTGGCACCCTGCCGGGACGGGGAATTGGAGGAGCTCATCGCCACCGTCATCACCAACGCCTCTCCATCGACCATCCATGTTTCCCCCATCCATGTGTGAGTAATTCCCCCATTGTAGGCTGAAGGGGATGGTAGGGATTGGATGAGTTTGTTCATGTAATAATGCCGTGATTGTTAGGGCATAGTGCCTAGTATCCTCTATTAGTGCTATTGAAATTGTTGCAACTTGTTATGCTTAATGCTTGCCACTTTGGGCCCAGGTGTCATGATCTCAGATCTGAACATGTTACTGAATCATGATGATAATTATTGTTTCTTGATCATACCTGCAAGTTGTTTACACATATTGTTGTCTGGAACCCGAGGCCCCGAAGTGACAGAAATTTGGACAACCGGAGGGGATGGATGTGATGTGAGGATCAGATGTGTTCGCGGAGTGTTAATGCTTTGCTCCGGTGTTCTATTAAAAGGAACACCTTAATTACCAGTAGTTCCCTTGAGGCCCCGCTAAAACGTGCTGGTAGGACAATAGATGTTGTGCAATTTCTCATTGCGAGCACGTACGACTATTTACAGAACGCATGCCTATGGTTACTTAGTGCTTAGATGCTTTATCTTATTTATCTGCAATGCCCCTGACTTGATCATTATATGAACTATCTTATCCATGCAACGCCCGTTCATCCATCCCTATGCCTACAATATTTAATCCAACTGTTTACTTCAATCACCACTGCTGCTGTTTTCATACTACTGCTATTATTATTTCACTGTGCTGCTGCTATAAAATTGTTACTACTGATAAACAACTACGAACAACTCCACTTTCAGGTGCAGGCGAATTGACAACTCACTTATTAAGGCTCACAAATATTTTTTCTCCCCTTGTGTCGAATCAATAAATTTGGGTTTTACTTCCCTCGAAGACTGTTGCGATCCCCTATACTTGTGGGTCATCACACATCTCTCGAAAGAAGATGCCGGTAATGATTTAGTGAACAAATCAGAAAGATTTTCACACGACTTAGTATGTAAGATCCTTACTTCATTCAACTTCTGGAACTCATGTGAGTAGAATAACTTGGGGTTGATATTCTTCGTAAGATTGCTCTTCACATAACCCGTATGGACTTGTGCAACACAAGCGGCATTATCTTCATAGATAATAGTGGGAGTTTGGACGGTGTTCAGCCCACATGAAAGCTGGATGTGGCCGATCACCCGTCGAAGCCATACACACTCACGTGATGCTTCCTATAGTGCTATGATTTCTGAGTGGTTCGTCGAAGTTGACACTAGGCTTTGCTTAGACGATTTCGAGGAAATAGCGGTTCCACCACAAAGGAAAACATATCCAGTCTGAGACTTGGATGTGTGCGGGTCTGATACGTACCCAACATCAGCATAGCCTACAACCGTGAGGTCTTGATTCCTCCGGTAAAACAAGCCAAGATCTTTGGTCCCTTGCAGGTATCAGAAGATGTCCTTAACGCCTTTCCAATGTCTCTTGGTAGGCTCAGAACTGTACCTAGCAAGCAAATTGACGGCGAACACAATGTCCGTCTGTGTGCAATTCGCGAGGTACATGAGTGCGCCAACTGCACTCAAGTAGGGGAATTCTGGTCCCAGAATCCCCCTCCCTCTTCCTTAGTCCTGAACGGGTCCTTATCCTGCTGCAAAGATCTCCCAATCGTCGGGGTCTTAGAAGGGTATGCCTTATCAATCCAAATCTTTCCAACACCTTCTGGGTGTAGGAAGACTGGTGCACTAAGATCCCAGCAAGGGAATGCTCAAGTTGCAAACCTGGGCAGAACTTGGTTTTGCCTAAGTCTTTCATTTCGAATTCCGACATCAGGTAGGAACTCGCTTCCTCAATATCCTTAGGTATACCGATTATATTCAAATCGTCCACGTACACCGAGATAATACAGAAACCATCTTGTGATCTCCGTATAAAAACACATGGGCAATCTTCATTTCTCGCGTAGCCCTTCTGATGAAGGAAATCGCTTAAACGATTATACCACATCCTACCTGACTGTTTAAGTTCATACAATGACTTCTTAAGCTGAACACCGTATAAACCTCTATTAGCTCTATCTTGGTTCGGAACAGGGATACCTTCAGGTACCTTCATGTATATGTCCGAATCCAAATTACCATAAAGGTAAGCGGTGACAACATACATAAGTTTCATTTCAAGTCCAAGTTTACTGCCATTGAGATCAAGTATCTAAAGGTAATTCCATCCATGACAGGGGAGTAAGTTTCCTCGAAGTCGACACCTGGTCGCTGGGAGAAACCTTGAGCAACGAGCCTTACTTTGTACCTTACTACCTCGTTATTTTCGTTCCTCTTTCGAACAAAAACCCACTTGTGGCCAACGGGGCGCACATGGGGAGGAGTTAGACAAACAGGTCCAAACACTTCTCTTTTGTTGAGAGAAAATAACTCCGCAGTTATTGCCTTGTTCCAATCTTTCCAATCCGACTTTTTCTTACAATCAGCGAGAGTGTTAGGCTCTGGGTCAAGATCTATGAATGAGGCAATTTTCTTGGCAAAATACATGTCGACATTTACCATAGCTCGATTAATTGACTCGCCCGAATTAATATAATTAATGGCCATTTCGTCACGGAGTGCATCAGGCACATTCCCTTCCTCCACCGGATTTCTCATTCCGGGAGCAAGGTCCTTTAGCTTTCCCGCTCCAATGTGTGCGCACACATCTTCGCTGGGTATTTCCGAAGTAGGAAAAATTCAAATCCAGAATTTCGTGCACTCAAACGTCCGTACTTGTGCCAGGTATCAACTGTCTCCTCTTTGCAGGGGTAGGTTGCGATAAATCTCTCTTATCCTTTTTCTTCGGACGTCCCCGAGTACTTGGGATTTGAGAAGCCAGATTCCTCGTCCTCTTAGGCCTAAGAACGGGAGCGGGTGTACCATGATTTCTCTTTGGTATTTCAACCCTTTCTGGTGCATTTCGCGCAGGCACATGCGACTTTGTCACAGTCTTTCAGTCACAAAAATGATCAGGCAGTTGATTCGCTAACAAGTGCAAATCTATTATCTTTTGAACTTCTCTATTATTCTCAGCAGTGCGCGGGTCATTAGCCTGGATCCCCGTGGCTTGCCACGTAAGTTCTCGACTTTTATCATCAAGGGGTTGATTATCTTCACCTAAAGTCGGGAAAAGATCCTCGTCAAAAATGCAATCAGCGAAACGAGCCATATGACAGTCACCTGTCGCGGGGTCCAGAAACCTGATTATGGATACAGTCTCATAACCAACATATATCCCCGACTTACGGAGCGGTCCCATTGTTCATCGCTGAGGGGGTGGTATTGGTACATATACCTGGCAACCGAACCTACGAAGGTGGGAAACTTTTGGTGCCGACCCTTGCGCAAGCTGCATAGGAGAATGGATGTTGTAGGCCGATGGTCGAAAGTTGATGAGATTGGCAGCGTGTAACAGCGCGTGACCCCAACATGTAGTTGGTAAATTACAACCCTGAAGGAGCGTTCTGGCAATGAATTTAATTCTTTTAATCAATGCCTCTACAAGTCCATTTTGCGCGTGAACGTGCGGTACAGAGTGCTCAAGTTTGATTCCTGTTGCAATGCAATAATCATCGAACGCCTTTGAAATAAATTCATCGGCGTTGTCCATTCGAATAGACTTAATACGATGATCAGAAAATTTATTCCTCATTTGTATGATCTGAGACATCAACTTTGCAAAAGCATGGTTCCTTGTTGACAACAGGCTAACATTGGACAGTTTAGAGGAAGCATCGATGAGCACCATGAAGTACCTAAACGGACCCAAAATGGGCTGAATAGGACCGCATATGTCCCCTTGGATACGTTCCAAGAACGCGGCAATTTCATCCTTCACCTTTAGGGGCAATGGTCTAATAATTAATTTCCCCTTAGCGCATGCGGAGCACACGAAACCATCAGGATTCGGGAAATTTTTCACATTAACATTATGACCATTAGAGTTGTTAATTACATTTCTCATCATCGTAAGACCGGAATAGCCTAACCTATCGTGCCAAAGGCAGAATAGTTCAGAGATTCTAAAAATAGTTTTAAGTGTAGTGTACATGGGAGGTGCTACTATCTTAGTGTAGTACAACCCTGTAGCGAACAAAGGAAGCCTTTCGACAACATGTTTAACATTTTCATTGCGTTTCGTGATGAGTAGGTACTCCTTACCGGTGTCATCATCATGGGTCTCAATGTGAAACCCATTAACACGTATATCTTTAAAACTCAAGTGAGTACGAGTCGCTTCCGGGTATAGCAATGCCTCATTAATGATCAAAGCTGTTCCCATGGGGAGTGTTATAGTGGCTCGTCCGGAGTCAACTATATGAGGACCGCAGCCGACGATCGTCGTAATACTCCCTGGAATTTTCTTGATGGACTCAAAATACTTTGTATCTCTCAAGATGGTATTGGTGGTACGTTGTCGGTAAGGCACGTTTCCTCCATTCGGGCGCCACACGTATTCTTAAATATAGTGTCTAATTATTAAACGTGAGCGAGGAAGATGCTACGGTAATAATAATTAAACATGCAAATATTTCGGAACATAACATAATCATCTCTATTAAATAATGGAATAAATGAATGATAACGAAGTCATCCAATCGCCGATAAATGTTTAAGGAAACAAATAATGTTGCTCTCATAGAGCTTACAACCAAATCAAATGTATTGTATCAAATTATTTCCATAGAAATTACGAATAAATGAGCGGAGTTTAGATTGAGTCCGCAAGGTAACCATCCAGCTCAGCCGAGATCTCCATCTCGCTAAGCTTCTCCTCGGTGGCTATCATGGTGGCGGCAGCGCGATGTCCAACTGTGGTGTTGGAGGGGACACGGTGTGCTCAACCTCCATGGACACGGTGGCGTTCGTGGGAACTGCCACGTGTGCCTCCACAGGTGCCCCAGTCTGCGCCACCACGAGCGCGTCAGGGGAGGATCATCACGGGTGCCGTTGCGGGCGCTAGTGGTGCCTCCATCTGGACAAGGTGCGCCTCATGCACTCTCTTGGCCTTGAAGGCGTCCACGACATGATTGGGAGCACGACACTGCCCGGAGAAGTGAAGCTTCGATCCGCAGCGAAAGTAGTCTTGGGGCCTCACCTCCCCCTTACCCGCCTTTTTCTCCTTGGCAGGGTGGGGATGGTTAGGTCCCCTCTTGCCTTTTACTTTTCTGTCGCATTGCTTGAAGTTTGGCTGGCGCACTTTGTAGACGCCGGCATAAGCTTCCTGGCTTGAGCCCCCTCCGAAAGGCTGCGAGGAGAAGTTCTTTTTCAGAACCTCATCCTGCGCCTCAGCCACCTGGAGGGCGTCAATGAGCGCTGAATACTGCGTGAAGCTCTCCTGGCGGTAGTTCCGCGCATTCTGGAGGTTACTCGGATGGAAGATGGAGAGAGTTTTCTCTATCTTCTCCTCGTTTTGTGATTTTTGTACCACACATGTCGAGAGTTGCACAAATCACGTGTAATGAGGAATTGTACAACGTGACCGACTTGTAGTCCGCAAACCTCAGATGCAACCAATCCTCCTCCGCCTTTTGCTTGACGTGGTAATTTAACCTAGCAAACCGCTCTTTAAGAGCGGCCCACAGAGCCGAGACACTCCTTTCAGCCATGTACTCGTTTTTCAACATCGCACTCATCCGGTGGCGGAGGAAATACAGTGCTTGCGCATTCTCTGTCGCAGTCGTGGTGTTGGGGGCCGTCGGGGTCCCCGCGACCAGCGCTCCCTTGATCTTCCAGCCCTCGAGGACGATCTCCACGTCCGAGGCCCAAGCCAAGTAGTTCAGCCCAGTCTGAGCCAACTCCTCAAATTTTTGTTTCATGATTCCAGCCATCTGCGATTTATGCAAACATGTATCAGATTACAGCAGGTAATCGGTTGCATAAAGCGATGTTGATACAAAAATTCAATAAAATGGCGTTCCAAAATTTAAATGACATGGTAAGATGCTCTACTAAGTATTAAAACAATTAATAACTGTAGTAAAACATGATATGAAAGCATGTAAAGTGATATATTATGCTAAGCGCGTTCAAAACGTGAAAACTGTCCCTAAAAATGACTTTCCGAATTTATTTAGTGGCCAGTTTTACAATTTCAGCAAAAACAGACTAATTCAGTGTTTTACTGGTAAAATTATTCAGCAGGAATAAAATATACGTAATTCTGTAAAAGTCCGAGTGCTAAAACATAAAATTCCGCGCGCACGTCTGATTTCGGCCCAGCACGTCTCGGCAGCAGGCCGTACTGGGCCTGAAAACAGGCCAAAAAGCCCACTGGCAGCCCTCCTCTGTCCCGCACAGCATTTTTTTGGGCATGGAACTTGGGCCGTATGCGGCCCGCTACGGGCTCCCGCGACCTGGGCCGGCCCACCCGTCGCCACCTAGCCGATCGAGTCGATCGCTTGGGTTGCAGGCGCGGGTGCGCCGGAGGCCAGCAGGGCGGGGGGGGGGGGGGGGGGGCGTGGCAGGACAGGCGCGCGACCAGCGCGGGGCAGGGTGGCGTTCGCCACGGCCGGGCGGCGCGTTCCGGCCAACAGGGCCACGACTCGCGAGGAGGCGAGGCCGGCGCGCAAACGCAGTGGTCGGCGCGGGGCGGCAGTAGGGCGAGCGGCGGCCGGCGTTCCGCCTCGGACGCGCAAGGCGCGAGATGGCGAACATGGGCGTTGCTTCCATAGAGCGACATGGGCTACCAGCGGGGTCGCGTCAACGCCAGGAGCTCGCGACGGTGCGGCCAGCGGTGGCGTAGCGCGGCGCGGCGGCCACGAGGACGGGCGCGCCGGCCAGCTGGGCGCCGCGGCCATGCGCGGGCATCTGCCCTTGCTCGGTGGCGTCCATGGTGTGTGCACGTGAAACAAAAATCATCGGAAAAGGTTCATCGTCAATCTCATCTGGAATTTTGACGGCGTTGCACAGCTGGTGCAATCGCGGCGATACCGTGACCAGTGGGATCACGATGTGTATTGTCTCTTCACAGTGTAGTCATTAAATCTCTCGTGATCAGGGGATATCGGCATTGGCTTGCGACAACGTGTCAGCTCGATCCCCGGGAGAGAAATCCACACCATAGATGTAATCTAAAAATTACGCAAAACACAAAAATGGAAAGGAAATTGCGAGACGAATGCATGTTTGCGATCAGATCGTGGTTATACCTTCGCAGTTGGTGCAGCGAGTCTGCTCGGTGTAGGCTCGAAGGAGAGACACGTGCGTGATAACGTGTTGTACAACCTATGCCGGCTGGCCGGTCCCGAGGGTGTACATCGATAGCGATGTAGACGAAGGCGAAGATCAACACACGAACAGGAAAATAAATGGACACAGTATGTGGGCAAAGTAACTCTTTATTGTTTTTCTCTTCTCTGTTTAAACTACGTACAATGCCCCGTTATATAAAGGGGTATAAGATGAGAGGATAAGACCCAAACGTACATATAAAGTGGGGATAGATTTGGCATAGTTGGACCGGGGAAAAATACACCGAGTGGGCTGCCGTACCGACAGCGTTCGCCACGGGTGGCACAAAAGCTGCCGGCATTCCCTGCCCGACAGAGAAAGGTGGTAAATCTGTGTCGGGGTTCACAGGTGCAATCACCAAAGTGGAAGGAACTGCCGCTATTGAAGATGGAATTACAACTTGGGCACGCAGCGCCTCGGCCACCTGCCTCACCACAGCTGCACCATGTCCTCTTTGAAACCCACCTAAAGGAGTACTTGCAGTTGGCATTAAAGGCCCACTTCCTCCAACACCAAACCGACGGAACCTATCCTCTACTCCCTCCTCCCCGGTTTGGTATTGCCTATTCTTTTTTTTACGTTAAAATATATATTAATCAAGCATAAAATTGTTACAATCCTCACGGACAAAGGGGCTTATCTGGTTTGGCACAGAATACAACCAGAAATCTTCAGTTCCCTCTACCCTATTAGCTCTAGCAAGCTCATGCGCAACAGTATTACAATCTCTTTTAACTAGAGGCATAGAAAAGCGGCACACGGAATTTCTAATCCTGCCTATCTCTCTATAGATGAAGCACAATTTAGATAGGTTTTGATTTGTATCCATAACAGCCGAGAACACCGCCGTGCAGTCCGTTTCTACCTCAGTTGTGAAGATACTATGCTGAACGCACAATTGTAAAACCCTGTAAAAGGGATTTTTCTTTTGCTTGCTCTGCATCTGCACAACTAGTAAGCTGCATCGCCGTAGAGCAGATCACTACAGCTGAATGGTACCTGATGACAGCGCCCATCGATCCATGTTTTGTTTCTTGTCCACCATTGAAACCTGAACCGGGATTGAAATTGCCAAAACCGCCTGCACCTTGATTTGCCACGAACCCAGACCTCTGGTTATTGTCATCGGCACCAACAGTCCCGCTCGAACTGCCATGGTGGTAGTTGTCGAAATTCGGTCCTCGTCCCTCCCTCCCATGCCACCTCTGCCTTGGTTACTAATACGCCGAAAACGTATCTCCTTTTTCGAACACTTTTCTTATTTTTCCCCCTCTAAACTTGTGTGTTTTGAATGCAACTAACACGAACTAACGCTGTTTTTAGCAGAATTACCTTGGTGTCTCGTTTTTGTGCAGAAAAATCAACTTTCGGGAAATTGCCCAGAAAAGACCACATTGGTCTTAAAACACCAGAAGACCCCGGGAGCCAGAAGGGGGCCAGGAGAGGAGCCAGAGAGGGGGCCACACCACCCCCTGGCGCGCCCCCCTAGGCAGCGCCACCTAGTGGTGTGGGCCACCCAGAGACCCCCTCGGGCCCCCCTTTCGACTATATATTGCCTTCAACCCTAAATCCCAAGGGGGTTCGATCATTTTCCAGAAAGAAGTCCGTAGCTCCGCCGCCATCGCGCATCCTTTTTCGGGGTTCAGAAACTCCGTTATGGCACCCTGCCCGGACGTAGAATTGGAGGAGATCATCGCCATCGTCATCACCAACGCCTCTGCATCGACCATCCATGTTTCCCCATCCATGTGTGAGTAATTTCCCCGATGTAGGCTGAAGGGGATGGTAGAGACTGGATGAGATTGTTCATGTAATAATGTCGTGATTGTTAGGGCATAGTGCCTAGTATCCTCTATTAGTGCTATTGACATTGTTGCAACTTTTTATGCTTAATGCTTGTCACTTTGGGCCCGAGTGCCATGATTTCATATATGAACATGTTAATGAATCACGATGATAATTATTGTTCCTTGATCATACCTGCAAGTTGTTTACACATATCGTTGTCCGGAACCCGAGGCCCCGAAGTAACAGAAATTGGGACAACCGGAGGGGATGGCTGTGATGTGAGGATCACATGTGTTCACCGAGTGTTAATGCTTTGCTCTGGTGTTCTATTAAAAGGAACACCTTAATTACCGGTAGTTCCCTTGAGGCCCCGCTGAAAACGGGCTGGTAGGACAAAATATGTTGTGCAAGTTCTCATTGCAAGCACGTACGACTATTTACGGAACACACGCATATGGTTACTTAGTGCTTGGATGCTTTATCTTATTTATCTGCAATGCCCATGTATTGATTATTATATGAACTATCTTATCCGTGCAACGCCCGTTCATCTATCCCTATGCCTACAATATTTAATCCCGTTGTTTATTTCAAACACTACCGTTGTTTTCATTCCACTGCTGCTATTACTTCACTACTGCTGCTATTATAAAATTGTTACTACTGATAAACCACTACGAATAAGTCCACTTTCAGGTGCAGGTGAATTGACAACTCACTTGTTAAGGCTCACAAATATTCTTTGGCTTCCCTTGTGTCGAATCAATAAATTTGGGTTTTACTTCCCTCAAAGACTGTTGCGATCCCCTATACTTGTGGGTCATCAAGACTATTTTCTGGTGCCGTTGCCGGGGAGCATAGCTTTATTTGCGAACTCACCGAAGAGTACTATTATCTACCGCCAATCATTCATCATGGGTAAGCCTCGTGATGGAAAGGTCCCTATATTACCATCCACTACAAGAAGAGGTACAACTCTAAACACCTCTGTTGCTCTTGATTCACCGTCTGTTATGAGTAAGCTGCTTACACCACCACATACACATGCTACACGTGCTACTTCTGCTGAATCTGAAAATACTTCGGATACTTTTGATGATGGTTCTAATGTGCTTGATGAGAGTGGCTCTCTCGGTCCTTTCTTAGATGCTACTATTGCTAAAGCTAAAAATATTGCAAACACTGAAATTCCTGATAAAAATCCAGTTACTCCTGCTGTTTCACCTGAGCTTAGAGAAAATCCTATTGATGATTTTGATGATTGCTATATTGAACTTAATGATGATCTTATTAATGAAATACATGCTATGAAGGATAAAAATGTTCTTATAAGTCTTATTGAAAGTCGTGCTGTTAAATATAAATTATCTCCTGATGCTAAGTTTGCCACCTCTCCTATTAATATTAGGGATAAGGATTATGGTTTCTCTCTTGATTTATCTTATATATCTATTGTTGAGAAAAAACCTTTTTGTGTTACTGAAAATGAAAGTGCTATGAAACATATGACTGAGCTCTCCCCTTTGAGTAGTTTATTCTCTGATGATCTTAAGAAGCGTAGCTACTTTGTTGCTAAAATATTCTCTTTCTCATTAAAAGATGAAGCTAAAAGTTGGTTTAATAATTTTTCTCCGGGATCTGTTGATAGTCCTATTGGTTTGGTTAATGCTTTCTTTCAGAAATATTTTCCTGCTAGTGCTCAACATGCTGCCTTACAAAATATATTTAATTTCAAGCAATTGGAAGGAGAGAAATTGTGTGTATCTTGGGCAAGGTTATGTTCTTTAGTTAGGGCTACACCTGGGCATAAACTATAAAATAATGAACTTCTTGATATATTCTATAATGGACTAACTGTTGAATCTAGGACATACCTAGATAGTTGTGATGGTTGTGTTTTCAGGAAAAGAGCTCCAGATGAACCTGGGGAATTAATGGCTAAAATAAGCCAAAATCATGATTATGAGACTATGGTTGAGCCTGAGCCGACCCCTACTCCAGTATCAACACCAACACCAACACCCAAAAAGAGGGGAACGATTGAATTAAATGATGAAGTGATGAGAGAAGCCAAGAAATCTCTTAAAGAGAGGGGTATTAAATCTGAAAATGTGAAGAATCTTCGCCTATAGAAGAATTATGTAAGCCAATCCCTCACTCATCCACCATTGAGGTACACTCTCTCCAACATTTTGATAGTAGAGATATTCCCTATAATAAACCTCCTGATCAATGTTTAGATGAATTTGATAATTATGTTATTAAGCAAGATAATTTTAATATGAGAGTGCAAAATCAACTAATGGAAAACTCTAGAGCCATTGATAATTTGCATGGTATTATAGAAAGAACCTCTAATGATGTTAAAATGCTTGTTAAACATTTTCAAATGGTTCAAACTCTAATTGATCAACTTGCTAAAGTGCAAAAGATTCGTTAGTTAATGCTTCTAAAGAAAAACATGCTTATGAAATAAGAACTAGAAGTGGTATTGCTACACAAGATCCTTTATATCCTGAGGGACATCCTAAAATAATTGAACAAGATTCTCAGCAAACTAATAATAATGTTATTCATACTAAGAAGAAAAAGAAGAAGAAACACAAAATTGCTGTAGAATCCTCTGAACTTGCTAAAGATCCTAATAGTATATCCATCTCTAATGCTGAAACTGAAAGTGGTAATGACAAGAATGATGCTTCTGATAAAGAAGAAATTGAAAAGGAACCTGAAAAGCAAACTAAATATACAAAGTACATTAAGGAAGATTTTATTGCTAATAAACATGGTAATGAGAGAGAACCTTGGGTACAAAAACCAATGCCTTATCCTAATAAGAAACACAAATCAAAACAAGAAGAACACTATAACAAGCTTTGTGAATGGATAAAACCTTTGTTCTTGCAAATTCCTTTAACTCGTGCTATTAAATTGCCTCCTTATGCAAAATATATGAAAGATATTGTGTTAGAGTACGTGATGGGCCTGGGCCCGTTAGTCTTAGGGTTTTCTTAGGGGTCAAGTAAGCCTTACTTGGGAGTCAAGTAAACCTCTCTATATATGGAGAGGAGATGTATCAATCTAATCAGGCAAGAATTAAGAAGGAAAACCCTTTTTCCTCTTGCCCG
Source organism: Alopecurus myosuroides (assembly GCA_028641055.1). Classification (NCBI taxonomy): domain Eukaryota; kingdom Viridiplantae; phylum Streptophyta; class Magnoliopsida; order Poales; family Poaceae; genus Alopecurus; species Alopecurus myosuroides. Next base: position 14,815,630 of record CM054059.1, read on the forward strand.
GCCGTGGGAAAGGACCCCCACGGCCGGCTCTCTCGCGCCCTCACAGCTCTCTCTCTCCCGCTCAAAGCCTAACAACCATAACATCTGGTATCATATTTCTCAGGCTCGATCATGTTCACCCCGTCGCCGCCGCTTCCTGTCGCCCTCACCCCGGAGGAGATTGCTCGAGCAATCCGCGATCTCACCACCGCCGTCCAAGGGATCTGCCTCTTCCTGTCCGGTCCCTACGGACAGCCGCAGGCCGCGCCATCAGTCGCCGCCTACGGGCCGGCGCGGCTGCCATGGCAGTCGATGTTGCTGCTGTTGTTGCCGCCACTCGACTCCAGGCTGTTGCTGCCGATGTCCGTCTCCGGGCCGATCTATATGGCGTCCTGGGCGCCGCCGCACATCTAGTCGCCACCGGCGCCACCCCAACAGTACGGCGGGCCCTCCCGCTTTGCCGGTCCTTACGCCGGTCCCGACGGTGCGACATTCCACGGGGGGTCCTCCATCGTCATAGCACCGGCACCGACCCCCGCACGGGAGCCGCCGCTGCCCTCGGCCGCGACCATGGCACCGGTCATCACGTTCCAACATGGGATGCCCTACGACGGGACTGCGACGACCTTGTTCCTAGCAGCGCCACCGCCGTCTCAGGACAATCCCATCGAACAGATCAAGTTCCAGCCGTCGCCGTCACCGCTTCCGTCTTGGATCGCTACCCACCACGTGTTGGCGGCGGTGAGGCTGCAGGCTGTTGCGCGCGGCCTCCTAGCACGTCGGCATGTGCGGGAGATGCGTGATTTACAGCTGCAGATCCTCCAAGTTGCGCTTCGTGGTGCAACGGACCTCGATCTCGTCCGCTGCGTGGGCGATCTTGGGCATGCAGTTTCCCCCATAGGCGGTGGGCATGCTATTTTTTTCCCACGGGCGGCGACCTCCAAGCCTGTGACATCGACAGTCAGCCGGCGGGGAGAAGACATGGTGTCACCGACAGGATCACACCGCGTGGCACCACTGCATTCCGCCGCCGGCCGCCGCGAGGGCTCCCTTGGTCCTGATGGTGTCCTTGGGATCCAGGGGCTGCAAACACACAAGTTCGGCGCGCAGAGGATTCTCGCCTTATCAGTCGGAGTAAAAAATAAAGAGTCGGAGTCTCATTAGGGTTAGCTTATTTCAGGTCAATACAATAGGCGGAGATGTAAAAGGCTTTTTTTTAGGCGTTAGGTTTGTGTGGGGTCAAATCGTCGTTAGGTTGCAGCTCGAGGACGAGCTGCATGTCCAGGTGGGGTGTAGTGTTAGAGTACGTGATGGGCCTGGGCCCGTTAGTCTTAGGGTTTGCTTAGGGGTCAAGTAAGCCTTACTTGGGAGTCAAGTAAACCTCTCTATATATGGAGAGGAGATGTATCAATCTAATCATGCAAGAATTAAGAAGGAAAACCCTTTTCCCTCTTGCCCGGCCGTGGGAAAGGACCCCCGCGGCCGGCTCTCTCGCGCCCTCGCAGCTGTCTCTGTCCCGCTCAAACCCTAGCAACCATAACATATTGTCTCTAACAAAAGGAAGATTCCTAATGAGGAAATTTCCACTATGCTTTCTAATTACTCTTTTGATGGCAAGGTTCCTAAGAAGCTGGGAGATCATGGTATACCAACTATTCCCTGTTCTATTAAAAATAATTATGTTAGAACTAATTTGTGTGATTTGGGAGCTGGAATTAGTGTCATGCCTTTTACTCCCTATAAAAGAGTCCTCCTAGAAAAATTAATACCAAATGAAATATCTTTGGAAATGGATGATAATTCTATTACTAATCCTGTGGGTACATGTGAGGATATTCCTGTTCAAGTTGCTAATAATTGTCTGATATTAACTGACTTTGCTGTGTTGGAAACGCCTAAAGATGATAATATGTCTATTATTCTTGGAAGACCTTTTCTTAGTACTGCAGGGGCTGTTATTGATTGCAATCAAGGAAAAGTTACTTTTAATGTTAATGATAAAGAGCACACTATTTATTTTCCCAAGAAGATTGATAAGAAATATGGTCTAAATTCAATTGAAAATATTGAGACCATCAAGAATGGAGAATTTTATTGTCCCATTCCAGTACCACCAAAAGAATATGAAATTATTATGATTGGGACTATTTCTATCAAGGTTGAGGTAACATAATTATTTAGTGATTAGCAAAGTTTTGCTTCATATGAAAAATTTTCTGGTAACAAGACTTGATCACCGTTGTTAACAAATGATTTTGAATGAAGAGGACAATGTTTTCACTATGTTTTCACCTTCCCCATTATGTTTTCACCATGTTTACTTCTGTTATCACATTGCTACTTGAGTACAATCATGTTTTCTACCATCCTTATGCATGTTTTCCTCATATTTTCACTCTGATTTCTGAGGTTATGCATGTCTTCACCATCCATACTTTTGTTTTCACCACTACCACCTTTGTTTTCTTTGGATATTCTTCCACTAGAGTGTCATAGAACCTCTATAGTGCTGGTTTTGGTTTTGTTTTCCACCTTTTCACTTTCGTTTTCCAGCGATATTATTATTTATTAAAATTCTGAAAAGTACGAAAAATAAAGTTTCTTGAAAAATTCCAGAAAAATCATAATAACTATTTAGGTAAAAAATGAGGCAGAGAGCCACCTGGGAGGCCCCAGGGGGACCCACCAGTCAGGCACACCATGGGGTGGCGCGGCCAGCCACCTGCTGGCGCCAGCACATGGTATGGGCCCCTGCCCCCCACTAACTCTTTCGCCGCCAAGGTCTTCTCTCTCATCTCCCAAATTGAAAACATTTCCTGGAACCCGTGTTCTTGCTGTTCTCCCTCTGGATTTTCTATCTCCTTCTTCATCCCATCATTTGTGCTGAGATTTGGTGTGTTTGATCTCCGGTATGTGACTCCTTCGATGATCCAAGTAGAATTTTGTTTAGTGAAGTATTTCTTGAGTATTTTGGTACTATAGGTGACAGCTTATGTGAGTTTGCATGCTTGGTTTGAGTATAAATAATGTATTCTTGATGCATTCTTAGCTCTCATATAAGTCCCTATGGTAGTTTCCACCTTATAGTTGCTTGAAATTAATTTTTGTAATGATTGTTGAAAAATTTCAGAGATGGAGCACAATGTTTATCAACTAAACCAGCATAAGTTGGAGTTGCATGAGGTCATGCCCATGCACCATGAAGAGAGAGTGTTCCCATCAATTTATCGGTGTCAGGAATTTATGCGGATTACAGGAATTTTGCAGGATTTATACACTCTTGTGCATAATGCAGGCTTGGACCGTTTTATTGAGGATGAACCTATCCAACATGTGAAACTAACTATGTCTGTGGTGCATGATTTTTGTTTTAAATGGTCCTCAACTAACCCAATGGTCCACTATAAAATTTACAATAAAGCTGTGAGCCCGCCTTTGAGTGATTTTTGTGCAGCTATTAAGGTACCAGAGTGGGGTTCTTGTGAGAAGATAAGTGGGCAGCCTAAACCACTGCTGGAGTTATATGAAGAGATTTGCCAAGGCAGAAGCTTCATAGGGGAGAGTGGTAAAATTCGAGAAATTCAACTCCCTGACATTCGATACTTTGCCTATTTTATTTCTAAATGTGTGTTAGCTAGAAAAACTGCCAACAAGCTACCTGTCTATGATTTGGCGTCTATTGCAGCTGCCTTAAGATGTGATAGGTCTTATAACTTTGGATCTTTAATTTCTTACCGTCTCTCGCTTAACCGTGAGAAGGGTGGAGTTTGTGGAGGTCTTATTGCCTCGCGCTTGCTAGCTTTGCATGGTTTGGAGCCACATCCTCTAGACGTGCAGTTTCCTATAGAGAGGCTTGATCTTATTTCCAAGGTTCAACATAAGTTTCTTTCTACCCATGCTCACTTGCACAACTTATGTTTTGAAATAACTTTCTCCAAACAATCCAGGTGGAGAGTTACTAAAACTGTTAGGAAAGTACTTTTGCCTGCACCTCTTTTGTTTAATCTTAATAATAGGCAAAAAATGGACGCTTTCTGAGAGTGACATGGACACATACCTAGAGCATCACCCCCAGCAAGGGGAGGATGCCGGAGAAGGGGACAATAGTGATTTCGTCCTGCCCTACGACGCCACGGGAATTCCATATCAGCACCCCGGTTATGACTGTGCGCCCGCTGCATCATCTTCCTCTTATGCGCCCGAGTACGACCATGCGAGGGATGACCCACCACAGTGGGGATACTTCACGCACCATGATTAGTCTCCACTTAGGCCAAAAAGCCTAAACTTGGAGTGAGGTATACCGACATGACACTCATTTATATATCATGTTCTGTGGGTTCTTTGTATATCCATGTTTTCTTTTCTTTCACTTATTTTCATTTCTTTCTCTTCTTTTTGTTTCTTTCGCTTGTTTTCGTTTATTTTGTTTTTATTATTTTGTTCTTCCTTTCCAAAACACAAAAAGACCAAAAATATTTTTGTGTTTCTCTCTATTTGTTTCTTTAGTTGGTCTGCTTTATCCTTTAGTTGCAGTTTAATATTCAGGAACCCTAAAATATTTTGTTTTGTTTGTTTGCTTGCTTTCTTTTGTTCTTGTTTCATTTCAAAAAAACCCAAAAAGATTTTGCTTTGTTTGCCTGTTCTCTTTTGCTCGTGCTTTAATTGAAAAAACGCAAAAATATTTGTTGTTCTTCTTTTGTTTTGTAAAGTTTGCTGCAGAGTTTAACAGTCGTCCGTGACTCCATTGGAGCTTGGTTTTCATTATATATTATTCGAGCCACAAGTGAAGAGAAATAATGACGATCTATGACAATTCAAGTTGTGGTGAGAGGCTGGTATGAACTCTATTTGCTTTCATTTTTGTACATATATCTATCCATGTGAGCATGCTTAGTTTCTTCGTATAAGATATATGTGATTTAATGGCTGCTTAATAGTTCATGTTCTCTCTTGTTTTGTTCCAATTTATTAATAATAAATGACATGTCGTATAAATATTTGTTCACATTGTTCTATTCGTAGAAGGGTATGACATTGTGGTAGCCTCCTCTGACTGTTTCATTTGAATCGACTTGGCACATGCTCACGCATGCTAAGAATGAAAACAAAAAGTCAATAAGCCTCGATGATTTATTTTGCCTCAGAGTTCTAGTATCAGTTTTATGCCTCAGTTAATTTTACTTTATCGCAAACATGATTATGATAGTTGTTGCTCTCTTGATTGTCGCTCCATGTCTATTACTAGCCTTCACCTATATTGAGTATGAGCTCTACTCGTGCATCTAACTCCAAAAACCAAAGTTTACCAAATGTGTCCACCATACCTACCTATATGTGGTATTTAACTGCCACTCCAAGTAAATTGCTCATGTGCTACCTTTAGAACTTTCTAAAAGTTATTCATGTTTTGTGCCCCTGTTTTAGCTCATGAGGACGTAAATAGAGAATCTTTATCTCACTTGTTGATTGGATTTCACACCCTGGACTAGTGGCTTCATCCGCTTATCCAATTGATAGAAGAGCTGGCAGCGGGGTGCCCAGCCCCAAATTAATGCAAACAAATTCTCTTCACTCTTGTTGCCCCTGATTTATCACTCAAAGAATAATTGTGTAAACAAAAGAGAAAGAGGGATGACCTTCTACCCAGATGCGTCCTTCACATGGGAGCCACTCTTGTGAAATCCAGTTGTCTTGTGACGTACTGTATTTTCTGTTTACCATTCGTTGACATAAGCATACACCTCTCTTAAAAATGTTTTCAATACCTCTGTTTAATAAAATAAAAGCTCTAGCACATGAGTGATCCCTGCTTCCCTCCTCGAAGGGCCTTTCTTTTAATTTTATGTTGAGTTTCCACCATATTCTTTGAGCACTTTCTTGAGAGCATAATTGTCATTCTTAGTGTGATGTGTTTGTCCCAAAGCACGGTTGATTGTGGTATAATTTTTCTACTTGTATCTTTGATATCTTTACTTCTAGTCTTCCCTTGAACTTCAGAGGTTCCCTGTCATTTATGGTTTGCCCCACACATAAGGGCAAGCGACATACCACTTTATCAGATCCTATTATGAATATTACAATCTTGCAAATAGTTATGCTTCATGTTGTTTATTATTAATATGTTGTTATCTCTTCATGGTTTGCATACCTATTAAGTGACAGTATCTTGCATGTATCTTATCATGAGCATAATTAAGTATTTGATCATACATTGAGTATATTTACATCATCTGAAACAAATGTGTTCATAAAAGTCTTTTATCGCACTTAGTTGTCACTGAATTGCTTGAGGACAAGCAATAAGCTCAGCTTGGGGGAAGTTGATACGTCGAAAGGGCATCTCCTTTTACGAACACTTTTCTTATTGTTTTCCTCTAAACTTGTGTGTTTTGAATGCAACTAACACGTACTAACGTTGTTTTCAGCAAAATTATCTTGGTGTCTCGTTTTTGTGTAGAAAAATAAACTTTCGGGAAATTGCCCAGAAAAGACCCCATTGGTCTTAAAACACCGGAGGAAACCGGGAGCCAGAAGGGGGCCAGGAGAGGAGCCAGAGGGGGGCACACCACCCCCTGGCGCCCCCTAGGCCGCGCCACCTGGTGGTGTGGGCCACCCAGAGACCCCCTCGGGCCCCCCTTTCGACTATATATTGCCTTCAACCCTAAAACCCGAGAGGGTTCGATCGTTTTCCAGAAATAAGTCCGTAGCTCCGCCGCCATCGCGAATCCTTTTTCGGGGTTTAGAAACTCCGTTCTGGCACCCTGACGGGACGGGGAATCGGAGGAGATCATCGCCATCATCATCACCAACGCCTCTCCATCGACCATCCATGTTTCCCCCATCCATGTGTGAGTAATTCCCCCGCTGTAGGCTGAAGGGGGTGGTAGGGATTGGATGAGATTGTTCATGTAATAATGACGTGTTGTTAGAGCATAGTGCCTAGTATCCTCTATTCGTGCTATTGACATTGTTGCAACTTGTTATGATTAATGCTTGTCACTTTGGGCCCGAGTGCCATGATTTTAGATCTGAACATGTTATTGAATCACGATGATAATTATTGTTTCTTGATCATACCCGCAAGTTGTTTACACATATCGTTGTCCAGAACCCGAGGCCCCGAAGTGACAGAAATTAGGACAACCGGAGGGGATGGCTGTGATGTGAGGATCACATGTGTTCACGGAGTGTTAATGCTTTGCTCTGGTGTTCTATTAAAAACAATACCTTAATTACCAGTAGTTCCCTTGAGTCCCCGCTGAAAACGGGCTGGTAGGATAAAAGATGTTGTGCAAGTTCTCATTGCGAGCACGTACGACTATTTACGGAACACGTGCGTATGGTTACTTAGTGTTGGGATGTTTTATCTTTTTTATCTGCAATGCGCATGTCTTGATTATTATATGAACTATCTTATCCATGCAACGCCCATTCATCTATCCCTATGCCTACAGTATTTCATCCCGCTGTTTATTTCAAACACTACTACTGTTTTCATTCCACTGCTGCTATTATTTCACTATTGCTGCTACTATAAAACTGTTACTACTTACAAACCACTACGAACAAGTCCACTTTCAGGTGCAGGTGAATTGACAACTCACTTTTTAAGGCTCAAAAATATTCTTTGGCTCCCCTTGTGTCGAATCAATAAATTTGGGTTTTACTTCCCTCGAAGACTGTTGTGATCCCCTATACTTGTGGGTCATAAGTTACTGAAAGTCCATGGTGCCCCATATGTGGTTTTGGTAATTAATGACAATTCAAGGATTTATATGAATAATGGTCATGGTTTGATTGAGATTATTGCTAGTGTGTCTTGAAGAAAAGTATTAGGTTATCCTTCATGGTTATCTTCAAGACATCATCATTTGAAGTGAGAAGAAAAGATACAAGGTTGATTAAGCTAGTGATCAACACACAAAGCTACAAGATGTACCAAGTGGGATTGTGTATCTCATGCTATGGTGAGCAATTGTCAATATAGTTTTGTGATCTAACCCATATATCTGTGTGTGTGGCATCTCTATGTGTAGTTAGGTATCTTTCCATGGGCATGAACAAAAAGGAAGATTTCATATAGCCCATGGTCTATGTCATCGTCAAGCGGTGTTCGTCACCTAGCTTGACATGGAAGCTAAAGTGAAGCATCTAGAAGAAATCCTATGCTTGATTCTTGCCACCCTTTTTGGAGTTTGTGGCCTCGTGAAGATTTTCCATTAAGGGTCTCTCCCATAATGGTGTATGGGGGATCTATCCTCTCCCATAGTGGTGTATGGGGGAGCAACTTGCAAGTCTTCATCAAGCGGAGCATGTGCTAGCAAGCACGATCAAGAAAGAAGATCCAACTTGAGAGTGAAGATCGTCATCATCTAGCTCAATTGGATTGCGCAAGGCAAAGGTATGACTTAGATAAGGTTTCTATTTTACCGGTCTCATTATGCTAGTTGGGAGACCGGATTATAGGATAGATAACCGTACTATCAAGAGGGGCTCTTGAAAGCATATCTTGATCGTATCTATCGTAGAGAGCTCAAACCTTTGTATACTTGGCATCATCCTTATTGGTTCTTATTTGGTTTTTCTCCATGTAAGGTTTTAGAGCTTTTCATGTTCTTCATGTCAAGCTCAAGTTCATCAAAAATGGATTTCGTATGAAAAACTTATCGCATTTTTGTTGTTGGAGGTTTCTACCGGTTGTCCTTTATTGATAGGCCAAACCTTTCATCATTTGGTTTTATACTACAATTTTGTACTATGATGTTTATCTTCATATTCTTATAGTTCTCGTCGTTGAGATTTCAACGAGCCCAACAACATCGAAAACGGAGTCCGGATGCAAAACGTACGACCGTTTTCATATCGGGTGTTCTGCAGTTTTTTCCAGCACCAGAGGTTCCGCTGCTGGCTCCGCTGGAAACCCTTTCGGGATGATGTTGGCGGAACCTCCAGTGAAACCACCGGAGGTTCCGATGCCTGGGGCAGTTTTCCATCCCTTTTGGTGTTCTAACTCATCCGGGGGGCGGAGGTTCCGGTGGTTTCACCGGAGGTTCCGCCCCTGCGTGATTTGGCCTCCAACGGTTGGATATTTGGGTGAACTATTTAAGGGGCCTTCTTCCCCAATGGTTCCCTAACCTTTTGGGCAAGTTTGACCTCCATTTTGGCCCCAAAAGCTTGCGATCTCTCAATCTCTCCAATGATCTTGCTTCCACTTGAGGGAAAAGAGAGAGGAGATCTAGATCTACCACTTCACCAATCAATCCCTCCTCTTTGTGAGGGGAACCTATTGGATCTAGATCTAGGGATTCATTTGTTGTTTTACTTTTTCTTCCTCCTTCCTCCCTCCATAGCATTAGTTGCTTTGGTGGGATTTGGGAGAGAAGTTCTTGACCACTTTGTGTGTTCTTGCCATTGCATTAGGTGCATCGGTTTGAGTTCCCCACGAGATTCGTGAAAGAGAAGTTCGTGAGCTTGTTACTCTTGGGTGCTTGGACACCGGAGAGATTGTTTCTCCTGGGTGTATTGAGCACCCTAGACGGTTAGTGCTTGGGGCTTCCACCTTGTTGCAAGAAGCTTCGTTGAGAGCCTCCAATTGAGTTGTGGAGATAGCCTCAACCCTGTGTAAGGTTTGGTCAACGCCTTCAAGTCGACCTCATAGTGGAAACGAGCATCTCCCTCACCGGAGAAGCTCAAGGAGAATAAGGTGTGCACATCCGTGCTATTGAGGAGCGCCTAGGTGGCTCCCCACCTCTCCAACGAAGACGTACTTCCCTTGGGATGGAACTTCGGTAATCACACCGGTGTCTCCTTGTGCTTCGGTTATTTCTATACTCTAGCTCGTTACTTATGCATTTACCTTTGTGATAGCCATCGTGCTTGAAGTCATCTATCTTGCTATCTCATAGTTGTATATCATGCCTAGCATAAGTTGTTGGTGCACATAGGTAAACCTAGCTGCATAGGTTTTGTGCTTGATAGACCGTAATTATTTTAAAGCGCCTATTCACCCCCCCTCTAGGCGGCATCCTTATACTTTCAGTTGCCTCCATTACTACGAGAAACACCTTGCCCGTGTCCCTGCCCCCTTCTTGCACCTTGTCCCTCTCCATTACATCGGCCGCCGCAAGAAGTCGCCATCGCAAGGACGAGATGCAATGGATGGAAAGGTTTCACATCAAACCCTATACACGCACGAGACCGAGGCGAGATAGGTATTATGCACCCGTGTTGGCCCGCACACCAAGTTTTTTTCTATACCGGCTCATATAAATATTCAACACGATCCACGTGGCCCATGCAAAACCTGTCAGGCTTTGCTCCGTTTTCTTAGACTTGAAGGGGATTGACACGTATTATCGTGGATTAAATCCCACATAAGTCCAATTTGCCTCCAATACTCTCCAATCCACTTGCGGTGGGATGTAACCGAACAAAGCCTCAGAGTTCATCCTCCCGTTGGATTTCAAACTTGACCTATAGTAAGATTTATGCATATACTAAAACATGTTTAGATACATCTATAGTTAGACAAAAGAAACTAAAGTATTTTGGAAAGGAGGGAGTACTTAGTGTTGAACCACTAATGTATCAGTTGCATGATGTAACCCCCACGTCCCTAGTCTTCAGGATAGCAGGCACCCACGGACGCATGCATGCCATCGTGTGCGCTCGACCGCTAGGGTCTCTCTTTGACTCGGCTATATGTACTATGTGATGTAACCTGTCAACATATGCTAATACACAGAGATCCATAATACAGTTTGGTACCAGAGCCAATTTTTTTGGCTATGGCAGACACAGCGGCCGCAGCTGCCGCCGCCGGCACCACGCCAGCCCGATCCGAGGACGCCCTCGCCGCATCTGCCTCCCTTTTCACCGGCACCATGCCGGTCGCGCCCGCGCAACCGACCGCGACCTTCTTCAACGCCGCCGCATCGGCATCGACCGTCGCCTCGTCATCGACCGCGGCCGTCTTCAGCCGCCTCTCGAGCGCCGGCACCATGCCGGCGTCGTTCCCGGCCTTCCTCGGCGCCCTCTCATCGGCAGCCGCCTGCACCAGTCCGGTCACCAACGCGGCAGCCTTAGGTACTTTTGGCTTTGGCTCCCAACCCTATCCCGTGTCCATGCCCACGTTTCCTAGGTCTCACTTTCCAGCCATTGCCAATTCCTCCGCCACGCCCTACTATCACCCCGGTCCCTCCATCTTTGATATTCACATCGAGGACCGGATCAAGTTCAAGGTGGATTCCACGGGCCAAAATTACTCTAAGTGGAGACTACTAATGCTTTTTCTTCTCCACCAACACAACGCCTGCCACCACATCGAGGATCCCGAGCCCCACTTCGATGACGATTTCTGGCGCAAGGAGGACATCCAAATCATGCTTTGGATGTGCGGCACTCTCTCCGACGACCTCATCAACGCCGTCATGTCCATTGACTGCACGGCGTACACGGCGTGGACGCGTTTACACAACTTCTTCCTCGACAACCAATCCTCCCGAGCCATGTACTCGGGAAGGCTTACCGGAACACGCCGCGCGACGACATGCCCATCGCCGCCTACTGCGACAAGCTCAAGTCTCTCGCCGACGCCCTCGCCGACATCAACGCGCCTATCTCCGACCGCGACCTCACCCTGCAGATGCTTGCCGGACTCGGCAAGAAGTTCGAGTTGCACGGCGCCATTATCGAGAACATCGAGCATCTCCCCTCCTTCATGGAGGCGAGATCCAAACTTCAGCTCGCCGAACTCGCCCTCGACGAGCAGGACGCAACTGCCGCCGCTCAGGCCCTGGCGATCCACGGAGATCGCGGCGCCTCCTCCTCGCTGAGCGCCCACCCGCACCCAGCCGGTGGCCCACCTTCCAATGGCCCGAACGGGTGTGGCGGCCAGCAGCCCAACCAGGGAGGCGCGGCAACCGAGGCCGCGGACGTGGCCGCGGTGACCATGGCGGGCGCGGCCAACAACAACAACAAATCCAGGGCGGTGACCAGCAGTCGTGGCTGGGCTACTTCGCCCCCATGGGGGCGCCTTTTCCCCAGATCAACCACCGGTAGCCTTGGATCCCTCCCAACACTGGGAGCGTGCTCGGCGCCAACACCGGCAATCAGGCGCGCGCCTACCAGGTCCAGCATGCCGGGCCTCCTGCTCCACCGTACCCTAGCCCCGCTGCTCCATACTTTCGGCCCGCTGCCGTCATGGGATCATCATGCAATGATCCAGACCGCGCCAAGCTACCAGCCCGTCCAGTACACGCCTGCCACCTACCAACCAGAGTGGCACATGGATTCCGGTGCATCCTCCCACGTCACCGGCACCTCAGGTATCTTGACCTCGACCCGTTCCCCTCTAAACATCGATTCCAAGCATATAGTTGTTGGCAATGGCTCTCGCTTACCCGTATTAGCCACGGGATCCACCACTCTTTCTCCCACCTCTTTCCAATTATACAATGTCCTCCATTCACCGTCACTTACTCATAATTTGATCTCCACTAGACAATTTACCCACGTCAATTCTGTTTCCGTAGAATTTGACCCATTTGGTTTTTCCGTTAAGGACCTCACCACTCGTAGTATTCTTCATCGCTCGAATAGCTCCAGCGCGCTATACCTCTTCTACGGCTCGTCTCCACCTTCAACGGCACTCACCATCACCACAGGCAATTTGTGGCACCGCCGGCTAGGGCACCCTAGCAATTTGTCCACCAACCTTTACCCTTCAATTTCCTTTCAACATTGTAATAATGCCACTCGGCCGTCTCAATTGTGTGAGGCATGCCAATTAGGGAAGCAACCTAGACTACCTTTTCCATGTTCTAGTTCATTTACAACAACCCCTTTTCTGTTAATTCATTGTGATCTCTGGAAATCACCAATTATAAATTGTTCTGGCAATAAATACTACCTTGTTGTTCTTGACGATTTCTCAAATTTTTCTTGGACATTTCCTCTACGTGACAAATCAGACACTTGCACTGCTCTTCAACGATTTTTCACATTTGTTCTTACACAATTTAACACACCAATTAAATGCATGAAAGTGATAATGGCGGAGAATTCCTCAACACCTCCATTCACACATTCTTTTCAGACCGAGGTGTTCTGTTTAGTCTCTCATGCCCTCACACATCCCCCCAAAATGGTAAAGCTGAACGAATGCTTCGCACCACCAACGATATCATCCGCACTTTGCTTATTCAAGCACATCTTCCAACGGAATTTTGGGTAGAAGCACTACATACGGCCACCCATCTTCTCAACCTTAGGCCGTCTCGTGTCATTCAGAACAACACTCCCCATTTTCTCCTTCATGGAATACACTCCTCATATGATCACTTACGCGTTTTCGGTTGTCTATGCTACCCGAACTTATACGCCACTACCACACATGAACTCATGCCACGATCTACCACCTTTGTATTCCTCGGATATCCTCGAGAGCACAAAGGCTATCATTGCCTTGACCTCAAAACCAGACGTGTAATTATTTCTAGGCATCTTCATTTTGACGAAACCCAATTTCCGTACTTTCCAGCAGGCCAACCCACAGCTCTTCCGACCAGAGACGATCCCAACCACCCAGCACACGCTTTCCGCACCAGGCCTACATTCCCCCTGCCAGATACGATGTCCGCCACTTCCGCACCTACACGTGGCGGCCAACCCAGCATGCCCACCTATCCACCGAACCCGCACGCGTCTCCCGGGCCCACACAATCCCCCTATCCTGCCGCGCATTCCCCTACCACCCCGACCCCTTTTTCCTCGCCTGCCGCGCCCAGCTCGCAGGAATCATCCTTGTGCTTCACGCCACCAACCACCGGGTCCACACGGGAACACCATGCACCCACTCCCATCACGCCACCTGTCCAGCATCTGCCTACCAAGGCTATTCCCGTACAAGCCCCCACAAATCCACACCGAATGAAAACACGTTCCAAATCCGGATTTGCCATGCCCAAATTAAATTTTGATCTCTCTGCCACCACCACCGATACCTCTATATCACCAATACCTTCCACCTACCGTTCCGCCCTCAAAAATTCACATTGGCACAACGCTATGCTTGAAGAATATGATGCTTTAATTCGGAACGAAACTTGGTCTTTGGTGCCTTTGCCTGCAGGTGTCAACGTGGTTACAGGAAAGTGGATTTATCGCCACAAATTTCATCCAGATGGCTCTCTCTCTCGGTACAAGGCACGGTGGGTCGTTCGTGGCTTCACGCAAAAACCCGGAGTGGATTACACTGAAACTTTTAGTCCTTTCGTCAAACCAGCCACCATCCGAGTCGTGCTCAGCATAGCCACCTCTAACTCGTGGCCCATTCACCAACTCGATGTGATAAATGCTTTCCTCCATGGTGATCTCCATGAAACGGTATATTGTCAACAACCCTCTGGTTTTGTTGATCCACAACTCCCTAACCACGTTTGTCTTCTTCGAAAGTCCCTTTATGGCCTTAAGAAAGCCCCTAGGACTTGGTTTTACCGTTTCACCAATTTTATTATCTCCCTTGGCTTTGTTGTCTCCAAGTGTGACAACTCCCTTTTTATTTTACACTGTGGACACTCCATTGCTTACCTACTACTATACGTCGATGCCATTATCCTAACTGCCAACTCCACCTCTCTTTTGTCATCCACCATCCACTCTCTCCACAACGAATTCGCCATGAGTGACCTTGGTGACATCCAGCACTTATTGGGTGTTAATGTCCACTGTACCAATTCTGGTTTGTTCCTTTCTCAGCAACAATACACCCTAGAGCTTATCGATCGCGCCAATATGCTGAATTGCAACCCCATTGCCACCCCTATCGATGCTCGTTGCAAACTTTTGGCCTCCAATGGTAGTCCCGCCATCGATCCATCCCTATACCGAAGCCTTGTAGGAGCACTTAAGTACCTCACCTTGACGAGGCCTGACATCGCCTATGCCGTGCAACAGGCGTGTCTCTTCATGCACGCACCGCGGGACACACATTTTCAGCTCGTCAAAAGGATATTGCGGTATCTCAAGGATACGTCCCACCTCGGGCTGCAACTGCATCGGGACTTCTCGCGCGAGCTCATCGCTTACTCCGACGTGGATTGGGTCGGGTGCCCCGACACTCGCCGATCCACGTCAGGCTTCCGCGTCTTCCTCGGCAACAACTTGATCGCCTGGTCCTCCAAGAGACAGCACACCGTCTCCCGCTCGAGTTCCGATGCTGAGTACAGGGCAGTCTCCAACTGCGTTGCCGAATCGTGTTGGCTACGCCAACTTCTACTCGAGCTTCATCAGCCCAAGCCTCGAGCCACCGTCGTGTACTACGACAACGTCAGCGTGGTCTACCTCTCTAGCAACCCCGTACAACACCAGAGGACCGAGCACGTCGAGATCGACTTGCACTTCGTCCGTGACCGTGTTGCTCTCAGAGAAGCCCGTGTTCTTCATGTACCAACGAGCTCTCAGTTCGCCTACATCTTCACTAAGGGGTTACCAACATGTGTTTTTCAGGACTTTAGAACTAGTCTGAACATCCTAGCCAGTGTAGTTCCGACTAGGGGGTGTGTGGGTGTTGAACCACTGATGTATCCGTTGCATGATGTAACCCCACGTCCCTAGTCTTCAGGATAGCAGGCACCCACGCATGCATGCATGCCAACGTCTGCGCTCGACCGCTAGGGTCTCTCTCCGACTCGGCTATATGTACTCTGTGATGTAACCTGTCAACATATGCTAATACATAGAGATCCATAATACAGTTCTTAGGTTGTAGCTTTTTTCCCTATTTTCTGCTAGAACCTTTGTTTAAGAAACCGTGTTTATTTATTTATATATATAAATGGAGCCGGGCCCCGGCGGGGTGTGTGTGCCCCCGATTAATCTAAAAATAATCTACAAAGGTGCGCAGCACCGGCCTGTGTACAGTGCCCACTGCTCTGAGCTTTTCTTTCCTAATCCCGAATTAATGATGTCGCCGTCGCCGGTCGCCACAGCTTGGAGCTACACCCGGCTGACCGACGGCGACAACGATAACCACACGTCATCTCTTCCGCTTCATCGCCAGTGACCACGAAGGGGCGACGTATGGGCCACACGACCTCTGCCGTTGTAGCCTATCGGCTATCGCTAGCCTACATGTTCAACAACCAAAGTGAAGCCAACACCCGTACCACGACACGAGCCCAAACCCAGGCATCTCTCCTTTTTCACACATAAAATAAAATCAAACCAGAAACGAGCGGTCAGTGGTTCCGTGCGTGGCGTGTTCACGGGCTCCCTTTGTCCCCTCTCGCATACGCGGCCGCAGCAAGAAAACAAAAGATATAAACAAACCACGGGCAATGCCCAACTAACATGCGCCACACACGCCCGGCTCCATTGCAGGTCCCTGATTTTTTATAACAGTTTAGGCCCCGAAGGACCTGGAAGCTAATCTACATTCTAGGCCAAGAATTTATCCACTTTTAATCTACATCCTGGATCTTTCACATTAATTGTCTCCTCAGTAATCAACACCAACACAGAAAACAAAGCAGTACTCATCTAACTATTGGATGACATTAATTTTAATGTAGCTTGCATTGGTTGTTCATATATCTAAGTATTAATATTAAATGACTTGCTAATTTGTCTTAAAACACGTAGATTAAAAGCGGACGGAGGGAGCAGCGGGCACAGATTACAAAGAGACCCCTACAGGGGGGTAATTACAAGGAGGGCCTAACATTTTACAAGCCGAACCCTAAAAATAAGGTGGAAAACGCGATCAAGTCCTAGGGGCGAGCCTCCGCCGCATCTTGAGGATCTCAAAGCACGGACATCTGCGCCGTCACCGGGAAACAAGCCACTTGGGGCTGCACCAATGATGGAACCCATACGGAGATCAGAGTTGATCCTCCCAAAGAGGTAGAAAGGCTAATGAAGAACCACAGGCAATGCCCAAGCAACATACGCCACACACGTATCGGAGTGATTGCGACCAGTACCCCTAGGGTTCTTTTTCCTCGCGTCTGGCGACAGGTCGGCGAGTTTCCGAGTTCTCTTCGCTTCCGGTGACCTTCGGGCCTGATCGGTGCTGATCGGGTGCTTGTTCCTAATCGGAGTGGAACACGTCCCCTGGGGGAAGGTCCGTGCCTTTAAACTTCCCGTGGTGTCGACCACGACGGGAGTCTGTGTTTCAATCTAGGTTTCCGGGAAACCATGTCGGATCTCAAGTCGTCTACGTCGGGAGCAGCGATCAACGATCGGCCAAAACCAGTGACAGGTGATGGAGGATCCGAGGGCGTGGCCAGCTCTAAGATCCCTCGGGGAGAGGGCATCAATTCCCTATTCGATCGGTTGGAGATAGGAGAGGATGAGTTTGATGATCTAATGATTGAAGATATTGACGTGAATATAACAGAAAATACCAGGTGGTTGGCGTTTGCGAGAGTGCATTGCGACAAGGGGTTTAGCCATGATGCTTTTGATCTTCAGATGCGCGCAGCATGGAACCCGGCGAAGGAGCTCTCAATTCGGCCAGTGGGCTCTAAAAGATTTGTGATCCAATGTTTTTGCCTTGGAGATTGGGAGAAGATCATGGAGAAAGGTCCCTGGTGGTTTCGTGATTGGGCAGTGGTTATCGCACCGTATGACGGTTTCTCTGACCCGGAGGAAATTGAGCTGGAGTTCATCCCAATGTCTATTCAAATCCACAAAATTCCAGAAGCCTTCAGGAATGAATCTGTGGTAACACAGATGGTTAGACGCCAAGTGGGCGAGGTTCTCAGCGTGGAGATGAAGCCCCCGTGTGTATTCAGGAGAGACTTTGTCCGGGTTAGGATTAACCAGGACGTACGTAAACCCCTCGCTCGATTTGTTTCTGTATCTATGGGGGGCAAAAGGATCAATTTTTATGGTTAAATTCGAAAAGCTGGGTATGTTCTGCATCGCTTGTGGCATGCTTGGCCCTAACTACAAGGAGTGTGGGATCGGAATTTTTGAGGAGAAGGAGCTAAAGTACGGAGACTGGTTACATGCCTATCCGAATCGTGCTCGTGGTCTTGGTATGGGACGTGGTGGTCTGCGAGGGGGATTCTCAGGTTCGGCTATCGGAGGGAGGGGAGTGGATGCTGTCACCCCCATCAATCGAAATGGCCCGTATGTAGACTGGCGTCGACATCCAGAGCGTAAGACCATGGGAGATGATGATAAGCTATTAGATACAGGTACGAGCCCGGTGAAGATTATTGACCAAGACATGTCTGAAGAAGAGAGAAACGCTAGGAAAAGGCTGAATTTCGAGAACCCATCATCAGCACCCAATAAACAGCTAGTTATGGTTAATGAGATGATAGTGGATGGGGCTCCCCTAGGGCCCGTGGAAAAGGGAAATGACATTGTGGTTAATGAGAAGAAGAGATACAAGAGGGAAGATGGTACCTCGGTTTCCAGCAAGTCTAATGGATCGGCGGCATCCCGAGAGGATGACCGCCGGGCGCAATGAAAATCTTAAGCTGGAATTGCCGGGGGTTGGGAAAATCCTCGGCAATTCATGTGCTCCTGGTTATTCTGGGACGGGTAAAACCAGATGTTCTTTTTCTGTCCGAGACACATCTGAGTAAAGCTAGGGCGAAATCATTGAGAGTTCGATTAATGTTCGACCATATGATCATGTCAGAAAGTGATGGTAGGAGTGGTGGTCTGTTGATGCTTTGGAGGAATGATTTGAATGTCACGTCCTCTGTTGTGCATAACAATTACTTGGACATCCGCATTGATGAACACTGTGCTACGGGATGGCGTATTACAGGTATCTACGGTGAGCCAAGTTCTCAAAGGAAGTTTAAAACATGGGAGTACATAAGGGATGTCAACTCGATGAGTGCTCTTCCATGGATCTTAATGGGTGATTTTAATGAAATTTTATGGGCTTCTGAAAAGGAGGGTGGAAACTTGAGACCCCAGGGCTGTATGCAACTTTTCAGAGATACACTTCATGACTGCAATTTGGATGATATGGGTTTTATTGGTGATTTCTTCACTTGGAGGCGGGGTCGGATAAGGGAACGTTTGGACCGTGCTGTTTGCTCTCAAGAGTGGTCGTCCCGGTTCCCAATGGCAAGCTTAGTCCATGAGGTCTTCTCTAAATCAGACCATAGGCCTATTACTGTTGATACAAATTATCTAGAAAATGTAAATGTTGTGAGAGCTCCTGAGACCCGAAAGTTCGAAGCCCAGTGGCTTCTGGAGGAGGCCTTCAACGATATCGTGGGATCGGCATGGGCCACGGCCCTGCAGATACAAAAGGGGGACTTCGCTTCAAAACTTCGCGCGGTCCACTCTGCTCTTCATGCATGGGATCGGGAGTCCCTTCAACTCCCCCGCATCCGCCTCGCTGAGCTCCAAAAGGAGCTAAACGTGATTATGGAAGGGCCATTATCCGATGATGCCACGGCCAGGCAACAGGAGATCCAGTTGAAGATTGAAAATATCCATGAGCAAGAAGAGGTTATGTGGGTTCAACGCAGTAGGGCCAACTGGATGAAATACGGGGATAGAAATACTAATTTCTTCCACCGCTTCGTGTCGGCTAGGAAGAAGAAAAACTTGATCAAACACTTGAAGGATGATAATGATGAGTGGCTGGAGGACCCCTCTGTGGTTTCGGAGCATATTGCAAAATATTTTAAGGGGTTGTTTTCTTCGGAGGTTGATCAACCCGACCCTTCAGTGATCGTTAAGATCAAACCATGTGTTACACCTGAAATGAATGAGGTTTTGTGCGCGGAGTACTCGCGGGAGGAGGTCAAAACATCGGTCTTTAATATTGGGGACCTCAAGGCATCTAGGCCCGATGGCCTCCATGCGATATTTTTCAAAAAATACTGGGACCTCATTGGAGATGATCTGACTGATTCTGTTCTTGATGCCCTTAATACAAGGAAGATCCCCGAGGGATGGAACGAGACCACCATTGTTCTTATTCCGAAAACAGACTCTCCAGAAAAGGTAACACAGTTCAGACCAATTAGTCTATGCAATGTCATTTACAAAGTTATATCTAAAGTGCTGGCTGCTAGACTAAAAACTATTCTTCCTGAAATTATTTCCCCCACGCAAAGTGCGTTCGTTCTGGGACGTCTTATTACTGACAATTTTTTGGTTGCATATGAGTCTTATCATACTATCAAGAAGAAATCTTCGGGGAAATTTGGATACTGTGCGATAAAGCTGGACATGCATAAAGCATATGACCGTGTGGAGTGGTGCTTTCTACGAGGGGTGTTGGAAAAATTGGGTTTCAATCAAAATTAGATTTCTCTTATTATGGAATGCGTGAGTTCGGTTAATTATAAAATCAGAATCAATGGTGGCTATACGGAGGTATTTTCCCCTACGAGGGGTCTTCGTCAAGGTGATCCCATCTCTCCATACTTGTTTCTCCTTTGCGCAGAAGGATTAACTAGTTTTCTCAAACACGAGGAGGATCTCGGTAATCTAATTGGAGTCAAAGTGTGCCGCAATGCACCAGCTATTTCTCATTTGCTTTTCGCGGATGATTCCTTAATTCTTATGAGGGCTGATCTTACTAATGCAAACACTCTTAAGAGGATCCTTCAAGATTATTGCCATTCTTCGGGGCAGCTGGTAAGCGAGGATAAATCTAGCATATTTTTCAGCCCGTGCACGGACGTGAAAACAAGGGAAGTGGTGTGTACTGAGTTGAATATTCTCACCGAGTCTATTACTGATAAATATCTGGGGCTACCACCGATTGTGGGGGTTGATCGAACCGATTGTTTTATGCATCTTGTTGATAGAGTGTGCTCAAGATTAAGGGGGTACAAAGGGAAGATGCTCTCATATGGTGGAAAAGAGGTTCTATTGAAAGCAGTCGCGCAGGCCATCCCAGCGTATGCAATGTCTGTCTTTAAGCTTCCTAAACTAGTCATCAAAGGGTTAACTGATGCAATGACCCGATACTGGTGGGGGGATGAAGAGGGACAAAAGCACATGCATTGGTTAGCGTGGTGGAAAATGTGCACTCCAAAGAAAAAGGGAGGTATGGGTTTTAGAGATCTCCATTGTTTTAACTTGGCTATGCTATCTAAGCAGGTTTGGAGACTTCTCTGTGAACCAGATTCTTTATGCGCTAGAGTTTTAAGATCTAAATATTTTCAATCTGGCGATCTTCTTAATGTTCCGTTGAAGAAGGGAGCTTCCTTTACTTGGCAGAGCATCTGGGCGGGAATCCAGACTTTTAAGAGAGGACATATTTGGCGTGTTGGAGATGGCACCAACATCAATATATGGGATGATCCGTGGATACCATCAAGCCCCTCTAGGAAATTGATTTTGGATCGGGGTAACAGTGACCTGGTTACCGTGGCGGATTTGATTGATCCCGTGTCTAGGACGTGGAATGAACCATTGCTCCGAGCTCAGTTCCTGTCTGTTGATGTTAATAGGATCCTTAAAATTCCTCTAGCAGTGGGACTTATGGAGGATTTTATTTCATGGAATAATACCAAAATTGGGATTTTCACGGTCCGATCCGCCTACTATACAGAATGGGATTTCCAACATGGGAGGAAATTACAAAGGACTAGTGGACAGGGTACGGCTTATACAAATCCGGTTTGGGCAAAGGTTTGGAATTTGAAGGTGTCCCCAAAGGTAAAGATTTTTTCCTGGCGCCTGCTACATGATACTATCCCCAGCCATTGTACCCTGGCAAATCGACACATTATACCTAGGAGCCTTTGTCCGGTTTGCTCCATTTATTGTGAAGATACCCTTCATGCTTTTTTTAATTGCCCTCGAGTCTAAGAAATCTGGGAATATTTGGGTCTTTCGGATGTTATCAGTGCCATGGCCACCTTTGATCGGTCGGGGGCTGGCGTTTTCGAAGCCCTGCTATGCCAACCGGACCGGGCCGCACCTAGGATGCCTGATACAGGTATGGGCGAGTTGATTGCTACAACATGTTGGTATATATGGTGGCAAAGGAGACAGATTAAACACGACGAGACGGTAACCAGTCCTTCCAGATCAGCACATGCGATATCAGCCATCGCAGCTAACTACTCTCGAGCGGCAAAGAAGAATTCGAGAGTCCGTAGCGAGGGCTGGGAGAAACCGAAAGAAGGGTATACTAAAATTAATGTTGATGCTTCCTTCTATGCAGATTCTTGCTCGGGTGCAACAGGTGCAGTTATTCGGGACGACATGGGTATTTTCATCGCGGCAAGCAATTGTGGAGTTCCTGTGATTGCGGATGCTGCCACGGCTGAAGCCCGGGCATTGCGAGATGGCTTCCTTGGGAGAGGTTTTACCCATGTTTCTTTTAGCCATTGTAATAGAGAGGGTAATCGAGTTGCTCATATTCTAGCTAGCAAGACAGAGGGACCCAGACTGTAGTTTGGTTGGAGGATCCGCCTGATTTTATTATGGAGCAACTCACTATGGATGTAACTATATTCTGACATTGGTGCCGCAAGTTTCACGACGCACTCTTTTCCCTACCAGGGTACCTACGGGGACTGGAGGGTTTTTAATGAGGCGGCTTGCGTGCACATTATTATATAAAGTTTTAAAATTCAAAAAAAAAAAACATACGCAACACACGCCCGACGGTGATCCCTGATGATCAAAAAATAATCTTGGTCCATTATTAATCGTTCGCTTTTCACCATTGCCGCCGATGCATCTGCCGACCAATCTCCCCGACCGTCGTCCGAGTAATAGAACGACTAAAGCTGTTTATATTTTATCCAATCCGTACTTAACTAAGTGTACTTTTTTTTATGGAAATCAAATATTTAAACTTTAACCAATTTTATAGAAAAACTAACAACATTTATCATACTAAATTAGTATCGCTAGATCCGTTTTGAAGTGTAGTTTCCCATAATACATGAATTTTATAGCATATATATTGATATTATTTTGTATAAAGATGGTCAAAGTTTTAAATGTTTGACCAGCACCAATTCTAGAGGGACACTTAACTATTTGAGGAGGAGTGAGTATTATGGATCCCGTCTAGGTACTCCAAATAATGTTAGGCCTTCTGTAAGGTATTTTATCTTAGCACGCTATCTTAGGTAGGAGAAAAATGTAATAAACGATCATCCTAATGCGTTGTATCTTATATATTGTATCTACATCGCGTAGCATCACTAGTGGAAACATGGGCATTAGTCCCGGTTGGTAAGTCTCATTTGTCCCGGTTGTGCAAACGGGATGGGCCGGCCGGGACAAATGGCCCTTCCCCATTGGTCCCGGTTGTACCAGGACCCGGGATGGGTAGGGATGGCCCACGTGGTGAACATGACCAGTGAGTTCGTCCCGGTTCGTTTTAGGAACCGGGATGGATACTTTTTCTAAAAAAAAAATATTCGGCTTACTTTTCCTGCCGTGGCAGGTTTTTTTCCTATTTCTTTTTTTTGGGCTCCTGTCTCGCAATCCCCAACCGGCCTCCCCTTCCCCAACCGCGTCCACTGGCCCATATCTTTAATTAAGCCCACTGGCCACATTTTGGTCAAAGGGCCGACTGGCCCGCGTCTTTTATTATAAGCCCACTGGCTACATTCGGTCAAAGGGGCCACCGGCCACGCGGGGTCAAAGGGGCCACTGGCCAGCGGCCTAGTGGCTGGCTCGCCCGGTCCCTTAAACTAAGACAGCAGGGACGCGCGGTCAAAGGGCCCACTGCCGCCTCGTCTTCCCGCGCCTCCACTTCCCCAGGCGCGCGTGGCCACGAACGGCACGCCTCGGCTCCCCCCCCCCCGCATTCATGGCCGCCTGCAACCGCCGCCATGTTCCGGCCGCCGGTTGGCATGCCAGCCCCCCACGGGTCCTTTTTAAAGGGCCGCCGCCGCCCGTACATCCCATTCACCCCGGCCGCGTCCCAGCCCACGGAACCCTAGCCACCATGTCGCGCTGGTTCAAGCGCACCACGAACGAGCACGAGGCCGGGTCCTCGAGCGGCGCCGGTCAGAGAGGCGCCGGTGTCCCCCGTGCGCCGGTGGAGGCCTTCGGCTTCGGCCCGGGAGGTGTCCGCATTGGCGGGCAGCCGCGTGTGCCCGCTCCACCTCCGGCATCACGCGCGCCGCCCCGCGCCGCGCCCAAGGGCAAGCGTTTCCGCCGGTACGTCCGGAAGGAGGAGGCTGAGTGGCACTGGGACCGCGCCACGCCGGTGTTCTGGCCGGACGTCCACCTTCCGAATGGCTGGCACCTGAACCCGCAGCGCATCCCCGTGCCGCCGGCCCCGTCCAGCAACGAGGCCCTGCGTGAGGAGATCGACCGCCGGCGCGCGCTCCTGCCGGCCCATCTCCTCAGGGACCGCGCGTACGCGCGGAGCTCCCCCTACTGGGCCACCTGGTTCCAGCAGGAGCACGAGCAGCGCCGTCGCTCCTACTGAAGGGAATATGCCCGAGAGGCAATAATAAAGTGTTTATTATGTTATTCCTTGTTTATGATAGATGTTTATTTCTCATGCTAGAATTGTATTAACCGGAAACGTTGATACATGTGTGATTAATAAACAAACCAACGTTCCTAGTGAAGCCTCTCTTTTAACTAGCCCGTTGATTAAACAGATGATCAAGGTTTCCTGATCATGAACATTGGATGTTGTTGATAACGGGGTCATGTCATTAGAAGAATGACATGATGAACTTAAACCCTAAACTAAGTATAACAATACGATCAAGTCATTTAGTTTTGTTGTTATGTCTTACATTCGGAGTAACATTATTCCTTAGACCATGAGATCATGTTAATCACTAATACCGAAAGAATACTTTGATGACATCAAACATCACACCGTAAAAGGGTGACTATAAAGGTGGCATTGGATATTCGGAAAGTATTGGTTGAAGCTCATGGATCGAGAATGGGATTTGTCCATCCAATATGACGGATAGATATACTCAGGGCCCTCTCGGTGATATCACATCAACACCGCTTGCAAGCAAGTGATTTGATCACTAGGATGTTATATCACGGGAACGAGAAAAGAGTACTTGTCGGATAACGAGATCGAACAAAGTATAGTGGATACCGATGATCGGATCTCGGACAAGTAATATATCGCGAGACAAAGGGAAATCGTTACAACGTTGAAAGGTTCACACGATCACGAGAGTCATCGTTGAATATATAGGAGTCATCACGGTTTTCCAGACCCCGCTGTTGATTATTGATCGGAGAGGAGTCTCGATCATGTCTATAATATTCACGAACCGTAGGGAGACACACTTAAGGTTCGATGAAGCGTTTAGAGAAGATACGGAATACCGAAGAATATTTTGGGCAGCTCCGGAATAGTTTCGGGGAAAATTGAAATAGTTCAAGGGGTTTTTCGTCGAACGGTTGTTAATAGAATTAACAAATGGTTCGAGGTGCTGCATGCAAATGTTTGTTAATGGAATTAACAAATATAAATAAAGAAATAAAAATGTTTTATTTATTTATTAAAGAAAAACCTTTGGATTTTCCAAGTGGGAAATTAAGGGAAATTTGAGTGGGTTTGAGTGGAGCTTCCACTCACATGAAGAGAGGAAGGGGTGGGGGCACCCATGGCTGGCCGCACCCCCCCCCTTGGGCTGCCTCCCCCTCCCCTATAAAAGGAGGGTGAGGGCTCTCTCTTCCACACACACTTGCTCACACATTTTCCCTTCCATCCGCTGCTCCATTCCATGGTCTCCGGCTTGGCGAAGCCCTGACCGTGGGATTCTTCACCACCACCACGCCGTCGTGCTGCTGGAATTCCGGAGGGATCTTCCACTTCCGCAACCCGCTGGAACGAGGGAACGGAAGTCTTCATCGAGCTGAACGTGTGACCGATTACGGAGGTGCCGCCGGATTGCGGTGCTCTTCTTCTCGCTCGGGATCGGCGTGAGAACGACTACGCCAACCACGAGATCT
Source organism: Alopecurus myosuroides (assembly GCA_028641055.1). Lineage (NCBI taxonomy): Eukaryota > Viridiplantae > Streptophyta > Magnoliopsida > Poales > Poaceae > Alopecurus > Alopecurus myosuroides. Next base: position 14,841,520 of record CM054059.1, read on the forward strand.
TTTCTCGTACCACTTTGAGTCTTCGAGGGTATGTCATCTCAAGACTCTCTTTCTCCCCGTTGCCTTTCATCTCATAGATTAGATCTTGGCCATTTGGGTTTATCGCGTGTAGGAAAAATTTTGTTTTCTATGCTACGTTCCCCTTCAGTGGTATCAGAGCCAGGTTCTATGCGTAGATGAATTGTACGGGTAGAACACATAGGAGTATGTGGGCGTTGATGATCATGTTTTTGTCTCTTTGAGTATTTTATGATCTTAGTGGCATAGTAGGATGAAGCGGCCCGGACTAACTTTACATGTCCACGTACATGAGACTTGTTCCACAACTGACATGCAACTTGAATTGCATAAGTGGCTTGCGGGTGTCGGTTTCTCCTACTATAGTTAAGATCTAATCTACAAAGGGTTGTTCAAAAATATATTTTATCAACGTTGTGGTTTTTTTGTACGTAGATATGAACGGTTCTATCCTCGTAAGCCCAAAGCCACGTAAAATATGCAAAAATAAATTAGAGGCGTCTAACTTGTTTTTGCAGGGCATGTGATGTGATATGGTCAATGTTACAAACGTTATGTATGAGATGATATCTTTTGTAAATTATTGACATACCGGCTGGAGCCATATGGTTGTCTTATTTTATGGCCTGCGTGCTGTATGTCATATCCATGTGATATGTTGTAATGGACAATCAAGATGGAGGTGCCACGGACCTTGGTGCCACGCCGGTAGAATGATGGAGATCATACCATGATGCACAAGATGGAGATCAAGTGCAAGAAGGACCATATCATATCACATTATCCATGCATGTGATGTTTATCCTTTTATGCATCTTATTTTGCTTAGATCACGACGGTAGCATTATAAGATGATCCCTCTCACTTAATATCAAGATAATAATGTGTTCTTCCTTAAGTATGCACCGTTAAGAAAGTTCGTCGTTTCGAGACACCACGTGATGATCGGGTGTGATAGACTCAACGTTCGCATACAACGGGTGTTTTCAAGCCTAGCATGTACAGACATGGCCTTGAAACACATGCAATACAATGGTTCTACTTGGCGAGCCTAGCATGTACAGACATGGCCTCGGAACACGTAACCGAAAGGTAAAGCATGAGTCATATGAATGATATGATGAACATGTTGATGTTCGCCTTTGCAACTACACCGTCTCACGTGATGATCGGTTTCGGTGTAGAGAATTTGGTTCGTGTAATCGCTAAAGACAACTAAGAGGGATGTTGTTTTTGAGTGGGAGTTCATGGGATAATTTTAGAATTAACTTGAACTTAATTTATCATAAACATAGTCTAAATAGTCTTTGCAAATATGTTGTAGATCATGGCACCACCTACCTTCAATTTCAATATGTTCATGGAGAAAGAGAAATTAGCGAACAATGGTAGCAACTTTACCAACTGGGCACTTAACCTGAGGATTCTCCTCACCGCTTGCAAGAAGCTCTATGTGCTTGATGCACCTCTAGGTGACCAACCCGCTGATGATGCTTCTGATGAGGATAAAAATGTTTATCTGACTCAACAAGAAGACCACAGTATAGTTCACTGCGGCATCCTCTATGGATTAGAGCCAGAGCTGCGAAAACGTTTCGAGAACAGCACTGCTTATGCCACAATGGGAGAATTGAAAATGATTTTCGATACCCATGCCGCAGTTGAGAGTTATGACGCTTCAGAAAAGTTCTTTAGCTGCATGATGGAAGAGAACAGCTCCGTTAGTGAGCACGTACTCAAAATGTCTGCGTACGCTGATAAGCTCATAGCCTTGGGAATATCGATTCCCATTGAGCTAGGGATACATCGTGTTCTCCAATCTCTGCCACCTAGTTACAAGAACTTCGTGATGAACTATAATATGCAGAGCATGAAGAAGTCTCTCCCTGAGCTTCTCTCGATGCTTAAAACTGCTGAAGTGGAGATCAAGAAAGAACATCAAGTGTTGATGATCAATAAGACCACTAGTTTCAAGAAAGGCAAGAAAGGCAAGCCAAGGGTAAACTTCAAGAAGGGTGGCAAATCTGTTGCTACTGCTGAGAAGAGAAACAGGCATGGCCCTAAGTCTGAGACTGAGTGTTTCTATTGCAAGGGTACTGGCCACTGGAAGCGCAATTGCCCCAAGTATCTGGCAGATAAGAAGGCCGGCAAAGTGAACAAAGGTATATATGATATACTTGTTATTGATGTGTACCTTACTAGTACTCGCAGTAGCACCTGGGTATTTGATACTGGTTCGGTTGCTCACATATGTAACTCGAAACAGGAGCTGCAGAACAAGCGACCACTAGCAAAGGATGAGGTGACGATGCGCGTCGGCAATGGATCAAGAGTTGATGTGATCGCCGTCGGGACGCTACCTCTACGTCTACCATCGGGATTAGTTATAAACCTCAATAAATGTTATTTGGTGCCCGCATTAAGCATGAATATCGTTTCTGGATCTTGCTTAATGCGGGACGGTTATTCCTTTAAGTCCGAAAACAATGGTTGTTCGATTTATATGAATAATATCTTTTATGGTCATGCACCTGAGAAGAATGGTTTATTTCTTTTGAATCTTGATAATGTTGATACACATATTCATAATGTGAATGCCAAAAGAATTAAGTTAAATGATGATATTGCTACTTATTTGTGGCATTGCCGCTTAGGTCATATTGGTGTTAAACGCATGAAGAAGCTCCATTCTGATGGACTCTTAGAATCACTTGATTATGAATCATTTGAAACATGTGAACCATGCCTTATGGGCAAGATGACTAGAACCCCGTTTTCTGGATCTATGGAACGGGCGACAGACTTACTGGAAATCATACATACTGATGTATGTGGACCAATGAGTGTATCGGCGCGCGGTGGATATCGTTATTTTGTCACTTTCACAGATGATTTGAGTAGATATGGGTATATTTACTTAATGAAACACAAATCTGGAACGTTTGAAAAGTTCAAAGAATTTCAGTGTGAAGTTGAAAATCATCGTAACAGAAAGATTAAATTTCTACGATCTGATCGTGGAGGTGAATATCTAAGTTACGAGTTTGGCATGCATATGAAACAATGTGGAATAGTTTCACAACTCACACCTGCCGGAACACCACAGCGAAATGGTGTTTCCGAACGTCGTAATCGTACTTTATTAAATATGGTTCGGTCTATGATGTCTCTTACAGATTTGCCACTATCGTTTTGGGGTTATGCACTAGAGACCGCTGCATTCACTTTAAATAGGGCACCATCTAAATCCGTTGAAACGACACCGTATGAATTATGGTTTGGAAACAAACCTAAGCTGTCATTTCTAAAAGTTTGGGGATGCGATGTTTATGTGAAGAAGCTTCAACCTGATAAACTCGAACCCAAAGCGGAAAAATGCGTCTTCATAGGATACCCTAAAGAAACAATAGGGTACACCTTCTATCACAGATCCGAAGGCAAGATTTTTGTTGCCAAGAATGGATCCTTTTTGGAGAAGGAGTTTCTCTCGAAAGGTGTGAATAGTAGGAAGGTAGAACTCGACGAGGTTATTGAACCTTCTCTTCTTGGAATGGCGAGTAGCGCAGCACCGGAAGTTGTTCCGGGGCCGACCCCGTCAGATGAAGAGAGAGTTAATGATCAAGATCATGAAACTCCAATAGAGGAAACTACCGCACCTCGCAGGTCAACTAGGGAGCGTGCAGCTCCTGAACTATACGGAGATCCCGTATTAAACTTCATGGTAGATGGAGGTGATGACCCTGTGACATATGAGGAAGCGATGATGAGCCCAGATTCCAACAAATGGCTTGAAGCCATGAAATCCGAAATAGGATCCATGTACGAAAACCAAGTTTGGACTTTGGTGGATTTACCCAATGACCGCAAGGCCGTTGAGAACAAATGGATCTTTAAAAAGAAAACTGATGCTGATGGTAATGTGACCGTCTATAAAGCTCGACTTGTCGCAAAAGGTTTCCGACAAATTCAAGGAGTTGACTATGATGAGACTTTCTCACCAGTAGCGATGCTTAAGTCAGTTAGGATTATGTTAGCAGTTGCTGCATTTTTCGATTATGAAATATGGCAGATGGATGTCAAAACGGCGTTCCTTAATGGTGACATTGAGGAAGAGTTGTATATGATGCAACCCAAAGGTTTTGTTGATCCTAAGGATGCTGACAAGGTGTGTAAGCTTCAACGTTCCATTTATGGACTGAAGCAAGCATCCCGAAGTTGGAACCTCCGTTTTGATAAGGTGATCAAAGGTTTTGGATTTGTCCAAACATACGGAGAAGCTTGTATTTACAAGAAAGTGAGTGGGAGCTCTGTAGCATTTCTGGTACTATATGTGGATGACATATTGTTGATTGGAAATGATATAGAACTTTTAGAAAGCGTAAAAGGTTATTTGAACAAGAGTTTTTCGATGAAAGACCTCGGTGAAGCAGCTTATATATTGGGCATCAAAATCTACAGGGATAGATCAAGACGCTTAATTGGACTTTCGCAAAGTACATACCTTGACAAGATTTTGAAGAAGTTCAGAATGGAAGATAGTAGGAAAGGGTTCCTACCTATGTTGCAAGGCAAGACGTTGAGTAAGACTCAATGTCCAGCTACAGCAGAAGATAGAGAAAAGATGGATAAGACTCCCTATGCTTCAGCCATAGGTTCTATCATGTATGCTATGCTATGTACAAGACCGGATGTGGCACATGCTATTAGTTTGACTAGTAGGTACCAATCCAATCCAGGTTTGGAACACTGGACTGCGGTCAAGAATATCCTAAAGTACTTAAGAAGAACTAAGGACATGTTTCTCGTATATGGCGGTGAAGAAGAGCTCGTCGCAAGATGTTACGTCGATGCTAGCTTCGACACTGATCCGGATGACTCTAAGTCTCAGTCCGGGTACGTATTTATTATGAATGGAGGAGCTGTAAGCTGGAGGAGTTCCAAGCAATCCGTGGTGGCGGGATCATCAACAGAAGCGGAATATGTTGCTGCCTCGGAGGCAACACAGGAAGCAGTTTGGATGAAGGAGTTCATATCCGAACTAGGCGTGGTTCCAAGTGCGTTGGATCCAATGGTTGTCTATTGTGACAACAATGGTGCCATAGCCAATGCTAAGGAACCAAGGTCTCACAAGAATTCCAAGCATATCAAGCGTCGTTTTCACTCCATCCGTGAGCATGTCGCAGATGGGGATGTGAAGATTTGCAAAGTACATACAGATCTGAATGTGGCAGATCCATTGACTAAAACTCTCTCAAGGACAAAACATGATCAACACCAGAACTCCATGGGTGTTAGATTCATCACTATGTAATATAGATTATTGCCCCTAGTGCAAGTGGGAGACTGAAGGGAATATGCCCGAGAGGCAATAATAAAGTGTTTATTATGTTATTCCTTGTTTATGATAGATGTTTATTTCTCATGCTAGAATTGTATTAACCGGAAACGTTGATACATGTGTGATTAATAAACAAACCAACGTTCCTAGTGAAGCCTCTCTTTTAACTAGCCCGTTGATTAAACAGATGATCAAGGTTTCCTGATCATGAACATTGGATGTTGTTGATAACGGGGTCATGTCATTAGAAGAATGACATGATGAACTTAAACCCTAAACTAAGTATAACAATACGATCAAGTCATTTAGTTTTGTTGTTATGTCTTACATTCGGAGTAACATTATTCCTTAGACCATGAGATCATGTTAATCACTAATACCGAAAGAATACTTTGATGACATCAAACATCACACCGTAAAAGGGTGACTATAAAGGTGGCATTGGATATTCGGAAAGTATTGGTTGAAGCTCATGGATCGAGAATGGGATTTGTCCATCCAATATGACGGATAGATATACTCAGGGCCCTCTCGGTGATATCACATCAACACCGCTTGCAAGCAAGTGATTTGATCACTAGGATGTTATATCACGGGAACGAGAAAAGAGTACTTGTCGGATAACGAGATCGAACAAAGTATAGTGGATACCGATGATCGGATCTCGGACAAGTAATATATCGCGAGACAAAGGGAAATCGTTACAACGTTGAAAGGTTCACACGATCACGAGAGTCATCGTTGAATATATAGGAGTCATCACGGTTTTCCAGACCCCGCTGTTGATTATTGATCGGAGAGGAGTCTCGATCATGTCTATAATATTCACGAACCGTAGGGAGACACACTTAAGGTTCGATGAAGCGTTTAGAGAAGATACGGAATACCGAAGAATATTTTGGGCAGCTCCGGAATAGTTTCGGGGAAAATTGAAATAGTTCAAGGGGTTTTTCGTCGAACGGTTGTTAATAGAATTAACAAATGGTTCGAGGTGCTGCATGCAAATGTTTGTTAATGGAATTAACAAATATAAATAAAGAAATAAAAATGTTTTATTTATTTATTAAAGAAAAACCTTTGGATTTTCCAAGTGGGAAATTAAGGGAAATTTGAGTGGGTTTGAGTGGAGCTTCCACTCACATGAAGAGAGGAAGGGGTGGGGGCACCCATGGCTGGCCGCACCCCCCCCTTGGGCTGCCTCCCCCTCCCCTATAAAAGGAGGGTGAGGGCTCTCTCTTCCACACACACTTGCTCACACATTTTCCCTTCCATCCGCTGCTCCATTCCATGGTCTCCGGCTTGGCGAAGCCCTGACCGTGGGATTCTTCACCACCACCACGCCGTCGTGCTGCTGGAATTCCGGAGGGATCTTCCACTTCCGCAACCCGCTGGAACGAGGGAACGGAAGTCTTCATCGAGCTGAACGTGTGACCGATTACGGAGGTGCCGCCGGATTGCGGTGCTCTTCTTCTCGCTCGGGATCGGCGTGAGAACGACTACGCCAACCACGAGATCTTTTCTCGTACCACTTTGAGTCTTCGAGGGTATGTCATCTCAAGACTCTCTTTCTCCCCGTTGCCTTTCATCTCATAGATTAGATCTTGGCCATTTGGGTTTATCGCGTGTAGGAAAAATTTTGTTTTCTATGCTACGTTACCCTTCACCTACATCCCCACAGCCGAGGAGGTGAGCAGCGAAGACTACCCAGCGCCACCGCCGGGCAGGGAGCCGGAGCTTTGGCTCCTGGAGGACGACATCACCGAGAACGTCGCCGAGGACGACGACCCCGAGCTCCAGGCCGGCTTGGAGGAGGCCTAGGAGGCCTCCCGCCGCTCCCTCTTCGAGGACGAAGTCAAGCGGTGGCACCAGGTCCTGGCCGCCGCTGCCGCCGACGGCGAAGCCATGCCGCCCCCTTCGGCGCCTGCCCCTTGGTGGCAAACAATGAACGCCGAGCTGGAGGCGTCCGAGGACCAGCTGCCGCCACAGCCGCTGCCCCCCCGGCCTGGAGTACGGGATGACCTGGGCCTGGACCGGCGGCGTATGGTCGCCGGAGGAGCTGCCGCCACCGCCGCCGCGGCCGGAGGAGCTGCCCCCGCCGCTGCCGCACGCGCCCCCGATGCCTCCACAGCCACCGGCGGGCCCGCCCCAGCTGCCTGCCCACCTGTGGCAGGCACCCCCCTACCACTGCATCTCCTCCGACGAGGAGGAGTAGGCCGGCGCCGGTGCGCCCCCCCTAGACTAAGCTACCCACCCCCCAAGAAACGGCCGGCCGCCTGTGGCCGCGCCGCCGCCCCCTATATGTAAGCACAGCCGGCCGCCTGTGGCCGCGCCGCCCCCCTATGTAAGCACGGCCCCCGGGCCTTTTTTAATATATATATGTGTCCCGAGTACAACGTGTCCCTAGTCCAACCCCGCCGGCGGAACCAGCGCCGGTGGGTTCTTCCTACTCGTTCCCGCCGCCGGCAGGGCTTCGCCAAGGCATGTCCGTTGTCCTGGGTGGTCGCTCGGCCTGGAGAGAGGGCCGAGATATTTACACAATTGGGCCTCTAGTCCCGGCCCGTGCCACCAACCGGGACTAGAGCCCGTTTGGTCCCGGTTGGTACCACGGGCCGGGACCAAAAACTTATTTCGAATTTTGGTGGCACCCTGCGCGCCCAAAATTTTTTAGCGCCAAAATTTGAAAATTGTTTAAGTTTGCACATTAACAACTTCTATATACTTTCGAATTTGACAAAAAATTCAACATGAAAAATGCTAGAATTTGCATAACTAATTCAAATCCATTTTTCGTTTAACTAAATAATTATTCTAACTATTGAAACGATTAATTATTTACCATTTGTATATAATTTGAATATAAATATCTTACAATTTTTGTTTTCTCTCGTGATCTTCCGAGTGAGTCCAGAGCATACAAGGCATCCCGGGTGATTTATATAAAGTTCGACAAAGCGAGTTGTACCTTATTGACACGGTGAATTTGAGATCTTCGTCTACAACAGAAAAACCATAGTTTTCCTTCGAAGGTTTACTCTGAGCATTCTTTCGCCATCTTTTCAAAACATAGTGTGGTGGAATTTCTTTGATATTTCTGATCTCAAGAACCTTCAGTACCTGGCAACACGGAAGACCTATATTTTCAAACTTCTTGCAGCTACAAATGTATTCTGATGAGTCGAATCTAACAAAATGACCCCGACGCCTGTTTTTGACAGTTATCTCATACTCGGATATGGGTCCAATTTCGCCACAGTTATAGACCACGCAATCCAAGATCAGTTCAAATTCTAATCTGAAAATCTCAAACAGTGCAGGAGTGTATGCATTAGCAGCTTGCCAAAGTAACCGCAGAGGTGCAACCCTTTGCGTCATTTGAACTCCAAGGTAGTACCGAAGATCTATTTCTATTTTAAGGATATCTGTCAGGATGGTATCCGTACTATCACTTCGAAGTGTGCCTGCAATATCTGCCTACAGTTATCTCATACTCGGGAGGGTGTGCCGCTGGTTGGAATAATAATGAAATCAGGCTGGTCATAGTTGTCAGCTTTTTACCGGTCAATACAAAATACTGATCAAACAGAACTATATGATCATGTATTCCACGCTTATTATTACACATCACCAACAGACGGAGGAGAGAGAAACAGAAAAGTGGGTGGGTGTGCCGCTGGTTGGAATAATAATGAAGTCAGGCTGGTCATAGTTGTCAAGCACTCAATGCTTGCCAGCTTTTGACCGATCAATACAAATTATTGGTCAAACTTGCACCTACTCCATTCATAATCACAGAATATGTATAAATATCATTTTGGCTAACAAAATCTCGTTCATACTACGTTATAAGAACTATGATCATGTATTCCACGTTTATTATTACACATCACCAACAACATCCCTATCTAGTCTTCTGAATTTTCTTCGTGTCCCTTGCTTATGATCGCTTCGGCCGTAACCATGGAGCATCTTCATTATTTAACGGGATGGTGGGGTCAGCTTTCACTGTGAAGGGTGGAATTTCAACAAACTTATTATAATCTTCTGACATGTCTGTCGTGTCCTCGATTCCCACGATGTTTCTTTTCGCTGAGAGAACTATGTGACACTTCGGCTCATCGTATGATGAATTTGTTTCCTTATTTTTTCTTTTCTTCGGTCTGGAAGACATGTCCTTCACATAGAAGACCTGAGCCACATCATTGGCTAGGACGAATGGTTCGTCATTGTAACCAATATTGTTGAGATCCACTGTTGTCATTCCATAAAGCGGGTCTACCTTTACCCCTTCTCCATTCAGGTTGACCCATTTGCACTTGAACAAAGGGACCTTAAAAGAAGGTCCATAGTCAAGTTCCCATATCTCCTCTATGTAACCATAGTATGTGTCATTTTTTCCATTCCCGTTTGTTGTATCAAAGCGGACACCACCGTTTTGGTTGGTGCTCTTCTTATCTTGGGAGCTCGTATAAAATGTATTCCCATTTATCTCGTACCCTTGAAAACTCCCAATAGTCGAAGATGGTGACCCTGCCAACATGTACAGCTGATCTTCAACAGTGGTGTCATTTATAAGATGTGTTTGCAACCAACTTTCGAAAGTCTCTATGTGTTTGCGTTTAATCCATGAGTCATCCTTCCCCGGGTTTGCAGACCGTACAATATTCTTGTGTTCCTCGAGATACGTAGCCATGAACATAGAATTTTGTAGAACTGTGTAGTGTGCTTTGGTCAAAGAATGCCTGTCCCTAGGTATCATTGTTTTCTTTCCCAGCGTTCCTTTTCCCCTCAGTCTCCCCTCATGCCGCGATTCAGGAACACCAGTTGTCTTAAGGTCAAGAATAAAGTCAACACAGAACCCAATGACCTCCTCTGTTCCATAGCCCTTCGAGATGCTTCCTTCTGGCCTAGCACAGTTATGAACATATTTCTTCAAGACTCCCATGAACCTCTCAAAGGGGAACATATTGTGTAGAAATACCGGACCAAGAATATGAATCTCTTCACATAGGTGAACCAGGAGATGAGTCATAATGTTGAAGAAGGATTGTGGGAACACCAACTCAAAACTAACAAGACACTGGACCACATCCCTCTGTAATCTTGTCAGAATTTCTGGATCGATTACCTTCTGAGATATTGCGTTCATGAATGCACATAGCTTCACAATGGGTACTCGAACATTTTCCGGTAGAAGCCCCCTCAATGCAATCGGAAGCAACTGCGTCATAATCACGTGGCAGTCATGAGACTTCAGGTTTTGGAATTTTTTCTCTGCCATGTTTATTATCCCCTTTATATTCGACGAGAAGCCAGACGGAACCTTGATACTGTAAAGGACTTCAAAGAATATTTCCTTCTCTGCTTTAGTAAGAGCGTAGCTGCTTAAGTAATGGCGCCCTGTATCTGTGTGCTTGTTGCTTGGGTCTTTCATACGTTGCTGGTCCTCCCGTGCTTCTGGCGTATCTTTGGACTTCCCATACACGCCCAGGAAGCATAGCAGATTGACACAGAGATTCTTTGTCACATGCATCACGTCGATCGAAGACCGGACCTCTAAAACTTTCCAATAGGGTAGCTCCCAAAATATAGATTTCTTCTTCCACATGGGTGCGCGCTTATCAGGACCGTATGGAACTGGTTGGCTGCCAACAGCCTTACCAAAGATTACTTCTAGGTCCTTGACCATATCGAATATATCATTACCACTACGGAGCTCAGGCTTCTTCCGGTTATCTGCCTCACCTCTGAAATGCTTCCCTCCTTTCTTTCTTACGGGATGCTTGATCGGAAGAAATCTACGATGCCCCAGGTATACAACCTTTTTACATTTATCCAAAAAACACTGCCAGTCTTATCTAAACAGTATGTGCATGCATTGTTTCCCTTGTTTGTATGTCCGGAAATGTTACTAAGAGCAGGCCAATCATTGATGATTACGAAAAGCAACGCCCGTAGGTCAAATGGCTTTTGTTCGTTCTCATCCCACACACGTACACCTGGTTTGCCCCACAATTGTAAGAGTTCTTCCACTAATGGCCTTAGATACACATCAATGTCGTTGCCAGGTTGCCTCGGGCCTTGGATGAGAACTGGCATCATAATGAACTTGCGCTTCATGCACAACCAAGGAGGAAGGTTGTACATACATAGAGTTACATGCCAAGTGCTATGACTGGAGCTCTGCTCCCCAAAAGGATTAAAGCCATCTGTACTTAGACCAAACCATAAGTTCCTCGCCTCTCCTGCAAAGTCTGGGAAGTCTCTCTCGATCTTTCTCCACTGCGATCCATCGGCGGGGTGCCTCAACTTTCCGTCTTTCTTACGGTCTTCTTTGTGCCATCGCAACAACCTAGCATGCTCTTTGTTTCTAAACAGACGTTTCAACCGTGGTATTATAGGAGCATACCACATCACCTTAGCAGGAACCCTCTTACGGGGGGGCTCGCCGTTAACATCACCAGGGTCATCTGCTCTGATCTTATACCGCAGTGCAGTGCATATCGGACATTCATCCAAATTCTCGTACTTCTCACCGCGGAAGAGGATGCAGTCATTAATGCATGCATGTATCTTCTGCACATCTAATCCTAGAGGACAGAGAGCTTTCTTTGCTTCGTACGTACTCTCAGGCAATTCGTTATCCTTTGAAAGTTTTGGCTTCATTAGTTGAAGTAAACTCTCAAATGCCTTGTCAGTCACACCTTTCTGTGCCTTCCATTTCAGCAACTCCAGTGTGGTACCGAGCTTTGTGCTACCATCTTCGCAATTTGGGTACAACAATTTTTTGTGATCCTGTAACATGTTGTCCAGCTTCAACCTCTCCAATTTATTTTCACAGTCTTCCCTTGCATCAGCAATAACTCGGCCAAGATCATCATCGGGCTCTTCTGATGCCTATTCTTGATCACCTCCTTCTTCTCCATTCTCTTCCATTGCAGTATCGTCGTATTCAGGGAACAAAGGATCTTCTTCTTCTTCTTCATCGTCTTCCATCACAACCCCTCTTTCTCCATGCTTCGTCCAGCAATTATAGTTGGGCATGAAACCTCTCCGAAGTAGATGGTCATGAATGATTCTTTCGGAAGAGTGCTCTCTGACGTTCCGACAATCAACACATGGGCAACACATGAAGCCATTATCTTTGTTTGCCTGAGCTACAGCAAGAAATGCATTCAGGCCGTCGGTCACCGTACATCCATCGCTGTCGTGCATCCATCTGCATCGTATAATTAATGAAGTTTATCAAAAATACATTACAATAACATATTAATACAGAGATGACCACAGTACATCGACAAATACATTTTTTTATGTATCAGTTACAGATGAAAAAGATAAGTTTGTTAACCTCGTTCGAAGATACCATTTTTAGTGAGCTTATATGTGGCTCGGGAATTTTGTCGAACACCTCGTGTGCATAGTAAAATAAAACACACTAACACCCACCTCACTCACACCTCCAAGCAAAAAAAAGATGGAAGGGTGGGGGGGCTGGGGCAGTATATATAGGGGAAGGGGGACATTGTCCCGGTTCGTGGCCTGGACCGGAACAAATTCTCATGCGCGTGCCACGTGGCATATGGCTAGGCATTGGTCCCGGTCAGTGGCACGAGCCGGGACCGATATCTCCCCCACGAACTGGGACCAATGCCCCCAGACGGTTTCTGTTGCACCGGGCGCACGAACCGGGACCAATGCATGGCATTTATCCCGGATTTGGTTGCAGCCGGGACAGATGCCCCCTGGCCCCCTGGACGAGAGGGGTTGTTTCCACTAGTGCATTTAATGATTTTAGCCTAATACTTGCTTGTGATTAGCCTATTAATCTTTTTTCCCTATGATCTGTGTAAGAGTTGTATCTTATATAAGGGTGCCACGTAAGCAAATTGACTATGGTCCCGCGCTAAGATATCCCGATTATGGAAGGCCTGAAATGTGCGACTAAGCACATATTTAAGCTAAGTACTGTCCTTTTGGTCCATAATAGTCTACGTTCTGGGTTTTAAACATTACTTTTTCCTTGGTAACTAGCCGTAATAAAAGTCTAAGCAACCTCTCTCATTTTCTGTTTTGTGCTATTAATGCTAATGTGACACGTAGGTGTTTACATACTCCCTCGGTACACAAATAAATGTACCTAGCAATAGTTTAAGTCAAAATTTGCAATTTTTCTAGAAAATAATATCAGTATACTCCCTTGGTTCGGCTTTAATCTCCATATTTAAATATTTTGGACAAATTAGTCTAGCATTTATTAGCACATCCTACCATATTTCGTAATTATGCTCTCACACGAAGCGAAACATATTATTGGCTAGCCCAAGCTTAATTATTGCAACACATGTAAATTGCACACAAACTGGACAATCCCAATGCTTGCATGTTGTGTAGGTTACCTCTCATCAAGGTGGGACCCATTTAGAATGTCACTAGTACAGATAGGCTCATCTGTGGCGCACCAAATATTGATTCTGTGGCGCACCACGGGGCCACAGGGGTGCGCCACAGAATACACGCCATTAAAATATTTTCTGTGGCGCACCCCACACGTGCGCCACAGAAATAATTGATTCTATGGCGCATCCACAACCTGCGCCACAGAAAGGTTAATTCTATGGGGCACCCGTAACATGCGCCACAGAAAGGTAAATTCTATGGCGCACCCATAACATGCGCCACAGAATAAATAGTTGATTCTGTGGCGCACCAAGAGGGGATGCGCCACAGAAAGTGTTATAGGTGCGCCATAGAAAGGAATGCAGTATTTTGAAATTTAATTTGTTTCTGTTATATACAGTTTGAATACATAGGAATTATACAAGAATTATACAGTTTGAATACACAGCAGTGATATTTGACAATATATAACATAGTACTGATATTTGACAAAGATAAAAGTCACACATTACTTAATTACAATAGTGATACATAGTGCAAAGTATCGAATTTGGTTCAAAGTTATAGTCAAACATTATCGAACAATTGTCACCACATAGTTACTCGATGATGTCAAGTTACAAATGCCTAAGCTAAGATGAAATAGACTACAAGCACGGCGGCGATGGTGAGCAAGAGCGGTAGCACGATGGAGGTCTCCATCTTGTTCTTCTGTTTCGACTGGTGGTCTCTCCACTTGGCAACCGCCTCGTGTCTAGTCTCGCATCCTTTATAGCAGTTGCCGCTGAAATTGTACACCTGTGCTTTAAAGTCCTTCCACTTGTCATAGACTCCTGGAACCCGACCCTCGAACACCACGTAGTACGTCATCTATATAGATAGACACAAGGCATATTTGTAAGTAATGCAAAAACAGCTAAGGCATATATGTTCACAAAAAGTAGAGCAAAGGAAACAAAAATAAACATCAAAGATATACAACATCGATATCACACAAGTTCAAGCTAACTAAGCATAAAGCTAGGTCTAAGTTTAGAGCTAATTAAGCAAATTTTGTTAAACAAACTAATAGTAGCTAGGCACACCTCGATCAGTGAGACCTCTTCCGCGGCGGGAGCAAGGTGAGCGGCGCCGGAAACGGCTTATATAAGTCTTTCGTCATCCACGTCCTACGATCAACCTGCCGCTCTAGGCGTTCCTGGATATCCCTCTGGCATAACCCTATGGGGTTGTTTAAGGACCCCCCCTTTTGTTGACATCTTCAATGATTATCTCCGACAACTTGACTTTGATGCGATGAAAATCTTGCATAAGATCTTCCTATGAGATTTCCCCCTCCATTTTGTTGGACCAGTCTCGGAGTTTCCCAGGATGATTCAGATTATTTGCATCGCGGACAATCCCTTTGAGGTGATGGAGGGCATAGAAGGCCTCCTTCATGCTCCAAGCCGGCTGCTTGATGCAGGGGAACTCGGTCACGTGCTTGAACCCGTATTTGCCAGTAGCCGGCCTGATACATTCTTGTTTCTTTTCGAATGTGCCTCTATTTTGGGCGTAATCATTGATAGCCTCATCGAGAACACCCCTTATTCTGGTGTAGTCTTTCCTCTTCGTCGTATTCGACGAGTCGAAGTACCGGGCAAGTGACCACTTTGGGCAAAGCACGATGAGTGTGCAGTATGTGTCCCTGCTCAACACATGCAATTGAAACAAGGATAAGCAATGGATGAAATCTACAAAAAAAAATTTAGCTATGACGGTCGCGAGACTTACTCGGGAAAGACAGGCAAAAGAATGTCCCTCTTCTCACTGTTTCTCAACATGAAGCTCTCGAGGTACTTCACTGCCTTGGTCCGTGTACTTGATCGTTCCTCCTGCTGGCTATCACGCATGTAGTAGTGATCCGCTACCACAACGTATGGGGGTAACTCTCGCTGGATCTACAGCTGAGCATTGAGCGCGTATAGGCGGACCAAGTTATAGTCCAGCCGTCTCGAGTGAAACAGATTGAAGATATCCTCGTACGCTATGAAGAACAGTCCCGCGGGGTCTTCATGGACGAAGTCCGGGCCCTCTGGCACCTTGACCACGAACACCGGGTAATTTGGACACTCGTCTTTAAGAAGGAGGCCCTCTAGTATCACGATAATGTTCTGCAAAGTGAGCATTGGCCCAGTTGCCCCGTGTATCTCGTCCCGACCCAGTATCGGTTGGCCAGCTTCATGCAAGCGGGTCAAGCCATCCTTACGGGGTCGTACCACGGCGTCGACCAAGATCTTACTAGGCTGGCCCTTTTTAGCAGGTCTCTTCCTAATCTTCTTGATGGCGGTGGCCTGATCTGCTGCGGGAGCTAGGGGTACTGGTGGGGGTGCTGCTGGGGGCGCTCGGGGCGACCCTACGACTGTCTTATGCAGTGTGCCAGGGCTGAATACTGTACCCTGCTGGAAGGTCAGGCGCCGCGTGATTTCAGTACGCCTAGGTTGATCGTCGTGACTGCGGAAGGCTTCATCGTCACGATCCATAGCAGGCATGTACCTATCTTGGCTGCAGCCCGTGTTGAGGTAGGCATCGATGTCGACATTGTCATCGCAATGATAGTCATCGACACCGGCTCCAGCAAGCGCCATGTCCACGTCCTTGGGTGGTGACGGTGGCTGTGATGCTGGCGGTTGAGGCACAACTGCCTTTGATGCTCTTTTGGCCGGTCGTTGCGGCATTTTTCCCAACAACACTTGGTGCCTTGTGGTGGTGGCAACGACCGCCGGTTCCTTCTGGGTGGTGGTGGCGACGACTACCGTTTCCTTTTGAGGGGCGACGACCTTGGGTACTGTCTAGAGGGCTCTTTGCTTCGTGGGCCGGATGATCTTATTGGGCGGGGCCATAGGGGATGTGGCGCCGATGTTGTGCTTGATCACAAGACCCCCAAGACGAATCTGGCTCTTCGGCCATTTAATCACCCATGTGGTGCACTCTCCAAGGACCAAGTTGTCCTCCTCTTCACAACCTGGAGGTTGAAAGGGGGGAGGACGTCGCGATACTCCGGCACTACATTGGCCAACTTCACCTTCATCACGTTCTCGTCCATTTGAGAGTGGTGCATAGTGCGTTCCCTGGGTTGTATAATAGTGCCGGTAGCAACATCCACCAATTCTCCGCCGGGCACCACACGATGCAGGAGTACGCAAGGTTCGTCCTGTTGGGAAACATATCAGGCATCATGAGATGGAAGTCATCATGAAAGGCGTAGTTAGATCACGACTAACTAATTAGTTACCTTGGTGATGGCGTCGAGCTCGGTGGGTGTCGAGACGAGGGCAACGGTGCCAGCGGCCGGCCCATCATTTTTTGGCATTGATGCGGAAGGGGGCGCCGATGCGACCAGAAGGAGCGGCGTCTGGGGGGTCACCTATTCCGGCGGCACTTGCTGGTTCATGCTTGAGTTGCTGCCGACGAAGGTGGGCAGTTGGATCGGCCCAATTTGACCGCCCGCATTCCAAGCAGCTATCCCCTCCATCAGCCCAGCGGGGATGACTTGCTTGAGCCTCTCATCCACTAATTTATTTAGCGTGTCGGGGTCCACCTATCTGCTCTCAAGTTTCTTCTCTAGAACCGCCATCTTCTTCTTCAGCTCCTCGACCTCCTCTTTATCCTTAGTCGATGCCGTCTTCCTCTGCTTTCTCGACGATTTGGCGTCCGATGCGTAGTACTCGTCTACCTTCATGTTTAGCCCAAAGCCGGAGATACGACCAGCTGACGTCGACGGGGCATCCAACGGCCTTTTCTTGTATGCGTTCGTCGCCCTGTTGAAAGGCGTGTCCCACCGATCTGTCGACCCTTCGGACGACGGGCCAGATTTCCGCAACTCCTCCTCCTTCGGACAAAAGGAAATTAAGGTGAGCCCATTTGGCTTCATTTTCTAATTATTAGATCAATGCAATATACATGTACTTGAGATATATGTGTCCTTACCAAATGTTTCTCGAAATCCTTCACGTCCTGGTCTTTCGTCACGAATTCCCCCGTCTTCCAGTCTAAGAAGTACCGGGACCGGACAAAGTTCCTAACCTGTATACCCGTGATTTTGTGCCAGGGGTTATCTTTTCCGAGACGTTCCATATCGCGGTCCTCCTTCTCCCAAACGGTCTGTTTTCCTCGGTAACCACCGCTTCCGCAATGTTGGACCCCTATGTTTTGGTCCCGCATATCCTGCCCCCATTTTGTCCATTTTTTTACACTCCTCGGTGTTTATGTACGCCTTCAGTATGTCGAAATCTTCTTTCACGAGCGTCGGGTCTTTGCGACTGATCTCCTCACAGCTTTTACCTTTCTCAATCTTCTTCTTCACCCGGGATTTCCAGCTGCTCAAGGCGGTGCTCATCTTCGTGATGGCTAAAGAGTCCACCTTTTTGTTGAACGGCTCCGGGAACGTGTATTGATGGTGAAGCTTCTTCAGGAGGATTTCGACCAAAGCCGCGTTGTCGCTGCTTCTAAGGTCCATCGTGTTGATTGACATGCTTTCCCGCATGATGCACCCTAGTTGCATGCCGTACCCTGAGGCAACCGCTCGAGGCGCCAATGGTAGGCCACTTGGCGAGACCTCGGTGATTGTATAAGTGATGTTGGTGCGCACTTGCGGCGTACGATTCTTCCTTGGCGTCCGAGCCTTCTTCTTCTTCTCATCGGTCGTCGGGGCGGCGTCACCGTTACCACCAGCCGCCGTGCGGTCAGTGCCGCCACCATCGGTGCTGTCATCACCCTCTTCCTCCAAGTACTCCCAATCAACACCAGCGTCGGCCTCCCGGACCTCTTCCTCAATGCCGATTGCAGCGTGGGCATCCCAGCCCTCTTCCTCGGCACCGGCTTCGGGCATGGACCCATGCTTGGAAGTGCCCGACATGTTTCTGTAATAACATTCAAATGATCAGAGGAGCAGAATCCTCAAAGTGAGCTTTCTGTTGGGGGGAGGGGGATTGTTTTCACCTCTATTCTATTTGGTATTCAAAATTTAACCCTAGGGTGCTATAGGTTTAGGTTTCAATAGCATGATTTGCAATGGCTTGTTTGTTAGTTGCTAGGGGAAAGGTATCATGTTGTTCCCATTTTAGATGCATCTATGCATCGTACATGATATACTATTTTGTCAAGTGATAGTTATTACGTCTGTTTTGGTAAGCATGCCATTAGCACATTGGTTAATGTTAGATGGGGAGATGTCAGAATATTAATGTTGTTTCATCATTTTCTGTCTTATTGATTTATACCTGCAGAATCTTCTACTTTGGGCACTGAAGTTTGGTGGTGCCGGGATTCATCTGATTTGTACTGATACGCAGAGTCTTATAATAATCGTACCGTAATCACATGTAATCTATCACTATGCTTTATATATGCTGAGTAAGTTTTGGTCCAGAAAAGAAGAATAAACCACTACACAAATAATCTAGATTAGAGCACATTAACACTACTGCCTTCCCTAGGTTGCAACAACAGTTCTCTGAGAACACGGTGTCCATGGTGACCATTGCAGGAATGGAAACAACTAAAAAATGAATCTACCGGTAGACGAGTTTAGACATACAATTAAGGCAGCTGGAATCCAGCCAATAAAAGAAGTTAGGTGGCGTCTGAGATTCTTTAACAGAGGTATAAAAGGTCAATATCAAATCTTATAACAGATTGGTACTAACGAAGATCGATATCTACTCATGCTCGATGACGAAAATTGTACTATGCATGTTAGGCACAAATAATTTTTTTTGCATCTCCCGCTTGTGTGTGTTTATTGTACTTCTGCGAGCAAGCCATGATAAGATCATGGTCACACCAACAAATTAGATAGTCATTTTTCTCAAAATACAGCCTGGGAGCTACACGCAAGATGGACAGATGCATTCCGGGAAACCATTTATAATGTTGTTCTGAGCATGATGGTTGTTATATAGAAACACAAGTTGAATTACTTTTGTGTAACTAAAACCAACATGATCTAGCTTTTCATCAACGTTACGGCTATAGAGACGAACCATAGACTAGATCCTAGGTAAAATCAGGTCAATACAAGAGAAACAAGAACAACAACATGACCTTGATGGCGGCTACGGTGACAGAGCAGAAGAACAAAAACATGACCTTCATGGCGGCTACTTGCCACCGATCTGTCCGATCCATCCACTCCTCCAGCTGTTCGAGAATTTATTTTTTAGTTGGGACCGTTGACGTGAGACCGTGGGACCTTGTGCCTATATTCTGCTCTGAATCTTTTACAGCTCTGGTTTGTCGATGTCTTTCTAGTTGTGCAAAATTCTATGCTAATTATTCATCCTGGGCTGGCTTAATTTTCAAAATTAGTATTCAGTAGTCGATAAAGAAGTTTCTAGATTAAGTGATTCACTGAAGTTGTCTTGCTACATTTCTCTAGGTTTGCAGGTTTGGTGCAAAATTCTAATGGCCTAGAGAGAAAATTAAAAGCATTCTCATGTGGGCATATGAAACGAAATTGAAATTTTAATTGTTTCAAAATTTCCTGAACTCCTTCAGAAATATGTAATAAGCAAAAAAAAAAGTTATAGTTAGATCGAGCAAGTTCTCTACGGTTTTCTCTATAATGTCACCGTGAATATAATTTTATTTGCTATTGACAGCAATCTCTATACATACAACTATTTTACACTAGTTTTATATTTCCATACCGATATACTGACTGAAACTAGTGTCTATGTACCTCGTTTGCATGCAGGGTCAGCACACAGAAGCCTTACTATGCAACGTACGACATGATTCTCATCTTCAGAATTGTCGATTTGGGGAGCTAATCAACAGACTCCTTTGCACTAAAATGGGTACAACCAATAATAACAAAATTCTTAAAATTATTATATATTTAATTATGAACATCAACATATGTATTCAGCAGAAAATCGACCCAAAGGATGAGAAAGTGGGGATGCAAGAAATGATCAATGACATCAGAGCAATGATGAGATCGATGGGGGATGGCAAGATGAGCATTTCAGCATATGATACAGCCTGGGTCGCTCTTGTGAAGAAGATGGACAAAGGCTACGGGCCACAATTCCCCTCTGCCATCAGTTGGACCATTCAAAATCAACTATCAGATGGTTCATGGGGCGACGAGGCCTTCTTCTTTCTCCAAGACCGAATGATCAACACCCTGGCATGTGTTATCGCACTAAAGTCATGGAACATCCACAGGGACGAGCGTGAAAAGGGTACATGGAACCGCATATAATTAGTGCAGTATTTTTGGTCAACAAATATCACTGGTAGAAAATAGGCCTTCGGTACGCCCCCATTAGTCCCCAAAATAATGGACCCGCGACCATAGGGGTCTTTAGTCACGGTTCGGGACGAGACCCGCGACCAATAGTCTGGGCCCAGCGCGCCGGCCCACAGCTGGCGGAGGGGAGGGGCTTTAGTCCCGGTTGGCCAGACCAACGGGGACTAATAGGTCCTCGGGCCGGCCCCACGGCCTTTAGCCGCGGTTGTCCAGGTGAACCGGGACTAAAGGCCCATCCCTATATATAGGACTCACCTCGCTGCACTTGGCCACATTTGCTCACAATATTCACAAGGGGGTGGTGGGTATGCTTTTGGTTCCTACTATGCACACAAGGTGTTCGATGAAATGCCCCATAGCATGAAACACACTTGAGCGTTTTCATTTATTTTACCTCCGTGATCGCGGTTAGCAACTTGAACCTTTCATGATTTGTATTATTTCCAGCTAGCTAGTTAGTTTAACAGATGCATGATGGTTAATTATATACTTTATATAATAATAATGCAGATGAATCGGCAATGGATGTACGGTAACCGACTCTCCGGTGAGTTCACTACGGGTTTGAAAGATTTCCTCGTAGTGGCAAATGCGAACAAACAACGAGGTTTTATTATGTGTCCATGTGCTGAATGTAAGAATGAGAAGGGTCACTCCTCCTCAAGAGTCGTTCACATGCACCTGCTTCGGCACGGTTTCATGCCAAGCTATAATTGTTGGACCAAGCATGGAGAAAGAGGGGTTAGAATGGAAGAAGATGAAGAAGAGGATGATATCGATTTCAACTATCATGACCTTTTCGGTGATACTTTCATGGAGGATGATGCTGAAGGTGGGGAAGGGTTTGGTGAAGGTGAAGAAGAGGCACATGATGAGCCCGCTGATGATCTTGGTCGGACCATTGCTGATGCACGGAGACGCTGCGAAACTGACAAGGAGAGGGAGAATTTGGATCGCATGTTAGAGGATCACACGAAGTCACTGTACCCAGGATGCGACAATAGTCTGAAAAAGCTGGGCTGCACACTGGATTTGCTGAAATGGAAGGCACGGGAAGGTGTAGCTGACTCATCATTTGAAAATTTGCTGAAAATGTTGAAGAATATGTTTCCGAAGAATAACGAGTTGCCCACCAGTACGTACGAAGCAAAGAAGGTTGTGTGCCCTCTAGGTTTAGAGATTCTGAAGATACATGCATGCATTAACGACTGCGTCCTCTACCGCGGTGCATACGAGGATTTGAATGAATGCCCTGTATGCACTGCATTGCGTTATAAGATCAGAGGCGATGACCCTGGTGACGATGTTGAGGGCGAGAAACCCAGGAAGAGGGTTCCCGCCAAGGTGATGTGGTATGCTCCTATAATACCTCGGTTGAAACGCCTGTTCAGGAACAAAGATCATGCCAAGTTGTTGCGATGGCACAAAGAGGACCGTAAGTCCGACGGGGAGTTGAGACACCCCGCTGATGGAACGCAATGGAGAAAGATCGACAGAGAGTTCAAAGATTTTGCAGCTGACGCAAGGAACATAAGATTTGGTCTAAGTACTGATGGCATGAATCCTTTTGGCGAGCAGAGCTCCAGCCATAGCACCTGGCCCGTGACTCTATGCATCTACAACCTTCCTCCTTGGTTGTGCATGAAGCGGAAGTTCATTATGATGTCAGTGCTCATCCAAGGTCCGAAGCAACCCGGCAACGACATCGATGTGTACCTAAGGCCATTAGTTGATGAACTTTTACAATTGTGGGGCAAATCTGGTGTACCTGTGTGGGATGAGCACAAAGAAGAGGAATTTAACCTACGAGCGTTGCTTTTTGTAACCATCAACGATTGGCCTGCTCTCAGTAACCTTTCTGGACAGTCAAATAAGGGATACAAAGCATGCACGCACTGCTTACATGAGACTGAAAGTGTATTTTTGGATAACTGTAGGAAGAACGTGTACCTGGGTCATCGTCGATTTCTTCCCCGAAATCATAACGTAAGAAAGAAAGGCAAGCATTTCAACGGCAAGGCAGATCACCGGCCGAAGCCTGCGGAACGTACTGGAGCTGAGATATTTGATATGGTCAAGGATTTGAATGTCATCTTTGGAAAGGGTCCTGGCGGACAATCAGTTCCGCAGGGAGTTGACGGGCACGTACCCATGTGGAAAAAGAAATCGATATTTTGGGAGCTACAGTATTGGAAAGTCCTAGATGTCCGCTCTGCAATCGACGTGATGCATGTTACGAAGAATGTTTGCGTGAACCTGCTAAGCTTCTTGGGCGTGTATGGGAAGACAAAGGATACAAAGGAAGCACGGCGGGATCAACAACTTTTGAAAGACCCAGATGACCGGCATCCGGAATGGTTTCAAGGTCGTGCCAGCTACGCTCTTACGAAAGAAGAGAAGGTCATTTTTTTTGAATGCCTGAGCAGTATGAAGGTCCCGTCTGGCTTCTCGTCGAATATAAAGGGAATAATAAACATGGCGGACAAAAAGTTCCAAAACCTGAAGTCTCACGACTGCCACGTGATTATGACGCAATTGCTTCCGATTGCTTTGAGGGGCCTCCTACAGGAAAATGTTCGAGTAGCCATTGTGAAGCTGTGTGCATTCCTCAATGCAATCTCTCAGAAGGTAATCAGTCCAGAAGATCTACCACGGTTACAGAACGATGTGGTCCAATGTCTTGTCAGTTTTGAGTTGCTGTTTCCACCATCCTTCTTCGATATTATGACGCACCTCCTGGTCCACCTAGTCGAAGAGATTTCCATTCTCGGTCCTGTATTTCTACACAATATGTTCCCCTTCGAGAGGTTTATGGGAGTATTAAAGAAATATGTTCGTAATCGTGCTAGGCCAGAAGGAAGCATCGTAAAGGGCTATGGAAATGAGGAGGTAATTGAGTTCTGTATTGACTATGTTCCTGACCTTAAGCCGATTGGTATTCCTCAATCGCGGCACGAGGGGAGACTAAGTGGAAGAGGCACGATCGGAAGGAAATCAACGATATGTATGGACGGTCATTCTATGACTGAAGCACACTACACAGTTTTGCAAAATTCGAGCTTGGTGGCTCCGTACTTCGAGCAACACAAGAATATTTTACGCTCGAACAACCCGGGGAAGCCTGAATCATGGATTAGAAAGGCCCACATGGAGACTTTCGGCAGTTGGTTGCGAAAACATTTAATGAATGACAATGATGTTGAAGATCAGCTGTACATGTTGGCCAAGACACGATCTTCGACTATCACGACTTTCCAAGGGTACGAGATTAATGGGAATACATTTTACACGATCTCCCAAGATAAAAAGAGCACCAACCAAAACAGTGGTGTCCGCTTTGATGCAGCAACCGAGATTGGGCAAAAGGTCACATATTATGGTTACATAGAGGAGATATGGGAACTTGACTATGGACCCTATTTTAAGGTCCCTTTGTTCCGGTGCAAATGGTTCAAGCTAACAGGAGGTGGGGTAAAGGTGGACGAGCAATACGGAATGACAATGGTGGATTTCGACAATCTTGGTTACCTTGACGAACCATTCGTCCTAGCCAAAGATGTCGCTCAGGTTTTCTATTTGAAGGACATGAGTAGCAAACCGAGGAAACGGAAAGATAAGAAAACGATCAGTGCATCATGCGATGATCCAAAGCGTCACATTGTTCTTTCAGGGAAAAGAAACATCGTGGGAATGGAGGACAAGACAGACATGTCAGAAGATTATAATATGTTTGGTGAAATTCCGCCCTTCAAAGTGAACTCTGACCCAAGCATTAAGTTAAATGATGAGGATGCTCCATGGATACGTCCAAATCGTAAGAAAGCGGGGACACAAGGGAAGAATTGATGTGTAATAATTTATTGTACCAAACTTTGTTGAATGGATCATGTTTAATGGATCATTTTGAATTATATTATCTCTAATTAATTTATTGTACCAAACTTTTACTAAAAACAGAAAACAGACGCGCTAGCGCGCCGCAGTGTCGCCGGAATGCAAATTCTTTTATTAAAAAGAGAAAACAGACGAACACTAGCTACTCCTCGCCGTCGTCGTCGGGGAACTCGTCGGTGACCTCCTCCGGGTCATCATCGTCGCCGAACTCGTCCGTGACCTCCTCGTCATCGTCGGAGGTGCATGATGGTATGTCCGAGATAGGCCCCCACCTCGGATCGTCGGAGGCCCAGACTTCGCCGGCGCGGTCGGCCCGACGAAGCTCCTGCATCGCCCTCGTCCTCGCCTCCCGAGCGGCATCTAACGCGAGGTGGCGTTCGAGGCGGCGCTCCGACCGCTGACCCGCGCGGGTCTGCCAGAGCTCCTCGTCGGCGCTCTCCTCCCCCGGGTTGTTCCGGTAATACTCGCGGACGACGCGGTCTTCCCTGGCGTCGACTAGGCCCTGAAACGCGCGGTGGCGGAGGTGGAGGTGGTCGGCGGCAGTGATGATCTGCGGCTTCGGCGCCCTGGCCTCCGCTTCCCAGACGGTGTGGCAGTCGTTGAAGTTCATCAGCGACCGCGGGCGGTTGAGGCGCCAGGCCGCCGCGTCGTAGGCCTAGGCAGGAGTATGACTAGCAGCAGATATCAGATCATGCATGCATCTATGCTCTCCGTTTAGGTTTAGATCCACTCTTGCCATTATGTACTGCCTTTTTTATCTATGGGAATTTTTAAGATTGGAAAAAGAATTAGTTCTATTTTTCTGAATTTTCTGATATATTATTTGTATTTTTAAGATTGGAAAAAGAATTAGTTTTATTTTTCTGAATTTTATGATATATTATTTGTATTTTTAAGGTTGCACGCATCTATTATTTCTATTCGAATAACCACCTTTAGTCGCGGTTGGTGTCACGAACCGGGACTAAAGGCTCGTTCTGCGCGGGAACGAGAACGCCGCGAAAATTTTCACCTTTAGTCCCGGTTCGTGACACCAACCGGGACTAAAGGCCCGCGGAGGGTACCCCAGGGGACCTTTAGTCCCGGTTCGTGACACCACCCGGGACTAAAGGCTGGACCTATATATGTGCGATGCCTTCCTGCCCCAAAATTTTCTAAGTCACAAACCCTCTTCTTCCCTCGCGCCGGCGCCTGCTCGTCTTTCTGCCCCGTCGCCGTCGCCCGCGCAGAGGACCGCGCCGTCTCCATCGCCGTCGCCGTCGCCGTCGTCGAGCCCTTCTCTCCACCGCCTCCACCCTGCTCCGCCCCCGTCCCGTCGCCGTCTCTCCGGTAGGTTCCCCGCGGGCCGTCGCCGTCGCCCTAGATCCAACGCGCGAACGCCATCGAACGGAGACCACGAATCACGCGCGAACGCGCCGCCCTCGAACGGCGACCACGAACTGAGAACGCGCCGCCCTCGCGCTCGCTACCGCGGCCAGATTCGCCGCCGGCGAGACAACAGTGGCCGTGGCCTCGTCCCCATCTCCGTCCCCTCCCCCGTGGCGAGCACCACAGTGGCCTCCTCCCCATCTCCGTTCCCTCCCCCGTGGCCGGAATCGTCGGAATCGCCGGAGACCCGAGAGCCTGAACTGCCACCGCCGGCCACCGTGTGACGCCAGGGGTGACGTCATCATGACGTCACCTGGCCACGTGTTGACGAGTTTTTTTAATGACGTCATCATGACACGTGGGGCCCACTGTATATGGAATTACAGAACATAATTAAATCTTCTAAATTAAATAACTTTTAATTTATAATTCCCAAAATTATGGAAAAATATGCAAAATGTTCACAAAAATGTAAGCTATCTGTTTATATCATTATCATTCATGTTTGACAAAGTTTAAAATGAGACCATATTTGAATTTGAGTTAAATTCATTAAAATAATGAAAGTAAGTTTTAATTCAATAAATTCAGAATATTAAGTATAATATACCAAAATGACCAGAAAAGCAAATGCAACCTAGCTATGGGGTTCTCCAAGTCATTTGAGCGACCCTACCAATCTGTTTTCCCTCTTTCTACGACAATATTTGCTAAGTCTCCTATATACTTAATTAATTTTTACTACATGCATGTCTGCAGGAGTGACATATGGCAGACAATAGAGACCTGACGGCGGAACAGGTGGCTGAAGGTTATATATTAGATATCATAGCCGGAGGAGGAACAGACATTGTCGATGATGTAATCTCTTCTTATCTGAACCTTGAGGATCAAGAAGGTGAAGGAGGAACAGACATTGTCGATGATCAAGGAGGTGAAGAAGGAACATACATTGTCGATGATCAAGGAGGTGAAGGAATGGACATTGATGACGGAGGTCAACCGTCGACAAACGACGATCTCCAATTGCAAAGAACAACCACCTCCGGCGAGGTATATATTTTAGCCCTCGGTCTTATTTTAGCCCTCGGTCGGATCTAGTATGACAAAGCGTGGCAAATCCAAGGCGATGAAAGATTCCGAAATATATACCATCGAATCAGTCAGTGAAATCGGCAAGCCCCTACAGCACACCACAAAGTTTATCAACCAATGCGGAGTCATTGTTAGAGACATCGTCCCGATCACCGTCCAGGAATGGAAGGAGCCAAAGAAAGCACGTATTGGTTTCAGTTATGTCGACAAGAGAACGAAAAAGATTATGTTTAGAAAGCTTATTGCACATTTCATTCTACCTCCGGAATACAACAAAAAAGATGAATTCGGTCAGGACGTTCCGGGTGGACGTGAGAGGAGGAGGATAGTCAAAGAGTTCGCTCTTCAGAAGATGGCTGAAGCATTCCGGAACTTCAAGAAAAAATTGTTCCGTGAATATGTCAGCCAGGGCAAGACTCCGATTTTCACTGGACAATATGAGAAACTGAGAGATGATTGGACAGAATTTGTGACGCAACATAAATCGGAGCATTTCAAGGAAATGTCGGCAAAAAATAAGGCTAATGCGAAAAAGAAACAGTACCATCATGTTATGGGGCCAGGAGGATACCGTGTTTCGGCGCCTAAGTGGCAGGCAATGGAGGACGGCCTAAGGGCAAGAGGAATCCGTCTAGGTACAGAGGGATGGGACGAAAGAGCCAAAATGTGGTGGTACGGGCATGGGGGATCGCTAGACCCGGAGACAGGGGAGTGTGTTCACCGGCAGAAAAAGTTTGCTCCCACAAAAGAACTTGTTGACGCAATGACCAAAGCTCAACAGGGCAAGATCACGTTCAACAGAGAGAGAGACCAACTGACAGTTGCCCTCGGAAATCCTGAATACGGAGGACATATACGAGGCAAAGGCAGATTGCCGTGGAAAGTAGGGTTTTCCCAGGAGGGTGACCCGTACTGTTACAGAAGCCGTAGGAGAGGTACGGACCGGGCTGCAGATTAACTGGCGAATCTTGCAATGGAAGTTTCTGACCTGAAGAAGGTCGTGGCGGGAATACTTGAGAAAGAAAAAGCGTCGGCTGCAGGGCCGCATCAAGAACATGCAACGGATCTCGGAAGCCAGCAGCGGAGAAGCAGCGTGGCTTCCACGGAGGCCCCGACTGCAGGTGCTAATGCACCGATGATCGAGAGTCGTGCACCGGAGCCTCACTACCCCGTGGATGACGTAAAGGAGATGAAAGAATGTGATCTGCATTATCCCGTGGGGAACATTTCCATGAAGGTGGCTACCGGCAGTGCTTTACCCTATACACCTGGAGCACTCCATCACAACAACCCCATTCCATATGGCTATGCTCGTGTCACGGTGGAAGACATAGTCCAAGCGTTTGAGGACCTGGAGATTGACATAGCTACACCCGAAGGGGAGAGAAGACTTGGAGATGTCAAGCGCCAGTTCATTCTATGGAAAAAGAAGTACATAGTGTTTCCAGGCGAGACGCCAAGGCTAACAAGTCCACCCCCCTACGATGGTGCAGGTGCTGGTGGTGGTGGTGGTGCTAGTGCTGGTTCACCTACGCCTCCTTCACGCCATTCGACGCCGTCCCCCGATCTTCCTCCTCCGGCGGTTAAGCAGCCGTCGCCCACGATTCCTCCTCCGGAGGAAAAGCAGACGTCTCCCACTATTCCTCCTCCGGAGGAAAAGCAGACGTCGTCGCCCCCCATTCCTCCTCCGGAGGATAAGCGGACGTCGCCCCCCATTCCTCCTCCGGAGGATAAGCAGACGTCGCCCCCCATTCCTCCTCCAGCGAAGAAACAGAAGCAGGCGGCCAGCAAGGGAACCCGCTCTTGGTCTATTAACCCGGACCCTTATGTACCTAAGACCACACGGGTACCGGAGCCATCACTGAAGCCTCTCACCCCAAGGCCTTGGGAACTTAGTGATGCTGAAACCAAATTGGTCGTGAAGGCTGACGTTGAGAAATGGAAGGGCAAACTGAAGGCGCTAAAGGAGCCTGAGCCCAAGGAAGTATTCCCTCCGATTGTAGACTATTGGGCTACGGATTTTTTATCGACAGTGTCCCAATCCGTGAAGAATTTGCCTAAAGACTATGATATTGAACTTCGTAAGCAAGCAGGAATATTGGAGGAGGAGAAAAAAAAAGCAAAAATGATACAAAGCGGGAAACAAGTTGCCCAGCTCGGGATGCAGAGTAAACAATCGATCCCCCCCTCATAGTGACAGCCGCTCCGGAACAGGACCCCGAGGTCATAAATGCTGTGACATCAATGGGATTGACTGTAGCTACTGCCATGCAAAATGCGTCCGAGGCCGGTATGTCTCTTCGTGCCTTTTTAGACATGGACGATATGCCAGTGGCTGATGTAGCATTAAAATATGTGAAGAAAGGGCCTCTCGTCGAGCCTGCGAAGGAAAAGGATCTACCACCACTAATGCAAAGTCTGCTACGTTGGTACAAAGATTTCATAACATTTACCGACAAAGAATATGTGTATGTGGATTATACAGAGGAGCATCACACCAAAAAGTACTCTGTAACAGTTGAGTTGAGTGAATTGTTCCAGCTGTTCAATATGCGTGAGCTCGACAAATCTATCCTGAGTTGCTACGTTCTGTAAGTGATTTATTTCTACCTCATCTCGTTCTTCATTGCCTACACTATATATATATATATTGTCCTAACTATATTGTTCCGTACGCTATTATGCAGATTGAAGATTTGGGAATGCAAAGTAAGACTCATCCATGATGTTGGGTTCATTGACCCACAAATCATTAATGGAACTATGTTAGAACGTCACCCCATAGACGTGGAGAAAGACTTGTACAATTTTTTTAAAAAGCATGAATCCAAAAGATATATTCTATTTCCTTACCATTTTGGGTGAGTGTTTCTCTCATGTTCCCATTCTCTTTTGTTTACTCCATGCATGGTATGTCCAATCGATAAATTATGCATGACTCTGCATCTAATGTGTCCGCAGGTACCACTGGATTCTGCTAAAAATTGATCTTCACAAGTCCATAGTTTTCATCATTGACTCTATGAATTCAAATACAGATCTTTGGGTCGACATGAGAAAAATGATGCAAAAGTAATTATTTTTCAATCATTTGCGCTCTATATCGATCGGTCTCTTTTGTTCATTTTCTAAGCTAATAACTCCCTTGTTCATTTAATTTTATTTGCATTGTAGAGTTTGGAGACGGCTCTCACTTCAACATGTCGGTGAATTCAAAGATGCGCTACGATTTAAAAATGTGGTCAAAGGTGTGGATAAGCAGCCACCGGGGACCGGTCTATGTGGATACTATGTCTGTGAGAACATACGGAAAGAAATATCTGAGAGGAAGAAGGACGAGGAAACGCGGAAGGGTCTCAATAACTTGCGGAGGGCGCTTACTCCAGAAGCTCGCTTCCGACCAATTCAAGAGGAAATAGCAGGATTTTTCCTTAGGCATGTCATCCAGAAGAAAGGAGAGTTCCATGCGTCCACCGACGATGACTTTTATACGCATGTATAAGCCCTAAGTACTTTGAAACTTGTGCGAATTTGTGTATGCTCGTCCATCTTAATTGTGTAATATGGAAACTTGTTCGAGGTTGTATATATGGTCACCCGATATTGAATATATATTATATATTCCTATTGAATTCGTCTTGTTTGATATTTCATATATATATATATGCATGTATATGTGTACTGAAATTAAAACAAAACAAATTAAAAAGGAAACAGGTTTAGGGGGCCTAAAACCCTAAACCTGCGCAGGTTTTCAGTCCCGGTTAACCACAAGAACCGGGACTAAAGGTCCTCCGCCGCAACGGACCCCTAGCGCCCACGGGCTTTTAGTCCCGGTCCGTAAGTGGCGGGACTATAGGGGGGGGGGGCATTTAGTCGCGCATAGCTAGTCCCGGTTTGCCCGGACGGGATTAATGGTCCTGGCGAACCGGGACTGTAGGCCTATTTTCTACCAGTGTATCATTGAAGTGTATCTTAAGGGAATCCTCTTTATAATTTGTAGGTTTTTCGTTTATCCGAGAAAACTTGTGGAGGCTAAAGGAGAATGAGTTAGATGACTGGATGCTAGCCGGCTTTGAGATAACCTTCCCACAACTACTAGAGATGGCGATGGACTTAGGTCTGGATGTGCCTTTTGATGAGCCTGCCCTTCAAGCTATATTTGCCAGAAGAGACCTAAAGCTCTCCAGGTCTAGATGCAAATATACATTATGATATGCATGAGTTGCTATAACTTAGACCAAAAACATACATTAGAATGTAGCGCCCTCACATTTAATAATGTAAGAACTACTGTGTTAAGTGCTAGTCCCTGGATCAATGCTAGCACCACAGAACAAAATGTAATGTATCATTGCAGAAGTATCAGAAATTATTACAAAGGATCCAGAATAGCCAAGTATAGCTTTATTACAAAGTGCATAGTCTTGAAAGACTAGCAAAACTCAGAGTTCTAAACAGCAGAAATAAAGGTAGCAATGAGCCTCCATCTTCAATCATGCGCCACAGGCATTACATGTTGGGTGTAGACTCGAGTCCAAGCACTTAATCAAACTTCGTCCTCAGAATTTCCTGCACGTTGGAATATGCAGCCCCCGAAGGAGATTCAGTACAAACAATGTACTGGCAAATGACACTATGGTGGATATAAAATGGCAAGTCTAAACTACATGCATATCTGGCTTGGTGGAGTTTAGGCTATTTGCAGAAAGCAAGTTTTTCCCTAACACTTTTGAAAAAGAGTTTTCTTTCAAAGATTGGCACCATGGGACACACCCATGAGCACCACAACTAAGATTTCCTTAGCCAAATTTTACTCCTTCAAAACGGTGTTGAGATTCTTCCATCCATCCTTGTCCAGCTGCTCGAAGTTGTCCTTTCCGGGAACACGGCTATGATCATAGTTTCTAACTCTTCAGAGGTTGTGCACTTTCACCCTTTGTCTTCAATTAGCCCAAACATCCTATACACCCGGAGTGCATCAAGGAAAGGAGAGAATTGAGACGAGATCTTTCAGAGGCAAGAATTCAACCCAACCAGCAAGACCCGTTCCACCTATAATTCTGCTACATCTTCATGTCAAGCATGGGTTGAACTCTCACAACTTAGTTGATCAAGACAGAGCCCATATGTCAAAGGGCTGCACGGGAAGCTACTAAACTTAGAGGGACTTAGGAATCTCTTTGTTCCTGGGTGGCCATCCACAAGTGTACTCCTTCGGTGATAAACACCATTGACATGGCCCTAGGGAGCCACTCAACATAATCCAATCACATCCAAAATCCACCCAGGTGTTTCATTGGGAGTTTATACTTAGAATTTTTCCACAACATTGAGTAAAACAAATTTGTAGCAAGGCTAAGCATCTACTAAGTATATGTTTCCAAAATAACAAGTTTAAAGGATGGCTACACACTACTTGGGATTTTGCATAGCATATAATAACTTAGTAAAATTTCCTATCATGCATGCTACTCAAAAACACTAGTGATGCATAGTAAAATATGGGAGATTTGATGGTGTGTCACTTGCCTTGGCAATAGGATGAACAATCACAGCAAGAATAACAGCAACAAGAGTAGACTTGATCCTCTTCACAATCTAATACAAGCAAAACATGCCACACATAAACATACAACACAAACATAACATAGAAAACAAAATAACAATACAAAAACATGTATGCATGTTATGCAATGATCAAATTAATGTACCAAATTCACAACTAGCAAGAATTACTAATAATTATGTGCTCTGATATTAATAACATGTTTATTTATGCATGCAAAACAAATTAATTATCAAATTATAATAATTAGTATTGCTATGGTTTTATCATAGGCTAATATGAAAATTAATAGGGTTTCTGTTACAAAGTTGCACAAATAATTTTTTTCAACGAATCTACTGGATAGAGGACATCAAAACAAAACCATAGCAATTTATTTCACCTAAAAAGGATTTGTAGATTAAAAGTTATGCCCAAATTAGTGTTTAATAGAGATCTACAAATAACATGTGAGTGCACGTCTCAAATTTGAAATTTGAATAGCCTAGACTAATCTACACAATGTGCTGATTCCAAAAAGTCCAAAATCATTGAATTTGGATAAACAAAACTCGAGATATGAATTTTTGAAGTTTTGAAACAAATCTGTTATTTTCTGTTTTTATTAAAAACGTGATCGATCCGAGGGGCTCCCAATGGTGGCTTCTGATTGGTCGGTACCTCTTCGACGCGGATCGCGCTCCAGGGCCGCTGGATCTAAAGTGTACCGGGCGGCCAAGATCTAACATACCGCTTCGCTCGCGGGATCTAATCTTAGGCGTTCGTTTTTGATCGAACGGACGAGAGAGAAGGGGGAGGGGATTACTCACCGGAGAGTCCACCGGAGAGGAGGAAGACGGCGGCGCGACGGCAGCTTGGATGGCGTGGGCGTTCCCGAGGTTCCCCGGATGCGCTGAGAACAGAGGCGCGTTCCCCTCGGCTTGGAGAAGCTCCTCGTGTGCTCGGGGTGGTCTCCCAGGGTGCGTAACGGCCGCGACGAGTGCCCCCCCGAGGCGGTTCCGGCGATGGCGCACGGCGGCGAGGAATTTCGAGGCGAGGGGTAGGGTTTGGGTCGAGATCGAGGCACGGACGTCGAGAGGCGGCAGGGCGGGGCTTTTAAGGTGGGGATCCTTGCGGGAGGGGGCAGCGAGGCGGTCGCGGTGGTTTCCAACTCGGGCGTGACGGCGGAGATGCGTTCGGACACGGCGGCGGTCGAGTGCGTCAGTGCTGACGTCAGGCTTTCGTTAGCTGGGGCCGTCCTGTCAGCGGGCGTGAGAGAGCGCGTGCGGGGCGGGCTGCGCGTGGATGCTGGGCCGGCCTGCCCGCTGTTCTGCGCACGCGGCGAAAAAAAAAAATAACAGAGGGAGGGGAGATGGGCTGGGCCCAAGAGAGAGAGGGCTTGCGCTGGGTTGCTTTTCTCTTTTTTTTTCCTGTTTCTTTTTTTTTCTTTATTCAAATGATTCAAAAAGAAACCAAAAGCTAGTCAAAACTTGTCAGAAAAATTTGGTAAAATATGTTTTGGAAAGCTTATGAAAATTAGAACATTTTGGCACTAAAACTTTCCCAAGATAAATTACTTAATTTTGAAAAAGTATTTAAATTCAAAATGTGATTTAATAGGTAACATCACCTAAAATTTTGTCTTTAGCAAATTAAAAACCAAATCTTGTGCAAACAAAATGCAATTATGCTATGATGATCATGGATGCATGAGGGTTTTAAAATTTTCAAAATTTTCAAAATCCTGGGATGTTACAGACTACCCCCCTTAAAAGGAATCTCGTCCCGAGATTCGAGAAGGCTAGCAATTAGGTGGGAAAAGTTACGAGGTGGGATATCCCCCTTAAAAGGATATACTGAGATTGAAATTCCACCATGCAATTGAGGTAATGGAACATGTGATGGAAAAAAAAATGAGTTAAGGGTTACCATTCACAAGATCCATGTTGATATGATTCACATGCCCCTTCTTGAATGGGTTGGGCTTGGCAGCTTCTGCAGTCTTCTGCTCTGGGCAATCAGTTGCATAATGTCCCTTGTTTCTGCACTTGAAACACATCACTTGACTAAGATCCCTCTTCACTTCATTGTTATGGTTGTGGTTTCCATTGCCATTTGAGTGCCCATTGTTGTTACCATTGTTTTCTTTGAGTCCCTCAATATGATTTTGATTATTATGGGTGTGTCCATTACCACCTTTGTGATGGTTCTCATGTTTATGGAAGTTGTGTCCTCCATTGGATGTGTGCCTTTTATATGAGGGTCCAGAGTGGTGTTTCCCACCATTACTGTACTTCCTCTTCCTGTTCTCCTCCTTCGTCATGTTGTTATCCAAGGTAATGGCTTGATCCAACAGAGCTTGATAATTTGGGGCATATGCTACAGACAGTGGTATCTTTAGGTCCCCTTTAAGTCCATTGAGGAACCTATCTTTTCTCTTGGCATCTGTGTCAATGTCCTCTGGTGCATACCTTGATAAAGAATGGAAATCATCCATATACTCCTTTAAAGTTCTACCTCCCTGCTTCAAACTACGAAACTCCTCCTTCTTGAGGTTCATTATCCCAGATGAGATATGTGCATTGCGGAATCCCTCCTTGAAATCATCCCAAGTCATGCCTTCTAGTGGATTAGTCACTTGGTAAGTTTCCCACCACATTGCAGCAGGTCCTTCTAACAGATGTGCGGTGAATCTCACCTTCTCCGCATCATTGCACTCACAAGTTACTAAGTCCTTGTTGATTGAACGAAGCCAGTCGTCTGCCTCAATAGGATCGGTAGCATAGGAGAACTTGTTAGGCCTAAGTCTCAGAAATCTGGTAAGTCTGTCCATTGGGGGTGGGGGTGGCGGATTGTTGTTGTTGTTGTTGTTGTTCATTGCTGCTACAAACTGAGTCATCATCTGCAGAAGTTGGGCTTGGGAAGTGAGCATCTGCTGTAGGGCATCATTGTTGTTGTCCTCATTGTTGTTGTTGTTGGGGTCGCGACGAGGAGGCATCTGTGGGTTTTCAGCATAGATGAGGAAAAGATAGATAGAGCTACGAGGAGAAAATTTCCTACCCATGCACAATACATCAAGACAGACAATCAATGGAAAACAACAACTTAAATTATTTTAGCTCTTATTCAAATTTCGAAATTTGGACTTAGTTTTTGAAAAACTTAAGCGAAACAACTTAATTGCAAGCCAAAACACTCTATTATTGCCATATCACAAGTTGATAGGTCAATACCCAAACAAAAACTCTAGCTAACGCATTCTGCCATGGTGGTCAACTACTGGGATGGATCATAACTCTTCACAATGATCTCTATGTTCTTGTACATCTTCAGCTCCTTCTCAAGGGCATTGATCTCTTCTTCAGCTTCTTGAAGATCCTTCTGAGTGTGATAAAGTCTCCACGTAAGTCTTTCCCCAAGTTCTGTGATTGCCTCCCATGCAGCGCATCTAGCTGACTCGAAGAATGATGTGTATTGTTGTGGGTTGGTGAAGATGTAGTCCCCTTCTATCTTGTGGTCATACCCCTTGCTTCTGTATAGGTGAAGTTGAACCCACCAATACTCTTGGCCATCCTCAATGAAGGGAAAACCTTTGTAGAGTGCTGCTCCTCCAAATCCTAATTTTGTCATTAGGTTCTTCAATGCCTTTGGGAATTCAGTCTCACAATCTAGAGTCATGGTCATCAACGGGCCCTTCTTGATTGATTCAAAGAGGTTGGTCATCTATAAGTTAGATAAGACGTTAGAAGATTGAATCATAGGTAGAAGTACTAGAAGAAAAGTTGTTCTAGCTATGTTAGAGTAGAATAAATGGTTAATCCTAGGGTCCTTGAAGTCCTTGGTGGTGGTGAAGTTGCAGCTCTTCATCTTTGAGTTTTGAAGTGCAGGGGAAAACATAGGTCATAGAAGCATAAGGTAAGGAGGTACTAGATACGAGATGAGTAAGAGTACTTTGGAAATATAAAGTCTTCTTCCCTGGTGATCATTAGATCATTAACAACTTATTGAATTTTGGATATTCACTATAGTGAGAGAGACTGGCACCCGCAAAGCCAATCAGGGAACCGATCTCATGTACGTGGACATGTAATGTTGGTCCGGGCCGCTTCATCTCACTATGCCGCTAGGATCCAAAAATACTCAAAGGAGTTAATAAATTTTGACCAAAAAGGTTTTCCAAACCTAAGGGCTCGAACCTACAGGCAACACTTTGCTCTGATACCATTTTGTAGCGCCCTCACATTTAATAATGTAAGAACTACTGTGTTACGTGCTAGTCCCTGTATCAATGCTAGCACCACAGAACAAAATGTAATGTATCATTGCAGAAGTATCAGAAATTATTACAAAGGATCCAGAATAGCCAAGTATAGCTTTATTACAAAGTGCATAGTCTTGAAAGACTAGCAAAACTCAGAGTTCTAAACAGCAGAAATAAAGGTAGCAATGAGCCTCCATCTTCAATCATGCGCCACAGGCATTACATGTTGGGTGTAGACTCGAGTCCAAGCACTTAATCAAACTTCGTCCTCAGAATTTCCTGCACGTTGGAATATGCAGCCCCCGAAGGAGATTCAGTACAAACAATGTACTGGCAAATGACACTATGGTGGATATAAAATGGCAAGTCTAAACTACATGCATATCTGGCTTGGTGGAGTTTAGGCTATTTGCAGAAAGCAAGTTTTTCCCTAACACTTTTGAAAAAGAGTTTTCTTTCAAAGATTGGCACCATGGGACACACCCATGAGCACCACAACTAAGATTTCCTTAGCCAAATTTTACTCCTTCAAAACGGTGTTGAGATTCTTCCATCCATCCTTGTCCAGCTGCTCGAAGTTGTCCTTTCCGGGAACATGGCTATGATCATAGTTTCTAACTCTTCAGAGGTTGTGCACTTTCACCCTTTGTCTTCAATTAGCCCAAACATCCTATACACCCGGAGTGCATCAAGGAAAGGAGAGAATTGAGACGAGATCTTTCAGAGGCAAGAATTCAACCCAACCAGCAAGACCCGTTCCACCTATAATTCTGCTACATCTTCATGTCAAGCATGGGTTGAACTCTCACAACTTAGTTGATCAAGACAGAGCCCATATGTCAAAGGGCTGCACGGGAAGCTACTAAACTTAGAGGGACTTAGGAATCTCTTTGTTCCTGGGTGGCCATCCACAAGTGTACTCCTTCGGTGATAAACACCATTGACATGGCCCTAGGGAGCCACTCAACATAATCCAATCACATCGAAAATCCACCCAGGTGTTTCATTGGGAGTTTATACTTAGAATTTTTCCACAACATTGAGTAAAACAAATTTGTAGCAAGGCTAAGCATCTACTAAGTATATGTTTCCAAAATAACAAGTCTAAAGGATGGCTACACACTACTTGGGATTTTGCATAGCATATAATAACTTAGTAAAATTTCCTATCATGCATGCTACTCAAAAACACTAGTGATGCATAGTAAAATATGGGAGATTTGATGGTGTGTCACTTGCCTTGGCAATAGGATGAACAATCACAGCAAGAATAACAGCAACAAGAGTATACTTGATCCTCTTCACAATCTAATACAAGCAAAACATGCCACACATAAACATACAACACAAACATAACATAGAAAACAAAATAACAATACAAAAACATGTATGCATGTTATGCAATGATCAAATTAATGTACCAAATTCACAACTAGCAAGAATTACTAATAATTATGTGCTCTGATATTAATAACATGTTTATTTATGCATGCAAAACAAATTAATTATCAAATTATAATAATTAGTATTGCTAGGGTTTTATCATAGGTTAATATGAAAATTAATAGGGTTTCTGTTACAAAGTTGCACAAATAATTTTTTTCAACGAATCTACTGGATAGAGGACATCAAAACAAAACCATAGCAATTTATTTCACCTAAAAAGGATTTGTAGATTAAAAGTTATGCCCAAATTAGTGATTAATAGAGATCTACAAATAACATGTGAGTGCACGTCTCAAATTTGAAATTTGAATAGCCTAGACTAATCTACACAATGTGCTGATTCCAAAAAGTCCAAAATCATTGAATTTGGATAAACAAAACTCGAGATATGAATTTTTTGAAGTTTTGAAACAAATCTGTTATTTTCTGTTTTTATTAAAAACGTGATCGATCCGAGGGGCTCCCAATGGTGGCTTCTGATTGGTCGGTACCTCTTCGACTCGGATCGCGCTCCAGGGCCGCTGGATCTAAAGTGTACCGGGCGGCCGAGATCTAACATACCGCTTCGCTCGCGGGATCTAATCTTAGGCGTTCGTTTTTGATCGAACGGACGAGAGAGAAGGGGGAGGGGATTACTCACCGGAGAGTCTACCGGAGAGGAGGAAGACGGCGGCGCGACGGCGGCTTGGATGGCGTGGGCGTTCCCGAGGTTCCCCGGATGCGCTGAGAACAGAGGCGCGTTCCCCTCGGCTCGGAGAAGCTCCTCGTGTGCTCGGGGTGGTCTCCCAGGGTGCGTAACGGCCGCGACGAGTGCCCCCCCAGGGCGGTTCCGGCGATGGCGCACGGCGGCGAGGAATTTCGAGGCGAGGGGTAGGGTTTGGGTCGAGATCGAGGCACGGACGTCGAGAGGCGGCAGGGCGGGGCTTTTAAGGTGGGGATCCTTGCGGGAGGGGGCAGCGAGGCGGTCGCGGTGGTTTCCAACTCGGGCGTGACGGCGGAGATGCGTTCGGACACGGCGGCGGTCGAGTGCGTCAGTGCTGACGTCAGGCTTTCGTCAGCTGGGGCCGTCCTGTCAGCGGGCGTGAGAGAGCGCGTGCGGGGCGGGCTGCGCGTGGTTGCTGGGCCGGCCTGCCCGCTGTTCTGCGCACGCGGCGAAAAAAAAAATAACAGAGGGAGGGGAGATGGGCTGGGCCCAAGAGAGAGAGGGCTTGCGCTGGGTTGCGTTTCTCTTTTTTTTCTGTTTCTTTTTTTTCTTTATTCAAATGATTCAAAAAGAAACCAAAAGCTAGTCAAAACTTGTCAGAAAAATTTGGTAAAATATGTTTTGGAAAGCTTATGAAAATTAGAACATTTTGGCACTAAAACTTTCCCAAGATAAATTACTTAATTTTGAAAAAGTATTTAAATTCAAAATGTGATTTCATAGGTAACATCACCTAAAATTTTGTCTTTAGCAAATTAAAAACCAAATCTTGTGCAAACAAAATGCAATTATGCTATGATGATCATGGATGCATGAGGGTTTTAAAATTTTCAAAATTTTCAAAATCCTGGGATGTTACATAGAATGAAGTGTCTGTAATTGTTTCAAGGTTCCTACATTTTTATATCACCGCAGGGATTGATTTGCTAAGAGAGGTTATATCACACATGATGTGTATCTTACCCATAAATTTTCAACCATTTATAAGATTATGTGAACTTAGAAATGAAACTACTAAGTATAAAATTCATAGAAAATTTGGGCATGACCTTTGATAATTTTCCTATGTCTAGGAGTGCCAGAAATTCGCTCGGAAGGAAATAAATCAACTTCCCCGCGAAACATTGGCATCTCAAAAAGAAAAGGCTGCACAAAAATCACAGAAATCTGCCCAGAGTTTGCAACTTGCAAACTAATCACTTGAAGACAAAGTTTTGTTCAAGTTCATCCTACAGCACCACCTAAGAAGAAACCTAAGAGAAAAGCTATTGTGAGTGCACATTCTAGATCTCAACCTGCTCCTATATTCTACAGCTCCCAGCCATCTAGTAATTTGCAACGGTCATCATCACTACAGCCTCCAAACACCATGGAAATACCAGCACAAAGAAGGCTCAAATGGTGGCTATTTGGCAATGAAAACAATGTCAGGCAAAGTGGATGAGATGCAGCAGAGTAGGTGTTGTTTGAAAGTATACACAGAAGATGAGCAAGAATACACAGAAAATTACAGCTTATAGCTTATAGCTTAGCTCCTGTTAGCTTACACAGGAAATACAGAGAAGAAGATGTTGCTGCTTTCAACAATTGTTGCGGCTTTCAAATTCAGTTCAAGCTTATAGCTTAGCTCCTGTTATAAAGATTCATATACTCCTAACATTCAAACTTCATGAACTGAATTTTCTATATTTTCCTGGTATTCAAACTTAGCTATCAAACAAAACCTCATTTTTCTGAATTTTCCTATGTTTGTTGTGATAAAAAACCAACATCTATGCCAACATCTATATTGAACTTGTTCAGGTGCAAGTGGCATCTAGGGGGGATTCAAAAACTGAATTTTCCTATGTTTTCTGAATTTCAGGTGCAGGTGCAGGGGGTATCCAGGAGTGCAACTGGTATCCAGGGGGGTCTTGTTTTCGTGCAAGAACAGGAGTTTCAGGTGTAGGTCTGGCATCGTTGGTTAGAAGGGGACTAGGGTTCTTAATCCAGCAATGGTGACAGAGCTTTTCGGGTCACTATGACGAGAGGCCACAGGGACCAAGCGAGAGAGAGAGAGTACCTGTGGTGCTCGAGGACGGCCGGGGCGTGGACGGACTCGAGGACGGCTGGGGCGTGGACGGACTCGATCGAGGACGGCCGGGTGATGCATGTAAAATGCATAGATGAACTTTGCATGTTATTACTTGTTTTTCCTACATATTAGCAACTTATATTCATGTTTTATAATGATTTGGGGGATTTTCTGAACAATCCCCCTTCTTTTGGTTCTAACCCTGTTTTTCCAGAAAACGTACTTTTTAGTGTTTCACGCTTTCCGGGAGCTTCGGGACTCCAAAAAGGGCAAGGACAAAGAGCACGGTTCAGAATTTTCGAGACGAAGACCATGGGCCAAAGTAGAGGGCCAAAAGGACAAACAGGTGGAAAAGAGGACCCTCCACGCGGCCAAATTCCTTGGACGCGTGTGGGGCCCCGTTTTTGCCCCCGTGGCTCCGATGCCGTCGATCTTTCTTCTCCCGAGTGTCTCGTGACCTAAAAACGACTATATAAAGGGTCCCCTGGACTTTTCGAGAAGGAGGCGGCGCCGAGAGACGAAACCACGAAACAGAGAGACAGAAGGCTGCCGCCGGAGAATATCGGAGGGGGGAAACGCCGCCGGGATCACCCCCGGAGGGCTCCACCCCCCTCCGGCGTGTTCGTCATCAACATCTACAGCAAGATCAGCTCCATCTCTCCACTGTAATCTCTTGGCAAACACGATGTATGATGCAATACTATATTCCCTTGATGTATTGTGTCTCCCCGTCTATGTTTGAGTAGTGAATTGTTCTTGGCAATGGTGAAATAGTTCGTTGATTGGTTGCATACAAGTTTGTTATCTTCTATGATTGTCTTTATGTACAATATATGAGTGCACGCATATGTTGGGGAATGCATGTAAGGTGATCACCGGTAGCATAATGGAGTGGTGGAGACTTGGGAGTGACAGTAACCTGAGACCGAGCCATAGAGTTAAGTTATTGGGGGATATATATAGGGGACCTTAGAACGTAAGGCTATGGTGGGACTTTATGTCTTAATCAATCTTGTGCAGTCATTTACTTGGCCACATGATCCATCATAAGGGGTTGTAGATCATTTACTTGACTATACCTATTCATGGCTCCTTCCTAGAAGAAACAACTAAGACTAAAACATGTGCTTCACTAATTATGACAACCACATGAACGAAACACCTATTGCTAGAACACTTGCTCCCTTGAGATATTTTCTGCTTGCTACTTGTGAAACTTGCTTAGAAACTTGCATTTTAAACTTTCTTCACTAGTTACTAGACAAACCATACTCCATGTCACTTGCTTTTAATTAGTTAGTTCCTTTTAGTCAAACTTATTGCTTTGCATAAACAGCCATATAAGAGGGTTATAGGGCTTTAGAGAATAGATAGCTTACCTTCAGCTCCTCGTGGGTTCGACACTCAAATACTTATCGAAAGGTACTACAATTGATCTCCTGCACTTGGGAGTCATCAAGCACTTTTCTGGCGCCGTTGCCGCGGAGCGTTGTGCTAAGCTTTTATTCTTGTTTGCATTGCATACTAACATATAAACCTAAAACACAAAAAAAAATTATAAAATGGAAAACAACCAAACAATTTTAGAATTGTATAATATCTACCTTGAATTAGGACATGAAGTGTTTGACGAGAAATTGAAAAATTATTTGCACAACAATCATATTTGTGGTAGTACTAATTCTTTGAACACCTTTATTGCTAAGGAAAACCATGAGCTTGGGGAAGTTTGTCTTGATGAATATGATATTTTTAGTCCCCCTACTATTGAGGATAAAAATGATATACTTGCTGATTCTATGGAAAGTTTTAAGCTTGGGGAAGTTGGTTTTGATGAGC
This sequence comes from Alopecurus myosuroides, assembly GCA_028641055.1. Lineage (NCBI taxonomy): Eukaryota > Viridiplantae > Streptophyta > Magnoliopsida > Poales > Poaceae > Alopecurus > Alopecurus myosuroides. The sequence continues at coordinate 14,884,798 of CM054059.1, forward strand.
ATGATATTTCTAGTTCCCCAAGCTTGGAGGAGAAAATTCACTTTGATGATACTATGCCTCCTATATATGATGATTGCAATGAAAATTATGAATGTTTGACTCCCACTATCACTAATGAGGATTTTACTTATGTGGAGAGTAGTGATTCTTTTATGCATGTGGCTCATGATAAGAATGTTTTATGTGATATTCATATTGTTGAATCTATTCATGATGCTACTGAAAATTATTATGAGAGAGGGAAACATGGTTACACATATTTCAACAATATTAAGTTTCCCCTCTTTATGCTGAAAGTATTGAAGTTGCACTTGATCTACCTTTCTATGCTTGCTATTATGTGCTTCTTTTATTTGTTTCATTACAAAATGCCAATGCATAGAAAAGGGGTTAGACTTAAAAATAAATTATTTAATATTTTTTGGTGTGTTCCTTATGCTTTAATTTCCTATTCGGTTTGAGCACACATTTATGTCTTTTCAACATGTAAAATACCTTTACCTACTGTTATCTATCATTTAGTTTAAGATTTTCATTTTATAAAATTTTTGGGAAAGTAAATGAGAAGGATGAGTAATGGAGAAGTTGGGGTCGACCTTGAACATGTGTTGTTCATGCCAATGAAACCATTGCAAAGTCTCTATCATTAAAACTTTTTCCAAAGCTAAAATCAATAAAAATATTAGTTCACTACTGTAACATCACATTTCTGTCTTATTTCTCATCATAAATGGCAAGAATAATCTTATATGAGAGATAGGATTAAACAATAGTAATTAGCTGTCCAGAAAACAGATTCATGAACTTCACTGCGAAATATGTTTAAAATCACAGAAGTGGAATTATGACCTGGTAATTTACGACAGAAATATTTAGTTATCACTACATATTTCATTAGTTGTAAGTTTTCTTATTTGAGCAACTTAAGTTCCTCTAAAAATTCACTCTTTACGGGCTGTTCAGTTTTTGGCAGATTATGTCTTTATTTTGCATTGCTCTCATTACTTGTGTTTTGTGTGGTTCTTTTGATCAAGGAGCAATGCACAACTGTAGTAACAGTAGTTAATATTTTGAATCAACTCATGATGTGTCTTTGCTGTACCTATGTGGATTTTATTTATGGAGGCACTAACCCCTCTAATCAAGTTTTATGTTGAGATTTGTGTAAGAAGAATTTTTCAGGAGGAAGAGTTGAGTGAGATGAACAAAGATCAAGAGGGACAACCAATCAAGCTTGGGGATGTACCCCTGGGCTCACCCTACATGTATCAAATAAGTACAAGAATCCAAGCTTGGGGATGCACAGCCACCTCACTCCAACCATCATGATGTTAAGTAAGAAAAGCCTAGCTATACGGCTATCAATAAAGCGCTTTACGGGAGGCAACCCGGTTGTTCTTAGTTGGTTTTTCCTAGTGTCCTCTTGCTGTAACAAGAGACTTAGTCTTTAGTTTAGTTTCTGGAGTTTTCAATAAAGTGTCAAGTTTCACCCATTTGGATTTAAAAGTTGCTATCCTAGTGCTTAGAATTTCTGTTTCAGCACGATTCTTCTCACCGTACGATTTTTAATTTTTTATCTGTACGTCGGATTGAGCTAATTTTTTATTATGTTCTGCAACTTTTCGTACTCTGTAAGCATAAAAATTGGATTAATTTTTTGATTAGTCTAGCTTAGGGAAAACGTTCGGTTTGCTGCTATTGCTTTTCTGGACAGATTTTGCCTTCTTTTGTTGGATGCACTCTTTGGGTTTGGGACTTGAATTTCCTTGATCTTTTCGAGTTAGAGAGTGAACATAAAACATTATGAACCTTATTGTCTATCTTCTGGAGCATTTGTTTGGGAAGTTTGCGCAGCAAGCATGTGATTTGTTTGTCCTTGCTAATCTCACCCCACAGAAAAAGAATGGGAGAAACATGTTTTGTGAAGTTTTTTCACAGGAAATAGAGGAGCTGCGCCTCAAGACATCCAAGAATGGTGAAATACATAAGCTTGGGGATGTGATGAACACCCCACTGGAGCTACACTCTTTTGGTTAGCACACGTCTACTTTCTGTTTTTCTAAGCAAAGCATTTATCGTAGAGACTTGAAGCGTCTAGTTTTTGTTTTGATAAGACCACCACCATCATTTTATATGAGATTGAGCTACTGGAGTTTGGGGTTGGAATGCATTGGATGCTAGTATTATGATTTGTAATAGGGATTCCATGGTTGATTTGAAGAGCTACATATGTTTGCATGATTTATAGGCTTTTTATGTGTAGAAATTTGCAATAATGTTGTCTTGAGCTATCTCTTATTCATGTCCTTGATGTTAATTGCTGGTTTATTTAGTTTGTCATGAAATGAGTAGTTCTATGGACATATGCATGCATAGTAGCTGGTCAACTATCTCCCTCTTGCTAGCCCATATATTTAAAAATTCCAACAAGTAAAAACTTGTTTCCAATACTCCTTAGCCAAGTATTTCCAGTGAGTCCACCATATCTTCCCATTAGCTTCATTGCTATTCCGAGTATGTTCACCATGTTATTGTGTTATTTATGTTCTAAATTAAGATATTCACTTTATTAATTGTCATGGTTTTAACTTGGGGTAGGACTCTCACGAACTTTTGAAGGCACACTTTACTTTTTATGCATCTAATAAACATGACCCAATAATGGGAGCCACAAGTTTTGCGTTTGACAAGTGTGTGGTTGGGAGCTAGCTATAAACGTGTATCACCGGAAAGCTTTCAACATTGCACAAAAAAATTTACATTTGGTTGATATCATGTACTTTTATTTTTGGACTCCTGCCATGCCGAAATGAAATAGAGGAATAGTAAGTTTTGATGAGTAAGTATCTATATGACTAGAGAAACGCATTGGGCCGCTAACCCAAGCCATGCTTTATCATGGTGGAAATTTACTTACAGCTTGAGTGACTCTACAACACATCCTATAATAAAATAAGAAGCTATGCATAATAGTGAATGAAAATAAAAAGGATGATGAGTCTACTCCGTTTGTTCATCTTGTCATTGTAACATGGGCTTGTTTCCATGTCATGGGGCAAGAGGTACCTCTTTGCGGTTCTCTATGATGTCATTAATACTTATTATGATTGTACAAAGCTTATTAGGAATCTTAAGTTGAGTAATCATGGAGTAGGTTTTCACACTCATGGGGCATGAGGCATTCAACCAACACCTTGTCAATCACATTACTTCAACATTCACAATTTAAGATGCTAGTGATAAAGGGGCAATGAGAGTCTTAGACCAATGGACGCCACATTTCAATTAGTAATTTTAGTTGAATAATTTAGAGGCTAAATAAGACTTGATCATGTTTTACCTCTACTCAATTTTCTCCAAAGTGTCCACCATATTTTCTATTTTCCATTATGCTATTCTTTGACCAATATAGGATTTCATTTTTCATTTTGTGTATGCATTTGGTCCATAGTGCTTTTATTTCATTATACACTCTGTGAACTTTCATGAAGCATCTTTGCTTGCATATTTGATATTTCTTATAACATGAATTATATGTTGCTACTCATCTACATTATGAATCATTTGATTATATGTAGCACGAATAATCTTCTTTGATATTCCATGATTGTTTTAAAATGCAAAGTCCATGTTAGTTTTATCACCTTCATACTCGAGGACGAGTATGGGTTAAGCTTGGGGATGTTGATGCATGTAAAATGCATAGCTGAACTTTGCATGTTATTACTTGTTTTTCCTACATATTAGAAACTTATATTCATGTTTTATAATGATTTGGGGGATTTTCTGAACAATGCCCCTTCTTTTGGTTCTAACCCTGTTTTTCCAGAAAACGTACTTTTTAGTGTTTCACGCTTTCCGGGAGCTTCGGGACTCCAAAAAGGGCAAGGCCAAAGAGCACGGTTCAGAATTTTCGAGACGAAGACCATGGGAGAAAGTAGAGGGCCAAAAGGCCAACCAGGTGGAAAATAGTACCCTCCATGTGGCCAGATTCCTTAGCCGCGTGTGGGCCCCCTTTTTGCCCCCGTGGCTCCGATGTCGTCGATCTTTCTTCTCCCGAGTGTCTCGTGACCTAAAAACGACTATATAAAGGGTCCCCTGGCCTTTTCGAGAAGGAGGCGGCGCTGAGAGACGAAACCACGAAACAGAGAGACAGAAGGCTGCCGCCGGAGAAGATCGGATGGGGGAAACGCCGCCGGGATCACCCCCGGAGGGCTCCACCCCCCTCCGGCATGTTCATCATCAACCTCTACAGCAAGATCAGCTCCATCTCTCCACTGTAATCTCTTGGCAAACACGATGTATGATGCAATACTATATTCCCTTGATGTATTGTGTCTCCCCGTCTATGTTTGAGTAGTGAATTGTTCTTGGCAATGGTGAAATAGCTCGTTGATTGGTTGCATACAAGTTTGTTATCTTCTATGATTGTCTTTATGTACAATATATGAGTGCACGCATATGTTGGGGATTGCATGTAAGGTGATCACCGGTAGCATAATGGAGTGGTGGTGACATGGGAGTGACAGTAACCTGAGACCGAGCCACAAAGTTAAGTTATTGGGGGATATATATAGGGGACCTTAGAACGTAAGGCTATGGTGGGACTTTATGTCTTAATCAATCTTGTGCAGTCATTTACTTGGCCACATGATCCATCATAAGGGGTTGTAGATCATTTACTTGACTATACCTATTCATGGCTCCTTCCTAGAAGAAACAACTAAAACTAAAACATGTGCTTCACTAATTGTGACAACCACACGAATGAAACACCTATTGCTAGAACACTTGCTCCCTTGAGATACTTGAGATATTTGCTGCTTGCTACTTGTGAAACTTTCTTAGAAACTTGCATTTTAAACTTGCTTCACTAGTTACTAGACAAACCACACTCCACGTCACTTGCTTTTAATTAGTTAGTTCCTTTTAGTCAAACTTATTGCTTTGCATAAACAGCCATATAAGAGGGTTATAGGGCTTTAGAGAATAGATAGCTTACCTTCAGCTCCTCGTGGGTTCTACACTAAAATACTTATCGAAAGGTACTACAATTGATCTCCTGCACTTGGGAGTCATCACCGGGGCGCGTGGACGGGGGCTAGGCGCTAGTCGTGAACGGCGGCAAGCACGAGGGAGCCTCCACACGGATCTCCTCCACACGGATCCTCCACGGACGAGCGCGAGGGAGAAGAAGGGGATCCTCCACAGGCGAACGTGAGGGAGAAGAAGGTGTTCGTCGTCGCGCGAGAGAGGAGGGGACTAGGCGGGATGAACTGCAAAAATGGCTAAGTGTGGAAGATTAGCGCGCGAGGCCACATGTCATTGGCTGAGAGGCGTATTCTGTGGCGCACCCCAAACCCGTGCGCCACAGAATTGTTAGAATTCTATGGCGCATCGTCTAAGGAGTGCGCCACAGAATTTCTTGGGCGTATTCTATGGCTACGTGTGCGGGGCCACATGTCATTGGCTCGAAGATATTTCTATGGCGCATGCCTTCGACGGTGCGCCATGTCGCACCCGGACTTCTAGAGGATACTCGCAGTTCCGTTGAACAGTAGTGGATTGGATTACGGGGCTTACCGGCACCCGCATCTCTTACGAGTAGGCCAACACACGTATGTGTGACAACCAACCCCTATCTGTTCATCGTCTACGTAAACCATCCCATAGAAATCAGGATACTACCGTTGACGTACTTCATACCATACACACATGGTACGTCAACGGCGTTGAACAAAATGATAACACAACAGATCTCTAGGACACAAAAGATGGAAATAAGTTGCAAATAGCTCTCACTAGAGCAGAGATAGCAAATACAATCATCCAGAGGACACATGTCCCAACATAACATCATTACATCTCAGCGGAAGCATTCAAAGGGTCTGAGTACAGACAAATCCAAATAGGCTTAAGAAGCCGGAAACGAAAAAGACGGAGCCCATCCACGATGTCTCGGATCCTGCCCGGGTCCGCTACCTACTCGTCAGCAGCCTCGTCAAACTCCACGTAGTAGCTGTCACGGGGATCCTCGTAAGCGTAGTCTGCGGAAACCACAGCCCCAAAGGGGTCAGCACATAGACGTACTGGCAAGCAAGACTCGCAATTCACCAAAGTGTAACCCGTCAACACCAAGCACAGATGCCTTGAGTTCAACGGAAGAAAGGGAATATAAAGATGCTGCAACTGGCTGCACTAACCAACTACAGAACATACCACAACTTCCGGCTATCAGAAAAGGGGATAAGATAGCGTATCGTAACCAACTATAACTATCCACCAAACAAACCCATCCTGGATCTCGCCCCTTATCCAAAGAAGCAATCCGAGGATAACTCACACAGTTGGATTAATGATGGATCAAGTTATTGTGGCAATAAGCTATTACTAGTCAAGTTATCATTAGTTAGGTGTAAGTTGTTCTGAGTACTTGTTAGCCAGTACTTTCACCAAGTCAACCATAACCGCGGAAAACACGGCTTCTCGAGAAGATTTATCCCTGCAGGGGTGCACCAATTTAGCCGTACACGTAAGATAACCCGCCAGATGGAAGGGCCCTTCCACCAGGCGGGGCACTCAACACAACTCAACTCTTCTTCGCATCAAGCCCAAAGCACCACGTGCTGTGCGTGCGCGGCTAATCGAGCCCCACGAAGAAAAGGGGACCCTCATAGCACTGGAAGACCACGCCGCCCTAAATGCCGACTACAAAAGTTCCACCCTGGCCTCGGGTTCGTACCTGCATATGCGTGCATCAAATGGAAAGCCCAAACTAACTGTGGCGATTTGGACGAGATGCGAATCGAATCAAATTGAGGGGGGCGCCCATACACGCTTCCCACATGCGGATAGTGCGCTCATCATGGATCAGTAGACAAGACCCTTTTCCTAATTAGGGTCGACACTAGCAGGCCTCAAAACCACGCCGGGCCTCCTGCCGGTGCCTTATCAGCAAATTATTATTACCTCAAAATTAACAGGTTGTTGTTTAACATCGAGCCCCCAGAACATAATAGAAATATGATAACAGAAAGTAACGGGTAACAGACTCGAGCAAAAACAACCCTAAGCATGCTAGTAAGACATGGGCCCAAGCAACGGGGTTATAGGAGTGGAGGTGAGGCAATATCAGGGTTACATGATACATGTGATAGGTTCTTAACAGAAGCAACGATACATATGGCTAGCATAATAGACAACGGAAAGTATCGGTAACAAATGTTGAAAGGAACACAGTGGTTCATGTGAGTGATAACTTGCCTGCAAACTCAGCAGCATGGTACTGAGCTAGATCCTTAGAAGGGGTGTCGTAAGTATCGTCTGTCTCAACGTCGTCGTCTATCTGAGAAGAAGCAAACAAACAATGCAGAAAGATAAACAATCAATATCATGGCATAATGCACAATCATGGGATGATGCATGTCAAGTTAATGGATGCATCAACATAAACTAGTTGACATGGTAACACAATTTAAATGGACCCATATGCAATTTGAGTTGCACATGAAAAGGTCCATGAATTATGGTTGGAATATTTGTTTTTCAACTAACCAACAGGTGAAAGTGGATTAGTATGATGCATGGATGAGGAAAACAGAAAAATAACAACAATAGAATCAATTGGAAATAAGGTTTACCAATTTAGAAATTTATTTAATAAATTAAGAAATTTTGGGTTACTTAAGGGTGTTACACAATTATTTGTTGTTTTCAGCAATTTAAATTGTTCAAAATAAATAACAAAATTCATTTTTGGAAAGTACACAAAATTTTAGGTGGATTACATGTTTCAATTATTGAAAAAGGAATTACAATGATTTAATTATGAATTAAACAAGTTTAAACAAGATTTAAATGAATTTAAAACAAGTTTGAATATTATTTGAATTTTATTTGCTCAAAACATAAATTCAAATTCATATTTGAAAATTTTATACTTTTCTAGTTTGAAAACATATTTCACATGTTCAAAAATAATTTAATTGGAGCAAGTTATGAATTTAGCAAATTTAAATGATTTAAACAAGGTTTAAATTCTTTAAGCAATTTTAATTATTCAAATCATGAAACAAAACTTATATTTGAAAAGATGGTTCAAAATGGTATGGAAAACATATTTTATTTGCATTATTTGGATTAAGTATGAATTAGTTATGCAATTATTCAAATTACAAATGAATTGTTTGAATTTGAAATTTGAATGCATTTGGAAAATTCAAAACAGGAAACAATTGGTTTAAATAGATAGATAATTAAATTTGGGGCAGTGTACATATTTTACTTTTGTTATTTGGAGTTATAAAATAAAAGTTATTAGCTTTTTAAAACTAGGGACTAATCTGTGAATTAAAAGGATTTAATTGCAAAAGAAAAAGGTTGAAAACCATTTTCTACTCTGCAGTGGCCAGCCACGGCCACTGACAGAGGGGCCCAGGGCCAGCGTGGCATGCACGCGTGTGCAGCAGCTGACAGGGGGGGCCACCCTGTCAGCGCACCGTGCAAAAAAATGGGGTTTTTCTCCGCGCGAGCCAGGGACTCGAACCCACGCCCTCTCGCACGCGCGCACTGCCTGCTACCAATGCGCTACGAATCGGTGTTTGTCAGTAAACGCGACGCAGGCAGGAAATAGTTCAGCTAAGTTTCTGAACTTTTAACTGACGCGCGCGTTGGACTGAACCTTAGCAGAGAAACGACGCCGACGGCGATCGCCGTTGCTGCTGTCGTTGTGCTTGCGCGTGCACGGATGCGGTGCGTGTGCTTGGCGTGCTGGTGTGTGTGCAAGGCAGAGAGGAGGAGGTGGAGGCACGGTGGCGCTCACCTCCGAAGTAGTCGTAGCCGCGGCTCGGTGTGGAGGTGGTCGTCGCCGGCGGCAACAGCAGGGATGGCGGCGACGTTCCAGTAGGTCTCCGGGGGTGCTGGGGTGTCGACGAGATCGAGGAAAACACGGTGGTACGGTTCCCGTGGTCAGCCAGGGAGGAGAGGGAGCAGATCGCCGGTGGTAACCATGGATTCAGAGGACGGCGGCGGTGGGTGGTTGCAGAGAAGAAATTCCGGTGAGGGAGAGGGAAAAAATGCCGGCAGTGCGAGGGGGGATAGGGTAGCCTAGGGTTTAGGGTAGCGGCGCGGGGCCTAGGTGGGTTCTTATAGGGGTAGGGGAGCGAGGATGGCCGTCGGGGAGGTACTGTGCCGCCGTGGCACCTCCCGATGTGCCGCCGTACGATTAGAAGAAGGAGGGGAGCGGGGCGAAGGGGTATGCGGGCCAGGGAGTTGGGCTGGGCCGCGCTGGCTGAGCCCACTGCCTCTCTCCCCCCCGTTTTTTTTCCTTTTTTAATTTTTTTCTTCTGTTTTTTTTTCCAGCAAATAGAAATGGAAGAAAAAGATGAGTTTTGAGTTAGGGTAAAATTTTAGAAAAAAATTTGGGTGTGTTAAATAGGTCAACAACAACCAATTGTCAACTTTGGTTTTTCAAAAGTTCCAATTTAAATTACTGTTTGTGATTTAATCCAAATTTGACAGAATTTGCTTATTAAGTGTTTATTATTAGAAACAACATTTTTAATAGGGTGAACCCTATTGTTAATTAGAACAAATGATTAGAATTGTTTGGTAATTTTTATAATTTGAAATTGGGTGTTGTTTGATGTTTTTGATTTGAGTTTTGAAATACCAATTGAATTAAGTTTGGATTAATTAAATTATTAAAAGCCATAATTTAATGGTTTGAACCTTATGGTTTAATGGAAACAAAAATGGTTGTTTTGATTGAACTTTTTAGTTGGAAAAAAATTGTAACATAACAAGTATGAAACAAAGCATTTGAAATTGTTTGAAATTCAATTATGAAAACAAATGAAAACAGATGCAAACAAATAGGAAACAAATGCAATGAGTATGATGACATGATGCAAAACTTTAATAAAACAAGAAACAAACATGCTAGGGGTGGTTTTTCATACTTGGTATGTTACAAAACGCCCCCCCTTGAAAGAATCGCGCCCCGAGATTCCTACTGAGAAAGGAAAAGGTCCGGATACTTCTTGCGAAGATCCTCTTCGGTCTCCCACGTTGCCTCTTTATCGGAATGATCCGACCACTGCACTTTCAAGAACTTTGTGCTCTTGTTGCGAGTCTTACGCTCGGTCTCATCGAGAATACGAACAGGGTGCTCCTCATAAGAGAGATCATCTTGCAGTTCAATGGAATCATGATCAACTGCACGATCTGGATCTTTGAAACACCTCTTGAGCTGTGACACGTGAAACACATCGTGCACCTTGGATAGTTTTTCTGGAAGTTCAAGACGATAGGCATTTTCCGCACGTCTTGAGAGAATGTTGAAAGGACCAATGTATCTTGGTGCAAGCTTTCCTTTCACACCAAAACGATGAGTGCCTCTTAGGGGAGTCACACGGAGATATGCCTTGTCACCGGGTGCATAGATCATATCCATGTGCTTGCTGTCATAGTAGCTTTTCTGACGAACTGAGCAATCTTGAGATTGTCACGAATGATGCGAACATTCTCCTCGGCTTCCTTAACAATGTCAGGGCCTAAGAGTGAACGTTCACCAGCTCCAGACCAATTGATTGGACTCCTGCATCTGCGGCCATATAGAGCTTCAAATGGTGCCATGCCTAGGCTTGCCTGGAAGCTGTTGTTGTAGGAGAATTCAGCATATGGAAGGCAATCCTCCCATTTCATGCTAAAGGAGAGACCACATGCTCTGAGCATATCCTCGAGAATCTGATTGACTCTTTCGACTTGCCCTTGAGACTGAGGGTGATAAGCTGTGCTGAACAGAAGTTTGGTGCCCAATGCTTCTTGAAAGCTTTTCTAGAAATGAGAAGTGAATATGCTTCCACGGTCTGAGCTTATTTCCAATGGAACACCATGAAGAGGAACAATCTTTGCTGTGTAGAGCTCTGCTAACTGGCTAGCTGAGATTGTTTCTTTGACGGCAAAGAAGTGAGCTACCTTAGTGAGACGATCAATGACAACGAAGATTGCATCGTTGCCCCTCTTGGACTTTGGAAAACCAGTGACGAAGTCCATTTCAATCATGTCCCACTTCCACTCAGGAATTTTTAGAGGTTGTAGAAGACCGGCTGTTTTCTGATGGACTGCCTTAACACGTTGACAAACGTCGCATTCAGAAACGTATTGAGCAATTTCACGTTTCATGCCAGGCCACCAATACAGTGTCTTAAGATCCTGGTACATCTTTGTACTTCCAGGGTGGATGGAGAGAGGAGTTTCATGAGCCTCCTTGAGAATGATATCTTTGAGACTTTGAACTTGAGGAACTGCAATGCGTCCTTCGAAGAACACAGTTCCCTTGTCATCAATTGAGAAGGACTTAAATTTCTCATTGCCTTCTTTGATGTGTTCTACCATCTTCTTGATTTCAGCATCACGAAGTTGTTCAGAACGAATCTTGTCCTCGAGAGTTGGACTGGTTGTCAAGCTAGCAAGATAACCTTGAGGAACAAGACCAAGGTTCAGCTTCTGGAATTCTTCATGAAGTGGAGGTTGGCTTTCCATGATCATGAGATTATTGCAATATGACTTGCGACTGAGAGCATCGGCCATAACATTAGCCTTGCCTGGAGTGTAAGAAATGGTGAGATCAAAGTCTTTAATCTTTTCAATCCATCTCCTTTGCCTGAGGTTTAGATCTGGTTGAGTGAAGATGTATTTCAGACTCTTATGATCGGAAAATATTTCAGTGCGGTTACCCAACAAGTATTGTCTCCATTTCTTGAGGGCAAACACAACTGCTGCAAGTTCTAGGTCATGTGTGGGATAGTTTTGCTCATGTGCATTCAACTGACGTGAAGCATAAGCCACAACTTGACGTTCTTGCATAAGAACTGCACCTAGACCTTGGAGAGATGCATCGCAGAATATCTGGAAAGGTTTGGTAGTATCTGGGCCAACCAGAACTGGTGTAGAAGTGAGTTTAGTCTTCAGGAGATTGAAACTTTCATCACATTGTGGAGACCAAACGAACTTCTTGTCCTTCTTTGTGAGATCAGTGAGAGGTTTGGCAATCTTGGAAAAGTTTTGGACGAAACGACGGCAATAGCTAGCCAAGCCAAGAAAACTTCTGACTTGCTTCACCGTCTTAGGAGGTTTCCAATCAACAATTGCCTTAACCTTTTCTGGATCAATGGCTATGCCCTTGGCAGAGATGACATGACCAAGGTAAGCAACTTCTGGAATCCAGAACTCACATTTGGAGAACTTGGCATATAGACGATGCTCGTGAAGTTTCATGAGAGTGAGACGAAGATGCTCTTCATGCTCTTCCTCGGACTTTGAGTAGACCAGAATGTCATCGAGATATACCACAACGAACTTGTCGAGGTATTCATGGAAGACAGAATTCATGAGTCTAGAGAATGTCGCCGGTGCATTGGTGAGACCAAAGGACATGACGGTGTATTCATATAGACCGTACCGAATGGTGAAAGCTGTTTTTGGAATATCTTCCTTTCTGATCTTTATTTGATGGTAACCCATCCTCAAGTCCAACTTGGAGAATATTGAGGCTCCAGCAAGTTGATCAAAAAGATCATCGATACTAGGAATTGGATACTTGTTTTTGATGGTTTTCTCGTTAAGAGGACGATAGTCAACAACGAGTCTCTTTGTTTGATCCTTCTTTGCAACGAACAGAGTTGGGCAACCCCAATCGGAGGAACTAGGTTGAATGTAACCTTTCTCCATGTACATATCGATTTGCTCCTTTAACAATTTCAGTTCAGGAGGAGCTATCTTGTATGGATGCTTAGAGATTGGAGCAGTACCTGGTTCAAGCTCGATCACGAACTCAACTGCTCTGTCCGGGGGCATCCCTGGCAACTCTTCTGGAAAGACGTCAGGGAATTCACAAACCACCGGAACATTTTCAAGTAGAGGTAGAGGTTTAGCATCGAGGGTGTATAGCTGAACAGAACTTGATTCATTTGGAGAATAGAGTATCTGGCCAGAAGGGTGGAACAGAGTTATTGACTTCTGAGCACAATCAATCGTAGCTTTATTGGCCTTCAACCAATCCATGCCAAGAATGACATCAATGTCAGAATTGCCAAGCAGTATGAGAGAAGCAAGGAATATGTGACCTCCAATTAGAATCTGATTTTCATGACTGATCTTGGAAGTTTGCATAGTTGCTCTAGGGGAGTTTACTACTAGCGGGGAACCCAAACCAACAAAAGGTAGTTTAACTGCTGTCGCAAAGATCTTTGACACGAAAGAATGCGATGCTCCGGTATCAAACAACACTTTAGCTGGAAGAGAGTTTACGGGTAATATACCGAGAACGACGTCAGCAGCTTCCTCAGCTTTGTCGGCCTTGATATGATTCACCCTCGCGGTCCTCCCGACAGGCCTGTTGTTGGAGTTGAAGGCTTTAGCCGGGGGAGCACGCACCATTGCCTGGTTTGTGTTGGGACGAGGTGGTGGTGGAGGTAGCTGCCTCTGAGTGCACTTGTCAGCGTAGTGCCCCGTCTGCTTGCATTTGTAGCAAGTGACGACACGAGGTGCATATGGCCTTGGCTGCCCCATTGAAAACCTCTGACCTTGCATGTGAGCTGGGTTGGGTGGGCGGGGAGCGAAGCCTGGAGAAGCTTGGGCGTATGGAGCCCGAGTGACAGCACCATTTGGCAGCCAGATTCGGCGCTTCTGCGGAGGGGTGGTCATGTTGGAGGAGGAACCACCCTCACGCGAGTGCTTTCGAGACTCCTCGAACGCCTTGCGCCCATTTTCTTCATTGAGCGCGGTGTTCACGATCTCCTCGAAGTCTTTGGCCTTGATGTTGGTGAGTGCGTACTTGAGTTCCGGGTTAAAAACCTCGGCGGAACCTTGCCATCTTCTTAGCCTCAGTGGACACCTCATCGCCAGCGTAACGAGCGAGGCGATTGAACTCATTCTGATAGCCAATGACGTCCAGCTTGCCCTGCTTGAAAGAACAAAACTCCTCACGCATCCTTTCCATGAGACCATCTGGGATGTGGTGCTTCAGGAAGGCATCCTTGAAACAACCCCAGGTGATTGGGTAGCCAGCTCTCATGGTCTGGTAGTTCTCCCACCAAGTAGCTGCCTGACCCTTCAGTAGGTAGGAGGCATACTTGACTTTGTCTTCCTCAGCAACGTGAGCAATGTCCAGAGCCTTGGCCATCTCACGGATCCAGTCATCAGCATCCAGAAGCTCGCGTGTTGCCACGAAAGCTCTCGGCCCCAGACTCAGAAACTCCTTGATACTGACTCGTGGAGCGTTCTGGTTGTTGTGCTGATTAGCCTGGAACTGGGCCATCTGCGTCACGACCTGAGTCATCTGAGTCAACAGCTCCGTGATTGGCGGTGGCTCAGGCAGGTTGTTCCTTGTTGGCGGCATCCTGAATAGACATGCTTTTTAGCACAACAACATAAAAGGATAGACTTGGTAACCGAAAGAGAGATTATTCCGACGCATGAATAGATAACCAACAGGTACATCATCACATGTTCAAATACATCAGAATAACCAACACACCACAAATGGTTCGAAAGCCAACGGATAACTAAACATAGCTAAGAATGGATACATCGGTACTCCCATGCTCATCACGCAGGACGGCGGTGAGTAGTACGACGAGAGGTACGGTGCGGAGCACGCCCACGAAAGTAGGTAGAACGACGATCCACATAGATCTGACGTGGTCTGAGAGCGACTCTAGGTGTGGTGAAGTACATGGCGTCGACTCCCTGTGCTCCAAAGCGTGGAATCCCAGTGTAACCAGCACCGAGGTTGAGGAGTGGACCTCTGATCGGCTCGTAACCTCCAGCATCTGGCAGACAACGACCAACTGGCTGATCGAATCGTGCAAAGCGCTCGTCTCCAACAAAGTCTGTGGTGTAAGTCGCCAGACGAGTCAAAGCAAGGTAGAGCTGCTCTCTGACTGAACCCAACTTCTGAGAAAGTGTGGTGGAAACTGCGTCACTGTGCCTCACAAACTGAGCGGTGGTGTGCAGCCTGGTGTTATCATGCTCGTAGACATCCAGGTTGTCATAGAGAGTGAAGTGAGCTCCCTCCGAAGTGATGTAACCACGGGGGATGTGGCGATAGATAGAATCGTCAAATCCCCAGTAGTCAGCACGAAGGACGGTGAGACTCACATAAGCTGCCTGCTGCACAGCCATATCCACTGTGGAACCTACTGCCTCGTAGCGGTGGACAACGCTCATGCCATCATCTGACAGAATGTAGACGATAGCCTGGTAGTAGGTCTGGTCAAACTCTCGCTGCTGCT